>CM047808.1:46472014-46847563 GCA_026214975.1 Gentiana macrophylla | reverse complement strand
CCGATTCCTCAACAACCTATAGCAAGCGTGTCTCACCCACAACCAAGCCTGGCAGTGGTGGAAGAGTTGGTAGCCGCACTCAACAGATTGGGAGTGGGAAGCTGAGTGGTAGTAGTCAACAAAGTCCCGGAAGAACCTCGCTTTGGGCAAAAGCAGAGTTTTGGTGGGCAAATAATCCAAACAACCAGCTGGGGTAATAATCCAAGCTCGCAGCTCCACCATACTATCAAGATTTTGAATCATCAATGGGACTTGGCATGGAAGAAGAGATGCAACCGAATGATGTGAATTACATTGGAAATAATTCTAGAGGGAATTGGAATCAGAGGCAACAACAACCAAGAAGTCGGAATCACAACAACCGGGAATAATGGGCGGAACAAGAATTTTGTGAATTCATGGAATAACAACCAAAGAAGGCCAAAATTGGAACCAATGAAATCAAGGTGGCCAAGGAATTGGGACCGAGGCAACCGAGGTGGAACCAAAATAATCAAGGCCAAGGCAACCGAGGTTGGAATCGTAATAGAGAGCAAGGGAACCCTCGAATTTCCAAGGTGGTTGGAGAGAATAATCAAGGTAGTTAGGGTCGACAACATCTAAACTTCAACAACCAAGGTTATGAAAGCCAAAATCAAAATTCAAGTAACTGTGAGTTGGGGTGAGAATCGACAAGGCCAATGGGGCAATAATCGAATAGAGATAATGGGAGTCGAGAGCAAGGGCAACAAGGCAAAGAACCAACGTAATACTCAACAAGCCGGAAATCAAAATTTGAGACTTATCAACATCCGAATGCCCATAAGCAAAACAGCTCCTATAATCAACAAGCGGGGTAGTCCGGGAAGTCAAAGGAAGTCTTCGGAAGAAGGTCTTGATCGCTTGAAAAGCTTGTGATTGAACAGAGAGCGCCATACGGAATTTGGAGAGGTGGGCCAGTTGACCGAGAATAGATCTCAACCGCTTTTGAGTACGGGGCTACCTAGTAACACCGAGAGGAACCCCAAGGAATCTAAAGATGTTTGTGCGGTAGTCACCGGAGTGGTAAAGAACGGGTCAACAAGGTCGAGAACTTGAGAAGATGATGCCAAACTCCGAGAAAGAGAAATTTTGTGATTACAAAGGTCGTTGGGTGAGCAAGAAGGTTTTGATGAGGATGTTGAGAAAAGGGCTGGAAAATAGAGAATCTCGAGGTTGGAAAGGGAAGTGGAAGAATACAAGCGAAAGTGGGAAGAAGCGGCGAGGCCGAAGTCGGATACGATAATCATTGATGTGAAGGAAGAAGAGCCATCGCCACCACTCAGGCCTAAAGGTAGTAAAGGTAAAATCCCCCTCCTCCCCCGGGTTTTGACGTGACCACTTTACCATTTCCTCCCAAAACAACTAAAAAGGAGGTCTTGACCCAAAGTCAAGCCAAATTTTTAGAAATGTTGAGGAAATTTGAAGTGACCATGCCAATTTTGGATATCATTGCTAACATCCCATCGTATTTCAAGTTTTTAAAGAATATGCTTTCAAGTATAGAGAAAATGCAACAAATGGTCCAGTTGAGTTATGAATGTTCCGCCATTTTTGAGAATAAAATCCCTCCCAAAATTCAAGATAAAAGCGCTTTTACTATCCCGATAACCATAGGAGAGATGTTTTCAAAAATGTGCTTTGCGATTTGGGAGCATCGGTTAGTTTGATGCCAAGTCAGCTTTATGATAAGTTGGGCCTAGGAGATTAGAACCAACGGGCATGACTTTGCAAATGGCGGATAGGTCGGGCTTAGGACACCGCTAGGGGTAGCCGAGGATGTGTTGGTTCAAGTTGATAAATTTGTGTTTCCGGTTGATTTCGTGGTTCTTGATATGGACACCGATTCTAAAACACCTCTTTGTTAGGTCGGCCTTTCCTAAACACCGGGAGACCTTGATAGATGTTAAGAGGGGGGATATAATTTTAAGAGTTGGTCAAGATAGTGTCAAGATTAATGTGTACAAAACCATGAAACACCCCGAGGATGAGATGAACGATTGTTTTTCGATAGATGTCATCCACCCGTGTGTTTTGGAGAATGGGAATTTGCTGGGGCACAAGGAACCATTGGAGAAATGTTTGATGAAATCATGCAAGGTGACTGACGACAGCCGGGTGATGCGAGTTTATGCCATGCATCTCGAGGCGGGTGAGTTCATGGAAGCTAGCTGGACTAAGAAACTGGATCTCGGTTCGCCAGAGGATATGCCAAAGCCATCCATTGAGGAACCACCGACGGATTTGGAGTTGAAACCGCTTCCTCAACACCTCAAATATGTTTTTCTTGAAGGTAGTGATTTACTTCCATTATTACATCCGCTTCACTAAATGTACTTGCAGAAGTAAAGCTAGTTCAAGTCTTGAAGAAGAGGAAACGAGATTTTGGATGGAAAATGGTGGATATCAAGGGGATTAGTGCCGACATATGTAAACACAAAATCATCCTCGAGGATGGGCGAGACCGAGGCGCCAACCGCAGCGAGATCGAACCGCATTTATCGGAAGTGGTAAGAAAGGAAGTGGTGAAGATGTTGACGTTGGGCATCATCTACCCCATCTCGGATAGTGAGTGGGTGAGTCCTACATGTGTGGTACCTAAGAAGGGCGGCATTATGGTGCTAACAAATGAGCAAGGTGAGTCTTTTCTATACATTCATCGGGTCATCGAGTCCGCATTGATTTTCGCATGTTGAATGAAAAGGCTAGGAAGGATCATTTCCCACTCCCGCTTGTTGATCAAGAGTTAGATAAGCTTGCTGGTCATGCTTTTTATTGTTTTCTTGATGGATTTAGTGGTTATTATCAGATTCACATTGATGTCAATGACCAAGAAAAGACCACGTTTACGTGTCCCTATGGCACCTTTGCATTTCGAAGAATGCCTTTCGGGTTGTGTAACGCACCCGCGACATTTCAGAGATGCATGCTTGCCATTTTTGCTGATTTGATTGATAAGTGTATGGCGGTGTTTATGGATGATTTTACAGTTTTTGGGGACAGTTTTGATGCATGCTTGACTAATATAGATAGGGTGCTCGCTAGGTGAGAGGAGACCGATTTGATTTTGAACGGGAGAAGTGTCATTTTATGGTGACTTGAGGAATTGTCCTAGGTCATAAGGTCTCAAATTGAGGGGGTAGAGGTTGATAGGCTAAGGTAGATGCTATTTCTAGGTTGCCTATGCCTACTAGTTTGAAAACGTTAAGATCTTTCTTGGGACATGCGGGGTTTTATCGTAGATTTATCCCTAAGTATGCCCAAAAGGCTACACCTCTTACCTCTAGATTGAAGAAGGGAGTAAAGGTGACTTTTGATGACGAGTGTGTGGAAGCTTTCGAGGAGATTAAGAGGCTTTTGACTGAGGCCCCTATTTTGATAGCTCCAAATTTGGAGCAAGAGTTTGAGGTCATGTGCGATGCTAGCGATTTGGTAGTAGGAGCAGTGTTAGGACAAAAGGTGGATAAGTTGTTTCGACCGATTTATTATGCCAGTCACACCTTGAATCCGGCCCAACATAACTACACTACGACCGAGAAAGAATTGCTGGCGGTAGTTTTTGCTTTCGACAAGTTTAGGTCCTATCTGGTGGGGTCTAAAGTGGTTGTCCATACGGACCATTCCGCATTGCAATATTTGTTCGCTAAGAAGGATGCGAAACGCGCTTGTTGAGATGGATTTTGCTCCTTCAAGAGTTTGATGTGGAAATTAAAACCGTAAAGGTTGTGAGAATGTTGTAGCCGATCACCTTAGTCGGATTGAGCCAGTTGAGGTGACGAATCGAAAGGGTTGAAATAGATGACTCGCTTCCGGATGAGTGACTTTTTGTTATAGACACTATGTTACCGGAAAAACGAGGGGATTTTCAAGAAAGGAAAGGAGGAGCTCCGTGGTTTTGCACCGATAGTGAATTACCCGGAAAGTGGATTCATCGAGTCGAGTTAGATGAGAATCGAGGAGGAAGTTAGTGAGTGAGGCTAGATACTTCGCTTGGGAGGATCCCTACTTGTTTCGATTGTGTGCCGATGGCGCTCGAGAAGATGTATAGCGAGGGTGAGAGATTGAGCGTGTTATCCTTTGCCATGATAGAGAGGCCGGGGTCATTTCTCGGGACAAAGGACCGCATTGAAGGTTTTGCAAAGCCGGGCTATATTGGCCGACAATTTTTAAGTATGCCTACGCTTATGTAAAACCTCGTGATGCGTGTCAACGCTCGGGAGAATTTCTAGGAAAATGAGATGCCTCAACGACCTATCATTGTTTGTGAGGTCTTCGACGTTTGGGGAATTGGCTTTGTGGGACCCTATCCTTCTTCTTTGGCAACAAGTTCATTTTGGTAGCTTGTGATTACGTCTCAAAGTGGGTGGAAGCGATTGCAACCCCACTAATGACAGACATACGTGGTCATTAAGTTTCTCAAAAGTACATTTTCACACGGTTTGGAGTACCTAGAACTATCATTTCGACAATGGCACTCATTTTGCGAATAGAGATTTAGATAAGCTACTCCTTAAGTATGGGGTGACTCTAAAAGTTGGGAACGGCTTATCACCCTCAAACGAGTGGCCAAGTGGAGGTTTCAAACCGAGGTATTAAAAGGATTCTTGAACGAACTGTTGATAAAAATTCTAAGAGTTGGTCCAAAAAGTTGATGACGCTCTTTGGGCTCACGCTGAACCGCATTCAAGACTCCAATTGGTATGTCGCGTACATGATTGTCTTTGAAAACGTGTCACTTACCAGTGGAAGTTGAGCATAGAGCGCATTGGGCTATTAAAGAGTTAAATATGGACGAGACTCTTAGTGGAGAGAGAAGGATGGCTCAATTAGTTGAATTGGAGGAGTTTCGACTACGAGCCTATGATTGTTCGGCAAGATACAAAGAGAAAACCAAGCTCCTCCACGATCAATTGATAAAGCCAAAAATGTTTGAGGTAGGAGATGAGGTTCTGTTGTATGACACTCGTTTACATCTTTTTCCGGGAAAGTTGAAGTCTCGATGGTCGGGACCTTACACAGTTGAGGGGATTTTTGACTCGGGGGCTGTAGAGATAAAGCACCCCAAGCATGGGACTTCAATCACAAATGGCCTTCGTTTAAAGAAATATGAAAAGTTGCCGTTTGATGAAGCTCTCGAAGTGGTGATTTTGGAGGATCCTAGGATAGAGGAAGCCTATTGTTTAGTCCCGTCATGGACTCCAATGCATGACATCTTAACTTTGTAACTCACCGTTCGTTTTCTTTCTACATCTCGTCTTCCTCGCTCGTATCGGTAGTATAATCTTGAAAAAACCGATATCGTATAAGTCACTATGTCGAGCCAACGACATAAAACAAAGGCGCTCGGTGGGAGGCAACCCATCATTTCCTGTGTTTTTGCTGGTTTTGAACTCGTTTTGCTGTGTTTTGGTGTTGAGGATTGAATCCGGGTGATCCCGAGGGGCCTTCATGCTTAAAATCCATTTTTCCTCTGTTTTTATCCTTGTCCGGACGGACACACATACCCATCCGTCCGGATATATCACTGGTTTTTACATTGGCTGGGCAGATCACCTGTCCTTCCGGACAACAATTCCATCCGTCCGGACGGTTCATCCCTTGTCCGACCGGATAGAAACCTGTCCGTCCGGACAAACTCAAAATTCCCTATAACCACCGATTTTCTTCACCATCTTCTTCATTTCTCCTCAAAACCACCTGAGCAAAAAACCAACCCCCCTCTCCCCAAACACCAATTTCTCATTTCTTAACCGTTTTCATCCATTCTAGTTGCTATAATCACCTTACTACCCCCTCTCTTCGATTCTCCAACCAAAATCATCAAACAAACGCTCATTTTGAAGAATCAGAGATTTCACCTTCGTTTTGCTCCGCTACAAAAATCCGATTTTTGGCCCATTCGTGATCGTTCGGGATTCACCGCACCATTGCACTTCTAACACCGATTTTGGTAAGTATCAACAAACCTTTTTGAGTTTTTTTTCAACTTTTTCTCGGGGTCGATTTTCGAGTCGAGCCTCGATCGAGCTTTTACTGATTTTGTTCTTTTTCTCGTTTTTGTTGTTTCCCTGTTGTTTTTGGCGGTGTTGGGTGTTGTGGGTACGTCTGCATGGATGTTTTGGGCTGGTTTGGTTGTTGGTTTTGGTCATTTTGGATTACGGTTTTGGGTGCGGTTTGGGGTTGATTGTGTTGGTGTGTTGATTGTGGTGGTTTGTTTTGGTTCAGTTTGTGTGAGAATGAATCCTAAAGTCAAGTTTACGACTGGAAAGGGTAAGGGGAAAGTTGCAGAACCCCCTCAGAAAAAGTTAAGGCTTGAGGACGTTCCGGTTGATTCGTTAAACAAGCCCCTAGTCATAGGTGGAGACAGGGAGAGTAGACCTGTTAGAGAGGCTAGGAAAAGGCCCTTGTATGGAGATCTGGTAGATGAGACTGATGAGGATTCAGACGATGATTCTGATGATGAGGAGGTACCTTTGGTAAACCTGAGACAGGCCAAGCCTCATACGATTGAACCGACTGCAGGTGCAAGTGTACCAGTTGAGCAGCCCAGTGAGGTTAGGACAGCCCCGGGAGGTCAAGTGGTGGCCCCCGAGAGGGTTCGAGTTTCAGATTTGAAAGTTGCGGCTAGGAAGGCACCTGGGGGAGTTGTGCCTTATCGAGAGAGGTTCGTTAATGATGGATCGGAACTGGCTTTTAGGATGAGGTTTAAAGGTAGAGAGATCCTAGAAAGGGAGGTCGATATGGAAAAGGTTGAGAAGAGTTTCAGGGACAATCTGATAAAGCGGAAATGGGTTGACTTCGTCAAGGTACCGGACTTCAATTTGAGGAAACCGAATTACACGTTGGCCCGGGAGTTTTTGGCCAATTTGAGTGAGGTGGACCTAGAAACGGGTGTAGTTCGAGTTAGAAATGTGGATGTGCCCTTCACCCCTGAGGCTATTTCTGCTTTTTATAAGGCTCCGGTTGTCACTACGGATTACTTGGATGTTATTAAGGAGAAGCAAGAAAAGGGAGAGGATCCGTTTGAGGAGCTTCGGTTAGCAATCAGCCCTAAGATTCCTTGGTCCACGAGACCCAGTGGGGTCACTGATGTCCGGTATATGCTTAAGACGACTAATTTTTCTCGAAACTGGAAGGTTAAGGCTCGGTTTGTACAGAATCGCCTACTCCCAAAGGATAATTTTCACAAGTTCATCATGATAGAATTGGCGATGCTGTATGCGTTACACTTTGAGTTACCGATTGATGTTGGCCGGGTTTTATACAGAGAGCTTACCAGAAATCGAAAGGATCAACGTTCGAAGCTCATGTGTATTCATCTGTTGAATGGGTTGTGTCTGCGAGCCGGGGTGAAGGAGTATGACGAGGATGAACGATATCTGAAGAAGCCCGCTTCTTAAATCTTCGACATGAGTCGGCCGGGTAAGTTACCTGTCGAGGTGAAGGTGAGCCAAGGGTTCAGGGTCCGGTTACCGAGCCAGTAGAGGAGACTGCATCAGGTTTCATTCCTACAATCCCCATTGCAGCTCGAAATCGTTATTTGTTGATGGATGGGGTGCGTCAGATGTTAGACCGGCGAGAGGTGCGATGAATGAATCTGATTATTCAGGGTTTGCAGGCACTTGGGACACTTGTACCGGTGATGCCAGAGCTTGCCTTGGACACACGATCTTACGAGTTTGCACCAGTTCTTGAGGAGGCCATAGCAATTTGTCTCGAGGAGGATGCGGTTGAGACGGCTTTTAGAGCTGCTGCGTCTGCTCCAGTGGATGAGGCTGGCCCCTCTCAGACCGTTCCAGCTCCGACTCCTGCTCCAGCTCCGACATCTCAGGCCACTCCAGTTTCGACTTCTGAGACTCCTCCTACTACGTCTACAGATGCTGCAGGCACGATACCACCTACATCTGAGGATCAGACGAGCGCGTAGAGTTTATGTTGTTCCTTTTTACGTCGTTCCTTAGATTGTCACTTCCTGTTTTTGTTGGACATGTCCCTTATCTTTCTGGTTTGTTTTGAGATGACTTTGTTGCTACTTTTTATCCTTTTCATGCTTTCTGTGACTTGCGTTGGATTTGACTTGGGTTAAAATTTTATTTTGAGCACGTTTAAACGTGTTGGTTGTTTATTGTATGGTTGACTCGTATTTTGACTATCTCTATGCCATATGTTCAAGTCTTTTCGACGCGATTTGAGGTCGTTTATTTTATCACCCCGGATCCCCATGTTATATACTTTGGCACGCGGACCATGTCCGTGCATGTATTTCTTGGATGTTTTTCAATGACTAGATTCGGATGGACTACTTTCACGACCGCTACGGGACTTGATCGCATTGTTTGTCGGGCTCATAAGCTAAGTCTTTATTTTTCTTTCGCTCACACACCGAGGACGGTGCTTCACTTAAAGGGGGGGAGACGACTTAGCTTATTCGCTTGTTCTTAAAAGTATTATGCCGTGATGTGATAAACATGGTTTTTACTCGTTTCCGAGTCGATTTTTAGGCCGCTTTTCAAATTTTTCCAAGATTTTAACACCACGTTACATGCATGTTGTTCACAATTGAGTGGTGAAGGGTCTTTAGTTTTGTGAATGTCTCATGGTGAGTCTATATTGTCATGATACGGAACACTTTTTTAGTACACGCTTGACGCACGGTTATGCTTATCACGATTACTTTGCACACTGCACTTCTAGTTTCGAGGCGAAATAGAAGGATTGGCCTTGGTAGAACACGGAATGACAGTTTTGGCGTTTTTTACTCCTACTTTAGCCAAATAAGCCTGAGCCGAATGTTTGACCTTCGTAGCCCCTCTCGGCAAATTTTGATAGAATGGTCCGACCACCATTCGCTTTATAGCCGCTTTCGTTACTTAGTGAAACCTACCTTGAGCCTTATTTTGGTCACATTCCTTTCATTTGACCCTATGAGTGGACTTAGTCTCTTGTTAAACCACACTTGCCAAGGCAAGTGTGAGGTGGGGAGATGTTGTTTTTGAGTCGGGTTGTTGTTTCCTCGCTTTTAGAGCTATAAGAGAGAGGAGGAGCTCATTGGGGCTTCTGGATGCTCGGGTTTCATTTCAAAAAAAAATCAAATCAAATAATTGTGTTGTATATAGAAATAAAGGGTTGAAAAAGGCAATGATCTTAAAGCAATGATGATGTTAGGGTTGGGATAGTCAGATAGGTACTAAGTATTCGAGCTCACCTCACGACACTTGAAACATAGTCGAGTTTGGTAATGAGTTCGGGTATCTTAGTGTCCTATAGTTCCCAAAGTGTTGAAAATGATAAATAAAAAAAAAGGAGTTTGGATGGTTTGTATAGTAAAGAAGACGTGGTACGTGTTTGGATTATGTTCACTCGTACTCCTTTTCTCCAGTTTCCTAAATTGCCCTTTTCGATTAACCGAATTTACCCTAGCCTAACGTTATAACCATTCAAGTCCTGCTGGACCGTGTTTAACCTTGGTTAGTCCCGATTAGTGGAGATTCTAGGAAGGGCAGGATTGTGTAAAGTCATTTGTCCGGTATTCCAAACCCGAAATCGTATTAAGCATGAGTCGTCGTCATTCAACACACACTCACTCGTGTCATGATCCAGTAGAGTCAAAGTGATGCATTCACTTAACTAAGTTCTTTTCACCTCGATATTTTGAAATGCATGCATGTACCGTAAAGTTGATTCCTTGGTATTTGAACGCCTAATTTACTCGAGGACGAGTAAAGGCTAAGTGTGGGGTGGTGATAGGAACCAACTTTACAAGACATTTTGCATGATTCAGCCCACGATTATCACATTTTCGGCATGTTTTGGGTGAGTTTAGACCTATTTTGAGTATTAAATGAGGTTTTATTGTATGGCGAGTGATCGTCGGTTTTCCGTAAACTCGACCTTATTTTAGCATTTTATACTGCGTTTTCTCGAGCACCCGTAGTTTGCGGGGTTATGCGCTTGCTTGTTGTTTTCATATGGATGCAGGACTAAGGTGTCTCGAGAGCCCGGAAGCGAGAAGTATGAAGTTTAGACGTGCTCGAGGCTAAACACGGAGGTTGAAGGTGAAAAAGTGAAGATTTTGGCTGCAAATGGCTGTCCGGACAGACAAGATGTTGTGTCCGGACGGCTAACTCACTGGTTTTCGGGAAAACTTTGATGAAGAACCCGTCCGGACGGACAGAATCATCATCCGGACGGACATCTATGCATCCGTCCGGACACTGAGAATCATCAAACGATCGGCCGGACATTGAGGACATCCGGACGGACAGAAGCTTTTCTATATAAGGCTGCTCATTTTCTCACAGCAGCCAAGTAGAAAAAGAGGGGGAGATAATATTAGATAGTTTTGGAGATTTTGGGCAATTTTCTTCGTCTTTTAGAGTTAGACTAAGTGTTATATATCATTAGAATCCTCTTTCAATCCTCTCTTTGATCTACTAACTTTTATCTTCGATCCGTAACATTTTACTTGACAAAAACTCGATCTTTTGTAAGCACATTTGGCACCTCCTTCAAGTTGAGTAAAGTAAGTTGTTTTCTTGTTATTTTATTGTTGTCGTGATGTGTTTCTTCCGTTTTTATTGCCTAGATTCGATTATGAGTAGCTAGATTCCTTGTATGGTTGAACTATGTGAAGGCGGGTGAAACGCCGTTAGATTGATGAACCGGGAGGTAGTGTAGTGCGTAAATAAACGTTCTAATTGATAATCCGCATCACGAAACTTGTTTTGATTGTTTTAATAGCTTTGAATGAGATTGACAACTTTGTTCATTGTTGCACACACGTAGCTTATAAATGTATATTGCGGTGACGTGTGGGAACGGGGTTTTGGGACCGTAGAAGTTTTGGATTTGAAAGGTATTTTGACACCTACCAGTGTACTAGATTGACGCCCTAGTCATCAAGTCCAGTTCCAATACGGGGTTTGTCCTATGAGTTATCGTTAGACGGTGAAATAAGGTAAGGCACACTCCCGGGGTAATCTATTTAAGGGTAAAGTAATCCGCTGAAACGTAGTTCGGCCATACCTCTTTTAATTGTTTAGAATTTCGAGTAGTGTAATATTTCTTTTACGCAATAGTATAACTTCACACCTATCTCTGCTTGACTCGAATCGAGTGCTAAGTCAACTGTGGTACTCAAAAACCAATCTCTATGGGTTCGACCTCGGACTCCTCAAGCACTATCCTACAATCGACCCGGTCCACTGCCGGTTAGAAAGTAGATTTTGCTAATGTTTCGAGTTTTTACTTGATCGACCGGACCTAGAAAATCCGCTTATCATGCCCAATGGAAGATCCCACGGTTCTGGTCGCCGGCGGTCGACTAGTATGTCCGATGCTCTCGCCCACCTCGGCCGTTTGTTGCTCTACCTCATACATAAGACCGGGGTTTTGGAGGCCGGCCGAAATCCTTACTCTGATAATAAAAATGCACATTACTTATGCCACCTTGAAACACACAAGAGAGGAACGATACTTACCTAGGTCACGGCAGTCGCTATCCAAGGGAAGGTAAGGGTCGGGACCAGCCTCAGCCAGATAAGCTGCAGCAATCAGTTCGGAAGACATTTTGCGCAGTCTCAAGACGATTCCCACATTCTGGATAGCGTCTACTAGAGCCGACTCCGGGAGAGTCGGACACTCATCCTTTTGTAGGGAGCTCGTCTTCCAACGTCCTAGCCGAGAATCCCCACCGTCTCTAACAAAGAAGAAACACCCTCACCACGCGCTGTACTTGGGGCCCTCGGGCATCGTCTCTTTTACTCCCAACCGATGAGAGAAGTGATACCACCCTTTCAGCCCAGGGGTCTAGGCAATGCGATGAAAGGTCCAGAAGAGACCCGCCGAAAACCGCACCCCGACTGTACGGCATAGTATTGCAAAACCTATCACTGTTCTAACTCCTGAAAGAGCTAGCTGAGCCACTCCTAATCCATAATGCCGCAGCACAGACACAACGGCATGACACAATGGAAACATTAGACCCGCCTTCAACTGGGCCTCGTAGATAGCAAAATACCCATCCAGAGGACCGGATGTGAACGGACCAGGGTCCGCAGGTAATAGAGGGATAAACTCCTTCCGATTTATCATGTATTCTTGACAAATGTATTCCACGCTGCCTTGATCCAAGACCGAAGCCAATATGTGACTCCCCTTGATATCCTGAGTAGCCTTTTGAATCTTGTACCTAAAAAGAGGATCAAAGGTGTTTGACGACGAAATAGATAAGGAAGCAACGGATATCGGTTGGGGAGGAGCCCAAGGAATTTCTTCAAAAACCACAGGCCTGGTCCAGGACTCTCTGATGAATGCTTCGGTCCTAGGGGTAAGTGGCTCCTCCTCAGACATATAGCAGTAGACGTAGAAAGAAGGAAGAAGATCGTGGTAGAAAATAGTAACCAAGAAGTATAACTATGAGTGAAGTGACGCTTGGTGAGAGGGGGTTATAAGCCCCCCACTTACCTCGCAAAACGGCCTCAATTAATACTAGTGGGCAGCGACGCCTCGATTCTCGGGATAGCTATAACTGCGTCATATCTAGCCCTGCTACCTGGCAATTCAAGTTCACAACCCGCAAGTTAAGCATCAGTGTCGAGCCACCACCTAGGCATATCCGAACCGACCAACCATAGATCGGCTGGATCTGGGGGGCTTATGACGATGCCAAGAGTTGAACCCACCCACGTGGCACCTCTTTAAATGGCTCAAAACCTAGTCATGGAAAGATAGGCGGTGCCGGGTGACCCAACAGATGGACTAGAGCCATCCAGTCACTCTCTCTATCTTTCTCAGGTCGACCAGTGCTTACGGCCGACCTCGGATAATCATGAACATGTCTCACACTCTGTCCCGACCACTGAAGGTCGGCCAGCGCTTGTAGTTTAATCTACCCTTGACCAACCTGACCAGTCAGGTTAGGTCCTTCTCAGACCTATCATTCTGCACATAAGGATCCGAGCAGATGATGGTTCGGCCTTTCGTTCCGACTTCTGTAGGTCGGGTCATCCAGTTCAGCTCGGGCCGTCTTAGTCGACCAGAGCCAACCTCTAGTCACATTTCCCACATGTCTAATTGACAGATAACTATGGAAAGAATCTTGAGCCTTAAAGGCTCCAATCTTTATCACTTAATACGAATATTCGAATACTATAATTATCTCCTAAAATCAAGGAGATTAACACAACATAATCCTCTTCCTTAGGGAACACGGTAATCAGTGTCCATCACAGACACGCCACACGCTAACTCTAGGGCACAAACCCCTCTATATAAACCATCCCTACGGAACTACGGAGACTTGATTCCAATCCCAGCATTGGATACATAGGCAGCTTGAGAAACAACATCTCAAGTGCAGTCTAAAACACCCCAAATCACCCCTTCGTTTTGTAGCTCTTCATATTCTGGGAGTTTCTTTAGGCTATCACCAAGAGAAATAACCCTAAAGTTGAAGGAGACGATTTATGGATCGTCACACCTCATAATCAATAGCCCCAAAGTGTATTGTGTATAATATTTTGGTCATTTCGTTATGGCATTATCACTTGAGAAATGATACAACCACAACGAAAACACACAACCAATCGACACAATGATGATCTACACCATTGATTATTGTGTGATCTATATTTATTGAGTTAGGTCCCACAATACTCAATGGTGTAGATCATTATTGTGTCGATTAATTGTGTATTTTCGTTGTGCCTCTATCATTCCTCTTATCACTTCTCGGCCCCAAAATGTGTTGTGCATAATGTTGCGGTATTAACACTACTCAAATAACAAAGCACAGCAAAACATAATTTGTTTTTATGACGTTTCCGATGATCCTGTTTCCGTTGCCAACTAATCACACAATACTTGAATTTTCTGAAAACCGAAAAACCGATAAAAGACTCATAGAAAACACAGGGAAATTCATTTATACATACTCCAGACTATGTGATCAAGATTCATCCACGTGAATCTACGGTGCAAATGAAGAAACTAGGAAAGATTACATGAGAAAACATATAGGATTTGTACCTCTTGTCGTCCTCGCACGAAAAACCAAAGCAGCGGAGCAGTGACGCCATCTCTGTATCACAGGAAAAGTAAGGTATGAATACGGTGATGTATTTATAGGACCATCCTGCTTTCAAGATATTCTAGTTTCAATGATATTCTACAAGTAGACTATATATGAAATAAATTAAAAATTAAAAAAAAGATCAGGGAACGTAATTTTCGTCGCTAGCAGGCAAGGAAGAAAAAAATAAACAAAATCAAAAAAAAATTGATTTTGATCAAAGAAATATCAAATTGTGAAAAAACAACTAATACTAACGCATGCAAGCGGATTATGGTTCAATAAATCTATTTATATGAGGATAATCATAACAGAAAAGTTTGGGATAGGATAGAGATCTCTCCCCTTATTTTCAATTCAAACCATTTTCTTATTGGGAAATTAGGGATAAGGACACAATCTGAAATATTATTAAGACATGCGACAACTACATATTTTTTATAGGAGAAGGACAATCGTGCATAATTTTATAATGAGAATGACAAACAAATGAATCCCGAAAATCGGTGAATCTCCTAGTGAATCCCGAAATCAAATTGAATTTGACGGTGAATTTTGATGAATCCGAAAATCGGTGAATCCCGACAATGAATTTTGAAAATTAGTGAATTTCGACAGTGAATTTAGCGTTAATTTAAGCGATGAATTTAGAACACAAGTGGATTTCGATAGTGGATAAATAGTTTTATTATTTACGCAAAAGTTTCAAAATCGTCCTTCTATTTAATTGGTGATGAAATATTTTTTTCTTCTCATCATTCTTTAAAAAAGGGGAATGATGAAGACAAAAATATTTCATCAATCGAAATAGGGCGACAATTTTCTCAAACTTTTACATAAAAGACAAAACTATTTATGAAATTCACTTGTGTTCAAATTCATTATTTAAATCATTGCCAAATTCATCGTTTAAATTCACTAATTTTCAAAATTCATTATCGAAATTCACTAATTTTCGGATTTACGAAATAAATTCATTGCTTTCTGATTCATTGGGAGATTCATTTGATTTTCTGATTCACCATTTCATCCTTTTCACTATAAAATTATCTGATTATCTTTATTACTTAAAAAAATATTCCAGATTGTGTCATTATCCCCAATTTTCCTTTTTTATTATGTTATCATAATAGTATTTGAAAATCTCCATTTTTTTCCCTCGTCCGGTAATAAGTGTAAAAATATATATGTCATATTTTAAATTTTATCTTTCTTTTAAATCGAATATCTCGTAGCGATCTAGACCACTTCTAGTAACTGCATGTTCAACATCTGGGTAATATTCTGAAAAGTAATTGTTTCGTCAATTTTTTTAACCAATACGTTAACATATATAATGCGGATAAATGAGTGTTCGATCGATGCAAGATATCACAACAACAACTGAAATAGTCAGCCTGTGGTAGACACGTGATTTTTGTTTAGCGGAGTCCATAAATTGTTTTAAGGGTAATTTTTTTTAGCGGTGTCCTTAAAAGTTTTTTTAATAGTAATTTTTTCATGTAGCGCTGCATTTGTACCCCGTTTAGGTACACTTGGGTCCGCCCCTACAGTCAGATGAGCAGAAGAGATTCAAATATGAAGCATTCGGCTGAGTAAGTCAACTGAGCAGAAGAGATAGCATATGTGAAGATGCAGCAGCTAAGACGAACAGCATATGACGAGAGGCATCTGGTAACATCAGCTGAGAAACGAATTTATTTCCGGAAACCATCAACTCACTTGTGGGAATTTTGGAGAAGCCTCTTCTCCCTTTTCCCCTTGCTTTCAACGTTGGAGTGGTTTCTAACTTCTCCGACAAAACCTCCCACTAATAAGGGAGGTTTATTTCTTGTAAATAACATCCAAAGAATATAATTACTTATTATTTCCCTTAACTTACATTAATTACCATTATGCCCAAGAATTTTCCTTAAATTCTCCCATGTAAAAAAAAAAAAAAATATATATATATATATATATATATATATATATATATATATATATATATATATATATATATATATATATATATATATATATATAATACTTTAAATCCATAAAATTTAAATATAATATTCCGTTCCGTAAAAAGACACGTAAACCCTTTTACGAAAGTTCAAGTTATTACACTTAATTCCATAAATTAAATATAATACCCCGTTTTTCGTAAAAGGACACGTCTGTCCTTTTTCAAAAAGTAGGGATATTAAACACTTCCTCTATATGTTTCAAACACGCATCCCTCATCCAAATGATGCAGTGAATGGAGAATGAATTAGTTATATCTGAAAAAACATCCTGAGGGTTATTTATGTCACTTTATTTTTGTTATGTAAAGAGGGTTATTTATGTCATTTTGGTGTATTTAGGAGCTAGGGTATTTAAGCCCCAACCCTATTCCCGTTAGAATGAGTTTTTGATTATTTTCCAGATTGTAATCGATCTATTGAGAGCTTCAGCCTCTCTATTCACTTAATTTTTTTAACTAGCCTTTACATCATCTAGTATCAGAGATCGGTGCTAAGGGTTTCACCCTTTGGTGATCCATGGCCAGCGCCGATGAAGGAAGCCGGATCGGCGACGTTGTTTGGGGTTCGAAGATCCTACGGGATATTCCATTTAAGTCGGATTTGAAGTTTGATTCTTTCATACCAGAACTGAATCGATATTCAGATGGGCTGAGACACAATTTTGACCACGATACACAGCTAGTTGATGGAGTTTTACCTCATATCACTATGGCTGAAGTTGGATGTTATCATCATCAGAAAGGCACAGTATGTGAAAGAAATAGAAGTGGGTTCAGGCCAATTCTACTGGACTTTGATGGTTCTTCTCTTAAGATGGATTTTTTAGATTGGATTAACACAATAGAAGACTTTTTTGAAGCAATGAATCCACCGGAGGCTGTGAAGTGTAAATTGGTTTCGTCCAACACTGCAAGAAAACTGGTTTAAAGGGATAAACTTTAAAGGGACGACTTTGTCGTCTCTTTAAATATCTTTATTGGGACTACATTGTCGTCCCTTGAAATGAATTCAAACGTAGTCAAAGTTTTGGGAGGATATTTCGGAGGGAAACTTTAAAGGGACGACAATGTCGTCCCAACAAATAAATTATTAACCCCACCGTGCCAGCTTGGATTTCCACGTGGACGGGAATATTTAAAGGGACGACAATGGCATCCCATTAAACATTTTTTCAGAAAATAATATGTTATGTACAAGAAATTATTAAATTTGGGTTTGTAGGGTCGACAATTGTCGTCCCTTTAAAGAAAATTAATTTTTTTCTAATATAAAACGTTGAATTAATAAATAAGATTCAATTTATTATAAAATTCAATTCTAAAGGGACGACATTGTCGTCCCATTAAACATTTTTATGAAAATAATATGTTATGTACAAGAAATTATAAAATTTGGGTTTGTAGAGACGACAATTGTCGTCCCTTTAAAGTAAATTAATTTTTTTTAATATAAAACATTATGTTAATAAATAAGATTCAATTTTTTATAAAATTCTAATATACATATTCTAATAAACATTGCGTTAAATTATAAAATTCATTATTTTTTTATAAAAATTCCTTTATCGAACGATAATACAGATGATTCTGATAATACTCTCTACTATAGATTGTCAGTTCGTTATCGAGGGATTGATTTGAATCTCGGGGTTCGTTAATAAGCGATTGATCTCAATCCTGAGATCCGACATCGATTAAGCGATTTCAAGTTGATATATTTCTTTGTAAATCAATGTGATAGTACTCTCTAGTATAGATCATCAGTTCGTTAGCGAGCGATTGACTTGAATCTCGAGGTTTGTCACCGAGCGATTGATCTCAATCCTGAGATCCGTTATCGATTGAATCTCGGGGTTCATTATCGAGCGAATGAGTTAGATTGTTATCGATCATTGTGATAGTACTATCTACTATAGCTCGATGGATCGTTATCGAGCGAATGAGTTAAGAGTCGGGGATCGTTATTAAGAGATCGATTTTAATCTCAGGGTTCATTATCAAACGAATGAGTTAGATCGTTATCGATCATTGTGATAGTACTATCTACTATGGCTCGATCGATCGTTATCAAGCGAAGGAGTTAAGAGTTGGGGATCATTATTAAGAGATCGATTTGAATCTCGGGGTTCTTTATCGAGCGTATGAGTTAGATCGTTATCAATCATTGTGATAGTATTATCTACTATGGCTCGATGGATTGTTATCGAGCGAATGAGTTAAGAGTCGGGGATCGTTATTAAGAGATCGATTTGAATCTCGGGGTTCGTTATCGAGCGAATGAGTTAGATCGTTATCGATCAGTGTGATAGTACTATCTACTATGGCTCGATCGATCGTTATCGAGCGAAGGATTTAAGAGTAAAGGATCTTTATTAGAGATCGATTTGAATCTCGGGGTTCGTTATCGAGCGAATAAGTTAGATCGTTATCGATCATTGTGATATTACTATCTACTATGTCTCAATGGATCGTTATCGAGTGAATGAGTTAAGAGTTGGGGATCATTATTAAGAGATCGAATTGAATCTCGGGGTTCGTTATCGAGCAAATGAGTTAGATAGTTATCGATCATTGTGATAGTACTATCTACTATGGCTCGATCGATCGTTATCGAGTGAAGGAGTTAAGAGTCGGGGATCGTTATTAAGAGATCGATTTGAATCTTGGGGTTCGTAATCGAGAGAATGAGTTAGATCGTTATTGATCATTGTGATAGTACAATCTACTATGTCTCGATGGATCGTTATCGAGCGAAGGAGTTAATAGTCGGGGATCGTTATTAAGAGATCGATTTGAATCTCGGGGTTCGTTATCGAGCGAAGGAGTTAGATCGTTATCGATCATTGTGATAGTACTATCTACTATGGCTCGATTGATCGTTATCGAGCGCAGGAGTTAAGAGTCGATGATCGTTATTAAGAGATCGATTTGAATCTCTGGGTTCGTTACCGAGCGAATGAGTTAGATCGTTATCGATCATTATGATAGTACTATCTACTATGGCTCGATCGATCGTTATCAAGTGAATGAGTTAAGAGTCGGGGATCGTTATTAAGAGATCGATTTGAATCTCGGGATTCGTTATCAAGCGAATGAGTTTGATCATTATCGATCATTGTGATAGTACTATCTACTATGTCTCGATGGACCGTTATCGAGCGAAAGAGTTAAGAGTCGGGGATCGTTATTTAGTGATCGATTTGAATCTCAGGGTTCGTTATCGAGCGACTGAGTTAGATCGTTATCGATCAGTGTGATAGTACTATCTACTATGGCTCGATGGATCATTTTCAAACGAAGGAGTTAAGAGTCAGGGAACGTTATTAAGAGATCGATTTGAATCTTGGGATTCGTTATCGAGCAAATGAGTTAGATCGTTATCGATCATTGTGATAGTACTATCTACTATGTCTCGTTGATCGTTATCGAGCGAAGGAGTTAAGAGTCGGGGATCATTATTAAGAGATCGATTTGAATCTCGGGGTTCATTATCGAGCGAATGAGCTAGATCGTTATCGATCATTGTGATAGTACTATCTACTATGGCTCAATCGATCGTTATCGAGCGAATGAGTTAGATCGTTATCGGTAAGGAGAGATCGATTTGAATCTCAGGGTTCGTTATGAGTTAAATGTAATATTAGAGTCAATAAAACTACTTTTGTTATAAATGTTTATTTAAAGGGACGACATTATCGTCCCTTTAAACGAAAAGTCAAAGTTTTTATGAAAGTTTTTGGGGGAAAATTTGGCCGCCAAATTTTTTTTGGGTTTAAAGCGACGACATTGTCGTCCCAAAAAACTTATGTCGTCCCAATAAATAATATTAATAATGTTAATAATATTAATATTATTAATACATTAATGGGACGACAATGTCGTCCCAAAAAAGCTTGTCGTCCCATTAAACGTTAATCCTTAAATAAACCAGGCAGCCTTCACCTTCTTCATTTCTTTCTCCTTCTTCTTCAGATAATCGCCCCCCTGAAAAAAAAATAAAAATCCCCCTCCTTCAACCACCCACCCGCACCACTCTTCCTCTAGCAGCCGCAACAACAACAACGCCGCCACAGCTCCACCCGCACCACTTTTTCCGGTAGGCTTTCTTTTTTGTCAAATTAGTTGCTTTTAGCTTCTTTTTTAATCAAATTAGTTCAATCGTGACCTAGATTTTGACCCAATGCATTTGCTTTTAGCTTTTTGTTTTGTCAAATTAGTTCAATTGTTCAATTATTGAAATTGTGACCTAGGTTTTTTTTTTGTCAAATTAGCTTTTTTTTGTCAAATTAGTTCAATTGTGACCTAAATTGGTGAATGGTTTGTAGTGAGTGTAGTGTAGTTGATAGTGTATGAGTATGGTGTAGGTAAGCATTTTTCATGTATATGTTCATGTTGAGATTGATTGAGACTTGATTGTGAGATTGATGCTTATGGTGAGATTTATTGGTGTAGAAGGACTTGGTTATAAATTTGGTATTGTTCGATTGTAGTAAACTTTGGTATTGTTGATTTGGTATTGTAGTTTTGAGAAGTTGGGTAGTTTTTTGTTTGTAGTAATGAAATTGTCCATATTGATGGTTTGATTGTGCATAAGGGTGTTGTTCTACCCAAAATAGTACGAAAATGGCCTGCTTTGAGACCATTGTTATTGAAAATATCGATCACACTTACACTTAGAGTGAAAGTGTTTTAAGTGTTAAAAGTCCTGTCTATTTTGATTTCTAATATTGTGTATCGGTGATTTCAAATGGAACAAGACAAGTCATGGTTGTATATTGATAGAATGAAACCGAGTTTGATAAAGGGTTGAGTGAATTCATTTAATATACAACAATTTCTTAACAATGAAGCTAAACATATCATCAAAAGGGAAAGCTAAACATATCATCAACTCCTTTACATTCTTCCTTTCCTCCACAATAATGCTAGTTTTGAAATCACTGAAAATTTGTTTATGTATATAGTACCTGCATGTTTCCAAAGACTTGTGTTCGCTTCCTTGTTGAGCAGAGAGCTTAACTACTCGGGAATCTGAGCTTAACTACTCGAGAATCCACAACTTCCCGAGTAGTTAAGCTCTCGCTCAACAAGGAAGCGAACACAAGTCTTTGGAAACATCAGTACTATATACATAAACAAATTTTCCCCATCAAAACTAGCATTATTGTGGAGGAAAGGAAGAATGTAAGGAGTTGATGATATGTTTAGCTTTCTTTGATGAAGGCTGCAAGGAGGAGGTTCACTACTGGCATCTTTGCATTTTGCCTTCACTGGAATGGTAACAAACATGTTCCTTCATATATGCATAACATCTAGATTGTACTTGAGTTTTTAGGAATCCAATAAGTCAATCTGTTTGAAAATTGTATAATAGTAAGTTCATTCAAATATACTTGAATTTAAAAATTATATAATAGTAGTGCTTTACTTATACTACATCAACATATATGTGTTCTTTATATAAAATTTTTATTATATCCAAATACTTGATCATATAGGTGAATGGCTTGCGCGGGATCGGCAGGTGGTTCTCAACCACCGCACGAGCATCCATTTAGGCTACCGGGCCAATGCGAGGACGGTAATTAATTAACTTTCATTTTTTTTTGTCTAGTATGATTATTCTTATTTTGTTGAATTAACATTCACACCGATACTACAGATCATATAGCAGATAATGAGGAATGGATACCACCAGCTCCATCCCCGAAAAAGAAGCAGGGTGAACGTGGACCTGCAAAAGGTTTCAGCGTCCAAGCCCTCAAGAGAAAGTTAGGGGGCTTGATTCCTCTTATATGGGATCCTAGATTTCCCAAAGTTCAGAAGGTATTGAGAAAATACGCGAAGGATTTTGAGTCCGAGACAGGGAAATTCGTGAGGTCCCATGTTCCCTGTTGCGTCCCGACCTGGCGAAAGGTGAGCGACCGACTTAAACAGATAATTTAGGAAGAACTTCGGGTACTTAGCTAATCAAATTGTTAACACTTTCAAATTGTAAGTTTCATTATATTAATTTAGATACCAATCGTTTCATTTCTTGTGTTTCCAGGAATCGTTAGAACCCCTTGAGCCTATTCGCCGCGATGCCGTGCTGAAAAACACCGGTACTTTATTCAGAAAATGGAAGGCTAGAATAAGGGAGGAGGTAGATGAACACAACAACAAGGGGTTTCCAGGGCCATGTCCCCGACCCAGGGATGTGTTTTCACCACAACAATGGGAAGCGTATCTCCGCTACCTTAGTAGCGATGCTTTTAAGGTAAAGCTTTTATTCCATTAAATGTGTTACGTAGATTCAATTATTATTACTTGTTACTGCTTATATATAATACAAAAGTACCATTTTTTGCGGAAAAGATCGGATCAGAATAAGAAGAATCGTGCCGGGAGTAAATATGTTGGCCGCCAAGAATGAACGCCTATGGCCGTAGTTCGATGGGATAGGTTAAGAAGGGTAAGTATTAGGAAAAAAATCCCTATCACTTCATTTTTTTGAATTTTCATAACTAATACTTTTGTTTTTTCAAGGGTAATGTGAGTATGAGTGAAGATCGTACAGGGAAAGATCATATCCATGTATGGGTGAGCAAGCATAAGAATGCTGACGGCTCGTTTCTCAACAGTGATGCGGAGGCTGCTTACATAAGTGATATATGTTATATATATTTCAATTCAATACGTTCACATTTTCCTTATCCTAACTGCCAATGATATATGTTGTGTTTAGAGGAGGCTAGAGGAATGGCGTGCTATGATTGCACCACGTCGACCGATGACTTTTGAAGAAGAGGAGGCAATCTTTCAGGGCGCCTTAGGAACTAGGCGAGATTATTTGAATGGCCTTAGCCCTACGCAATCTTCCGTATCCAATTCATCACAATCGTCCCAGTCTTCATCATCGTCATCTTATTACTACCAAGAATGCAATATGCAGATTGAACAACTTAGAAAGTCTTATGATCGGTTGGCGAAGTTAACCAAAAAACAAGAGAAGAGAAACAAAAAACAATGGGCTCTTCTCAAATTGTTGCTGAATAATCTTAGGGATAAGCAACCGGATATGCAAATAAAGGTTAGCTCATCATCTTCCGATGAAGATGAAGACGATTCTGAAGATACTTCTCAAGTTGATCTTGACGATGATGCGCAGACATTCTAGAAGAGACTATTCTTACTTTTGGAAACATTGCACAACTTTGTATTTTACGTAACATTTTTTGTTTATGCATTTTGTTTTTTTTATTAATCCCCTCTTATAAAGAGTGTTATTGATTTTGGAAAGACATGATTGGTTTGATGTAAATAGCATGGGAGGCCATGCGAAAACAGAAAAATTATTTTAAAAAAATATATATTTAAAGGGACGACATGTCGTCCCTTTAAATGAATTTCTGGAAATTTTATCTATTTAAAAGGACGACATGTCGTCCCAACAAATATCGTATAAAAATTATTTTTTCCTAATTTTTCTTATACAATTATTTTTTTTCTCAAATAAATTTTAAGGGACGACAAATGTCGTCCCTTTAAATGTTTTTATATAAAAAAATATTGTTTTTTCGTATTGAATTTTATTATAAAAACTAAATGCAAATTCTTTGAAGGGACGACATTGTCGTCCCAACAAACATTTTTATAAATAAATTTTTTTCCCCATAATAATTTTTTTAATAAAAAAAATGCATCATGTATTCATGTGTATAGGGACGACATTGTCGTCCCAAAAAATATATTTTTCCCAATAATAATTTTTTTTATTAAATAAAATGAATCATGTTTATAGGGACGATATTGTCGTCCCTTCAAAGAATGTCATGTCAGCATGTTGAAATTTCTTAAAAAGTCTTCGTATGTCAAATATATTTAAAGGGACGATTTTGTCGTTCCTTTAAACATGTCAGTTGTTTAAAGAGACAAAGCAGAAGGGACAACTTTATAGGGACGACGTGTCGTCCCTTTAAACATTTTATGGGACGACAACGGCGTTAAAGGGATGACAAATTGTCGTCCCTTTAAACAAGTTTTCTTGTAGTGCAAGCAAAAAGGTGAAGCACATATATGGTGGAAAGAGTTGCAAAACCATAGAATTCCTGAAGGTAAGAATTTAATTACTTCATGGTTGAGAATGAGGGAGCTTTTGATCAAGAAATTCTTACACACCTCACATTTGACATATTTCTACAAGCAAAAGAATGACGATAATGTGCAGCACACCACCTGAGAAATTCAAACTCTCAGTTTTTCCTGGATCAATTTGCGATGCGACAAACTTTCTTTAGATTGGGATATTTGGAAAGATCAATCATTAAATAACTTTAGATAGGCGTTGATTGCTTGGTTTAATGTTACTTTTGTTTGGAGTTTGACTTTTTACTGTTTTGGAGTGACTCTGTTTAACCTCTGTAATCTTTGTGGCTTATCTATTAGCTTAATAGATAAGTCTTAATAATATTCATATATATAAGTTGTTGTTCAAAAAAAAGTGAGCATAAATTCGCAGTTGACCATCCTTTAATGGAGAAGTTACAATTGAAATCAGTTGAGGATTGGAGCCCTCCCAAAATTAAGCGTACTACTGCTATTCATATCGAAAGTGCTGAAAAGCGTGATGAACCTTTCAAAAAAAAAAAACCGTGATGAAGAGAAGCCACTTCAAAAGGAGATTGAACTTATGCCTGGTACAAAAGAGGATAGCAGTAATGATATCAACGATTCAAAGGAAACTAAAGAATTTCCTAAAGCCCTTCCTATATCTAAGCGATTTCCGGTTTCGGCAGAATCGATTCAAGAAAAGCGTCAGGTGATGATGCTGCAAGATGTTTTGCCTAACAAACATAATGTTAATTCCTCACAGTTACTTGCTATGACTGATTTTGTAGACTCACATCAACATGATAATGGAATTGGAACGCAACAAGCTAATGACTTGTATACTCGGGAGAAACTAGTGTCAAGCTACCGCTGCTTAACCAATGGCGGTCTTGCCGGATATGAGGATCAGCTTGAAGTTAAGATGGTTAAGTTTCTAAGCGGACCTATCATGGACACAAGCTCCTCGCCGGCAGAAGGTATCAACAGTTGGATCGGAAATTTTATGTGTTCATTTAGCTTTAAACATGTTATGGAAAGGTTGGCTTTGAATCTAGTCTCTGAAAATATCCTCTGGCCATGTGTTGTGATACCGATGTGTCGAGTTTTTCCTAAGTGTGTGGATGCATACCTTACTCCATTTATGAAAGTGTATTTATGTAAAGTTCCATATATTACGATCATTGGAAGCTTTGATGTCTTTTCAGCAAAACAATTTCAATTACGTTTTCTCTGAGAAAAGCTTCATATTTGTAGAATTCTTGGTAGTACCTTGGGTGTTGCGGGTTCCATGACCATTATCCTATATGCTTTTCAAGAACATCAGGTTGAACCCATAATAGAGGTATGGGACCATTATTCTCCTGTACCTGAATATGAATCCATGACTTATTACACACTTCACATGCATTTTGATCCCGGTGTCAAGTGGCAAAACAGAACGGAAACGGATGGAGCATAGATGGAGGCAAAGAAACGTGTTGATTGGTGTTCCATCATGTGTAGAGTCTCACAAACGACCACCAAACTTGCTTATGAGTTTGACTTTGAGGTTATAAAGAGTGCAGAAATGCCTAGTGTCTCCCATTTGAGAAACATGAGAGCTATTTTTAATGGTTTTGCCTCATTGAGAAAGGGAAGCTTACAGTTGATGTACAACGATGGTGACAGGGCATTTGGCACAGCTATTGAACTTTGTGTTGATGAGAGACTGCATATTGCTTCAGATGATATCAAAGTGGTCGATATGGAAGTTATATGTCCTCAAGGTGAAGATGATTCAGATGAAAGAAGCCTAAGAAAGATAAGAATCACTACCCGTTCTTTATGGCTTCCATTTATGGCTTGTTGCATTATTAGGAATGGGGGAATATGTTGTTGTTGATGGAAGCTCTTTGAATCAAGAAGTTGGTGCAGTTGTTTGGGCACACCAAGTTTCCACTTGTTTCAACCTAACTCGCCATATTGATAGTATCTCTTCATGTTTGAAGATATTATGCAAGAAAGGACAAATTAAAAAGACTTTGAAATTATTCCACAAGATGATGAATTGGCTTGATCCACCCTTGATGTTGATGATAGACATGCTAAAACCTCTAGCTGGGAATATATACACATCAAATCGGAAAATTCTTTGATCATTGTTTATGCAATCCTTATTTGTGATACCCATTCCAGGTGTGCTATTTCCTTTTAACCGGGAGAGGGTTACGAATTTATATTCAATGGTTACTACATGAAACTCGTGGACGAGTTTTCCTTGGGACGGGATGGAGATGATGCAGTGAATAGAGATTGAGTTACTTATATCTGAAAAAACATCATGCGGGTTATTTACGTCACTTTATTTTTGTTATGTAAATAGGGTTATTTATGTCATTTTGGTGTATTTAGGAGCTAGGGTATTTAAGCCCCAACCCTATTCCGGTTAGAAGGAGTTTTTGATCATTTTCCAGATTGTAATCGATCTATTGAGAGCTTCATCCTCTCTGTTCACTTAATTTTCAACTAGCCTTTACATCGCCAACTATATTTAACTTTTGAATTTGTCCATGTCATGGTTCGGGTCCAGGCTACCTTTACCACAATCAATTCTTTTTTACTTACTCGTATGTAGAAACCATCCATTCATGTCAAAAAAAGAAACCCAAAAAAATAAAGGGGGAATGAGGGAGAAGGACAAAAATATTTCATCAATTAAGTAGAAGGACAGTCTTTTGAAACTTTTGCATAAAAGACAAAACTATTTATCCACTATCGAAATTCACTTGTGTTCGAAATTCATCATTTAAATTCATTCGCCGAAATTCATTTGTCGAAATTCACTAATTTTCAAAATTCATTGTCGGGATTCACCGATTTTAGGATTCACTCTCAAAATTCACTATCGAAATTCACCGATTTGGGATTCATTAGGGAGATTCACCGATTTTCGGGATTCATTGTTTGTCATTACCATTTATAAAAATTATGCAGTTGTCATTCTCCCTATAAAAAATATGTAGTTGTCCTGTTGCTTAATAATATTTCAGATTGTGTCCTTATCCCTAATTTTCCAAAAAATAAAAGACAAATTCAAGCATTAATTAACTGAACAATAAAAGGTTGTAATCCCCGATCGTCCACAAGCATCAAAGTTTTAAAAATAAACGCAGAAATGCAAACAAAATATTTCATGGCTAATCAATCAACTTCATCCAATCTAGAACTAGCCTTTGGAGGCGGCAAAAAGGTTTTGGGATCCACCTTCTTTGGAAATGTTGTTAATACTCTAACAGCAGAGGCCTCCTCATACAACCTTGTAACAATGGGAATCCACAAACCCTCAAGCTCCTTCTTCTTGTTCATATATTCATATAATTTAGCCGACGGATTCTTACTCAACCATTCAATCGCCTCGTTAGCCTTCTCGATAATCTTATTCTTGTCTGCTTCTTTCAGTCTCCAGTTATTTCTATTATGATTGACCGTCTGTTTGATGTCATTCCCGTATTTCTTCAATTCATTCTTGGCATTCCTCATCTTGGAACATCGGGACGGGTGGTTTTTTATCGTAATCATAGTCGTATAATAAGAAATCATGTCTTGGGCGGATACATTGAGTGTGCCGTTCGCATCAATCTCGAAACAAATCTTGATCTTGGCTACGCCATTCGGTGCAGGAAGAATTCCGTCCAGCAATAATACTCCGAGCTGAAAATTGTCCTCTGTGGACGAACTTGACCCTTCGTAAATAGGTATGGATACAGCGGACTGATAATCCCCCAAGCTATAGATTATTTCCTTTTTTATTGGGAAATTGGTGTTTGCTGGAATAAATACACTCATCCTTCCTCCAGAAATTTCAATACCAAGATTCAGATTATCCAGTTTTGAAGGATCATCCCTGCCAATTAAACATTTAATTAATTCCAATCAGAATAATTATGAGTTTTAAAAAATAAAAATTAAAAAAAAAAAAAAAAAAAACCACAACCATCCAAGCAGACTAGTTGTCATCATAAAACATTTAATTAATTCCAATCAGAATAATTATGAGTTAAAAAAAAAAAAAAAAAAAAAAAAAAAAAAAACTCACAACCAGACTAGTTGTCATCATAAAGGGTCATCCATTATAGGTTAAAAAACACACTCATTTGAGTCACATTTTAACCCCAATAATATTCTTTATTTTCACCATTTTTATTGGACTAGGAAACCACATGGCCTCCAGCAGTCCCATCAAGTGGGGGGTTATTTTATGATTTTTTTTATGATATATAATTTGCGTTAAAAAAGACAATTATAATAAAATAAATTACTAATACTTATTTCAGTCTAGACAAAAAATAAATTAATTAATTAATAAAATTTGTAATACTTTTTTTTTTGAAATCAATATAATATTTAGTACTGTTAAATAAAAAAGTCGCTAGAAAAATCAACAAATCAGGCATCATGATCTATAGAATTTTTTTTTTTTTTTTTTTTTTTTTTTTTTTTTGAGAAACTGATCTATAGAATAATCGATTAATTGTCGACGTCGCCGTTAAGAAAAATAAAAATTAAATACAGACAAGCCGAAATATTTAGGTCTAACCTTTATATGAGTCCTACAATTCACCATAACTTTTAAGTTATGAAAACGAGCAATATCGGGGAACCGAATTCCACAATTCCACATAATCTTTAAGTTGAGAAAAAGAAGAATTAAACTGATAAGTAGTAGTAGTACCTGTCGTCCTCCCACAAGCCTATACAGCGTAGGGTTTCAATGAGCAGCCACATCATCTTGACACAAAACTACGTACGTACGTAGGGTTTTTATCTCTAAAATTGCATTCTTATAACAAAGGGCATAAGTACGTGGTATTTATAGGATTATTATTATCTTATACCAGGGGCGGATCTAGTAAGGAGTAAAGGGGTCCACGGATCCGTTAAAAATAAAAATACTCTAAATTTTACCTATAAAAAATATTTCGGACTCCGTGAAAAAAATTAGTTAGTGTGTTAAATATTTACGAACTCCGCTGAAAAAATATTCTGGCTCCGCAACTGTCTTATACCAAGAGATAACGATATTCTAATAAGTTGGAATATTACACGTAATGGATTGTTAAAAATCTTTGACAGATAGGAGTCCGCTACGAGGTGGAATCTACTTACAGGAGAAAATCCTGGGTATTAAAAAAAAATATAAATATAAATATATTTATTGGAAAATAAATAATTAACAATATTAGCTGATTCTTATGACTGAAGTGAAGACATACTATTAGTTTTTGTTTTTATTTTTAGGGATATCATTATTCACACCCATATAATAATTACGAAGACACGAGAATTAAGGAGCCAAGAAGTAATTACGAATAATTGTAATTAAAAAAAAGTTATTCCGAATATCTACAGTATGAATAGCGGTTGTGAACATATCTCTAATTGATCGTTGAATTATATACTATGAATCTCTCTGTTTAAATACTCGCTTCGTCTCATTTTATTTGTCTTTCACTCATAATAAAAAAAGTACAGTTAATTTTTTATATTTCATTAAATAATCTAATACTGTTACATTTATGTCCTTTAAATAGTTGTTGGAGTATTTAATGTTTTACATTTGTTTACACATGCACGTAACTATTTTTTCCCCACTAAGACTCGAATCTGAAACCTTCATGTTATAAACTTTTTTACACTTTTTTATTATAAATATTGTAAAGATGGAAAGGCGTTTGAAGAAATTTGGTAATAAATTTACAAAGTGGAAATTTTTTTTGAGCAAAACCAAAAAATAAACGTGGACAAATAAAATGAGAACGAGGGAGTACATTGTTTTCTCCAAAAAAAAAAAAAAAAAAAAAAAAAAAAAAACTTTTTATTTCATACGAATATGTAATATCCAGCTCTAAATGCTAAACCTAAACCTATATATCTACCATGATTTTTTTATCTTTCGGGTGTAACATTTTTATATGTAAAAAATATTTACTTTGTGGTTCTTTTTTATCAAGATAGACTTTAATTGCACAGCATTTAGGTTTAAAATTTGATTTATGAAAGGATGTTTAATCTAATAATCCAATTTAGATGCTTTTTCAGATAAAAAAAAAATTAGATACTTTTAATGGATTTCAATTAATTGCTAAAAATGTTATAAAAAAAATTAATTCCTAAAAAAATAATCAATCATGAGATCTGTAATGCGTTAAAAAGGTTCGTGTATTATAGAATACCTTTTTCCAGATCGTAAGATATGATGCAATGATTTAGCGCCAGTCTGGGTCGGGTCTAGCTATGTTAGGGGTAGTGCCTCACTAAGATCCGAGAAAAATAAATTTATATTCAAACGATTTAGTTTTGTTGTTAAAACTGTAAAAATATTACTAATGCCTTCGATGGGGCTTCAAAATTGCTACGGCGCCCCAACTATTTTTTTTTTGGATACGGCACTAGTGTCAGTTGTGTTTTTGTATTAGGTGATGTGAAACTTCTCCATCTCATTTTGTGTTTTAATGTCGATCTTGCTGTCAGGACCGTAAGTTTTTCTAAGAGAATAATTAGTTAGTTAGTTGGTTAGAGAGTCACTTAAGTAGCTAATGTGATATAGTTGTGCAAAAAAGTTGACTGAGCCAAGTATATAAGGCTGAGCCCTTGTGTTGCCATCTTTAGCTTTGTCATTAATAACACTTTATTTTTCTGCTAATTCTTGTAATTCCCTACTTCTCCTCTTTTCTACACATATCCCTATCTTCTGACGAGCTGAAACCCTAGCTTCAAATCCTCAAAAATCTAATAGCTGGTATAGAAACCACAATCCCACCCCTGTGGATCGAGCGATCATGGGGAAAGTACACATTCGAATGCCATGTATGAGTTGTGAAATAGCCATAACATGTTAGGATATGATGTTCGTGTTTGCATTGAAGAGGTGCTTTTATGCAACATGAAGATAGATGCAGTAAATGCTAAAATAGACACATTTAAGGCATCAATGACAACAAATCAACTTTTCATGCAGTCTTAGATGGATGCATTGACATCCATGTTACAGACCTGGATGAAGTAGTTGTTGGGTGGATCACTCCTATGTGGAGCCCACCAAATAAATACTAGAAAAATAAATAAAAGAAGACAGAAAAAAATGATTGGTCAAGTATTATTTAACGGACCGTTAATTTTTACCTAATCTTCGATCACAATCTTCACAACAAAAGAGAGGCAAAAAGAAGCGCGAAAATTCGCAGCTTTTTGGGTGTTGCAGCAGGAACTTTCCGGCGACCATCGGACTTCGATCGGCACGAAATTTTGAGGGGTTGTTCGTCTAAACTTCTTCTTCAATCTGAATGGTGGAATTTGTGTTTCAACAACTCAATTTTCCGGAATCATCTTGCGACTGAGTGCCGCGTTTTCGGTGATATTTTTCAACAACTATTGTATTTTGTATTATTAGTTGATGCTTTGGTGTAGTTGAGTTGGTTGATGTGTTTGGAAAACTTGTGTACCAGCGTTTGCTGATTAGTGGAGATTTTGTGAGCCTCGGTCTCGTGGTTTTACTGTCTCACATCGAGCATCGGGAAGGGTTTTCCACGTTAAAATTGTGGTTTTGTTTTTTCGTATTTTCATTTCGCTTTATTTGTGATTTATCTTCATTGGGGCTTTCTTGTTTATTTCCGTTGCGTGTCATTGAAAAGACTTTGTGGGTATTTGTGATACGTGTGGTATTGTGGTTGTTTGTTTTCCCAACAAGTGGTATCAGAGCCAGGTTAGTTGATTTGGTTTTGAAGTGTTTTTTGTGAAACTTTTTTATTGGTGAAATGGAAGCCAACTTGAATTGAATGATCACTTTGAATGGTCTAAAAATTCCACATGAAAAAATAAAATGGAGGAATTTTTTGTATGTGAAAAATTATTTTTTGCTGGTCTTCAGTGCTGAAAAACCTGAAGATAACACGGATGGAGAATGAAATATATTGCATAGGCAAGTTTTTGGTTATATTAGACAATGGCTTGATGATAATGTTTTAAATCACATTAATGAGGAGAACACATGATAGGTTTTTGTGTAAAAAGGTTGAAGACTTGTATGCCCAAAAAACTGGAAACAATAAGGTGCTTTTGAGGTATAAATTGATGAATTTGAGATATCATGATGGAACACATATGACTGATCATTTGAATTCTTTCTTGGGTATTATGAACCAACTTAATGCTATGGGTATTAAGTTTGATGATGAAGTGCAGGGACGGATACTTCTTGTCTCTTTACCGGAATCGTGGGAAAATTTTCGAAGTTTTCTATCTAACTGTACCCCAGATGGTGCTATGACCATTGTGTTGGATCGATAGAGGCGCAAACACACTCTAAAGTGTGGGTGAGTTTCAAAACTTTTTCAGAGACAACACAAGTACTAATAAATTAAGTGCGGGAGTTTACTTAGTTTATTATTCGTTTGTGTTAGAAAACCTATGTGATCAAGAGTGTTTAATTTATTTTGATCAAGCCACTAAGCACGTTGCAAGTTGTGTTACAAGATCAATACAGGTGTGTAAATAAAACAAATGAAGCCACCAGGTAACTTGATGTGTAACCCAAAAACTGGTTTGCAGATTGAACTTGAACTTTAATCAAAATAATTAATGTGATAAAATATTATGCACACAGATTTATTAAAAACAAAGGTTACTGAAGCTTACTGCAGCGTATAGAGAAAACCGTCACTAAAAGTTGTGACACTTATATAACCAATGGAAAGGCAGATTGATGTGAAACACAAATCAAGTTTATTTGCAGGCAGCAACACTAAACTTAAATTCAGATTACTATGTGTAGAAGAAAAGATGAACAAAAAGTTTCAACAATTGATGAATACATGAGATTGCAAATCCTGTCAAAAACAATTACAAGAACAGTTCTATATCAGACTGCACATAAGGCTACAAGATTACAAAAAAACAGCAAAATACAATTATCAAGGCTTTACTTACAAGATGTATCAAGCAAAGTGCAAGCTTTACTTGCAAGATGTATCAAGCAAAGTTCAAGCCCAATTACAACCAAAAAATTAGATCAGCAAGTCTTAATACAGCAGCCACTTAACTAATCAGAAAGGAACTGATCACTCAGTTGACTTTCAGTGATGATAGTCAAACCCAAGGGATATGATTATCAGGACTGATTATTAATGCTGAGAACAGATGATCAGCAAACCAGCAAGATACTAAACGATCTGATTACCAAGCTACTCAGCAGGCAGGTTTACAAAGAGAAATATAGACTTAGCAGCAAGTATAAGTCTAATAGCAGGATTTAGCCAAAACTTAGCACACCAAGTGCAGGCAACCAGAGTAGCAAAATCAATGGATATTGGTGCAGCACTTGAGCAATTCAGCAGATGTAGTGAGGACTTAGCAGGTGTAGTGTCACAAATTCAGCAGCTTAAGGCACAGACAGATTTAGTGCAAGTCTTATTCAGCAATGCAGCAGGTATAATGTTCAGCAGATTCACCAACAACAGGTTCAATAAACAGCCAACTAATGTGCACAAAAAGTGCAGAAGAGAAGATGATCAAGGATTCAGCACATTAAGTACAAATTCTAGCAATGCAGATTATGACCAAGTTTTGTGCAAAAGCAAGATTCGGCAATGTGTTAGGTGGAACACAAAAGGATCAGTGTGTGCAAGACATTCAAAAGGCTAGTTATCAAAATACACACAGCCAAGCACAGTGACAAGTGAATTTCAGCACTTAAACTCAATGAGCTTGAGTCAGGCTGAAATTCTGATAAAGGTAACAAGAAGGGGTATAATCAGACAACCAAGGACCACACTAAGACTTAGTGTCTCGTTGACTACAATCACTTATAGCCAAGAAACGATCAACGTGTCTATCCACAGACAGGTTCCTTTGGCACTTCAGACCAAAGACCTTGTGATCACTTTCTTGCATGGATTCAGTCAGTAGACCACCAATCAAAGTGTGACAATGCGACACAATCAACAACACACAACAATTAACCAAACAAAAAAAAGTTCTTCAAGTACACAACTAGAAAACTATAAAACAAAGTAGTCACTTACTGATCAATATGAGAGACTACAATCCAAGGACTTGTATCTCCTCCAAGTCTTGACTCAGTAACTGTCTACCTCTACTCACGACCACACTTCTCAACAAAAACAAGAACACTCTTTTTAAGTAAAAATGTGGGATTGCTATGGTGATGACTGGCTCAAACCTTGTTGGTATGGTATAAATGACCATTTATAGGGAGTAGAGGTGAAGAGCTCTAAACCCTAATATGTGAAACCACTTAAAAACCGAGGCAACGTGCAGTGATATATCTGGTCAAGGCAAGTTCAATAGTTGTGGAGTGTATCTACATGTAATTCCCGTCTAGGTGCCGTCAGGCTATAATTTACAGGAAATAAACATGTGATTTCACTTGATTAGGAAACTTTGCCAGTTTGCCTCACATATCACATAAGGGACCGAGGTGGTTTACACATAGTCACAGTGGACTGGGTCCAACCCTTTTATTCAACCAAACCGAAGCAATAGTAGCAGGCACACAAAATGGTTGAATACAAAGGCTGAACTGACTCAGACCGACGGTCAAACCACGATTATGTCAAAATCGGGTCTGAACCCCAGACAGAAAGTAAAAGAGTTTCAGCCAATTTACCAAAGCATCCGGGTTGTAGATCACCGGAATTTTAGTACATTTGGTAAGAGAAGATTGCCCAGCCAAATCTGCAATTAAGAGCTGCATTCTTCGAATTTTGTACATGTGAAAATCATTCTTCCAGTAACTCGGTCAAGGCTGCCAACATAAGAATCATTAATGCAATATCTGTTTCATTAATACTAAGATATCCACATCACATATTATGGCACATAACAATTTGATTCATATTACACATTCCAGTACATATGATTATTTAAATTAGATCAACAAGGTCACTTCTGCAAACATATAAACTTAGGTATCACAACTGACTGGACCAACTCATATTCACACACAACTCAAAGCATTCGGCACATATTATAGTGACATAGGGTCTCATATGCAGTAGGCAAAAATTCTAGACATGTCCATAAATCACTTAGGCTAATATGTAAAGCATTAACCACGGGTTTATTTGATTTTTAGTCCTATAACTTTCCCCGTTTTTATAAATAGTCCTGTTTTTGCTCCAGTGGCGATTTTAGTCCTTTAACTTTCAATTTCTTGCAAAAATAGTCCTTTTTACTGATTAGACGCCGGAGCTCCGGTGACAATGCTGAGTTGGCGGCCATGTGGCGGATTGGTGGCCATCTTCGAGTTGAAAATAAAAATGAAGCAAAAAGGACTCAAACCCGTGCACCATTGCATGGAATTCAGCTCATTACCACTATGCTACTGAGATCAATATGCAAAAACTAGAGCTAAAAAATATAAGTAATTCTTTTACGTAAGTGTGTGTGTGTATATATATATGTGTGTACGTATGCATATATGTGTATGTATGTATCTCTCTCTCTATATATATATATATAATATAGATATATATGTATGTATGTATGTATGTACATATATATATATATATATATATATATATATATATATATATATATATATATATATATATATATATATATATATACACACACACATATATTTATATACATACTTACATATACACACACATATGTATATGCATGTATGTACAGATATTCACACACACACATATATATATATATATATATATATATATATATATATTTATCATTAGCTGAACCTCAAAATTTTTTTTTCTCACTGAGGCACCATTAAAAATTTAAAAAAATGCAGTGGGGACACTAATAGTGTTTTTACATTTTTTTTACCACTAATAGTGTTTTTATATTTTTACACACAAACTTACGTAATATACAAAAACATATTTACGTGCGTGTATATAAGTGTCTATATACATACACTTACGAATAAGCATTACTTATACTTTTTAGTTCTTATTTGTATGAACTGATCCTAGTAGCATAGTGGTAAAGAGCTGATTTCTATGCAAGGGGGCATGGGTTTGAGTCCCCTTTGCTTCATTTTTATTTTCAAACTCGAAGATGGGCCCCACATGCCACCAATCCGCCACATGGCCGCCAACTCAGCAATGTCACCGGAGCTCCGGCATCTAATCAGCAAAAAGGACTATTTTTGCAAGAATTTGAAAGTTAAAGGACTAAAATCGCCACCGGAGCAAAAAAAATGACTATTTACAAAAACGGAGAAAGTTATAGGACTAAAAATCAAATAACCCCCATTAACCACATATAAATCTCATACTAAAATCATACGGTAGACCATACAAGTTACAATAAACTAGAACTCATATATATGGCCAGCAATGTACATATATATACGAAGGACAAACTAGGATACAACTTACATCTTTTATCTATGCAAAAAAAAAAAAAAAAAAAAAAAAAAAAAAAAAACACCTTACATGTTATATATATATTTTTTCTTTTCAAGTCATATTGTATGAAGCATATATCATATAACCCAAACTAATAAGGCACAGGGATATTAAGCATCTTATACATGTATATTTTTTTTTATTATTAATAGACCTAAAATGAAAATGAGAGGACTTCCCTGAAATAAACATTTCCACCGGAGATCAGCAATTAATTGGACGGAATTTGTGGGTAAGTCACGGGCAACTTCGGAATTCATCAAACTTTCACCAAGACGCAATCTTTACTGATTTTGAAGGGATTATGGGCATCATCAGCCTCAAACTTTAATCACTGACCTCAGCATCCGGATTTTCTAGGATGTTTTCGAATAAAAGTCGTATCGGGATGAAATAGGTAAAAAACGATTCGCAATTTGAACTGTTGAAGAGAGAAGGACTCAAATCCGTTTAAGATCGTAACGGGTTCTTTAAGCTGAAATTGTTCATATAGTATATTTTCTAAAGTTTCTTCTCTATATGGTACTCACAAAAGCAATCTATAAAAAATAGGGAATGAGGAGAAGGGCGATGAAATATTTCATCAATTGAGTAGAAGGGCGAGCTTTTTGAAACTTTTGCATAAAGGACAAAACTATTTATTCAACGTCGAAATTCACTTGTGTTGAAATTCACTTTGTTTAAATTCACTTTGCCGAAATTCATTTGTTAAATTCACTAATTTTCAAAATTCATTGTCGAGATTCAGCGATTTTGGGATTCATTTGTCAAAATTCATTGTCGAAATTCAGCGATTTTGGGATTCACTAGGAAGATTCACTTTGGTTTTCGGGATTCATTTGTTTGTCCTTTTCGCTATAAAAATTATGCGATTGTCCTTCTCCTATAAAAAATATGTAGTTGTCTATTACTTAAAAATATCCAGATTATTGTCCTTATCCTAATTTTCCAAAAAAATAATGCAAAAGATTATTAATTGAAAAAGACAAAAATATCCTTCAGTAAATTGTTACAATTTTGATAATTCAAACACGGGGCTACAAGAAAAAAGAGGGAATAATTGCATACACTGTTGTTAGTGGGACACGTGTCGGCCACACAAGCAAAACCAGTAATATTATATGGTTTTGCCACGTGTACGACTGAGATTTTTTTTTTTTTTTTTTTTTTCCAGTTTTGGAGGGCACTATAAATTGCCTCCAAGCCTCCGCAAAACCATGTAAGAATAAAAGTTGAAAACCCAAAAAATTTTCCTCTCTACTTTCTCTCTCTTAAAAATATGCCTAGAAACCCAAATAATTTCCTGAAGGTAAATTATTAATTTAAACTGGGTTAACCCAAATGATAAAATATTAAATTTTATTGCTCCCGCCCACCTCTTTTTTAAATTAACAATTAAATTTAATATTTTCATTAACGAAATGTTCTTTTGGAATTACTTCAGATATCATGGAACTATTTGAAAATATTCATTTATTAGTTTAGAGTGTTGGATCTATGAATCTGATACACGTTTATGAGAATGAGATAAAATGAAAACTTATTAGAATGGAGAGTGAAATCTGTGAATAACCTTCCTTAAAACCCTGAATCTGCCTGTCAACCCTCCTTAACCATTAATTGCCTTAAAACATTAATCCTTGAATCCTCCTTAACCATTAATTGCCTTAAAACATTAATCCTGGAACCTGCCTGACAACCCTCCTTAACCATTAATTGTCTTAAAACTTTAATCCCTGAAAATTGATCAACTGGGTTTACGATAACATTTCCCATTAATGTTAATTTAACTATTGTAGAAAAACTATTTAAACAAAAATATTTTCAGAAAGTAGTGAATAAACAATTGCCTCATTCTTTAATCATCGCAGTAAAAGGGATTTTGAAACGATTCCGTCACAATCGGATTTGGGAGAAGATCGTTTTGATTCTTCAATGAATCAATTTAGGAAGGAAATTGATTAGGGTTGGGAAATAGTGGAAGAGCCAATGCATTCAAGATGATAGCAGATTTCACGGGGATATGAAACGGGTTTTGGAGCTGAGTGCTGATGGACGGGAGAGGAGGGTATTAACAGCCATGCCATGCCACATCAGCAAATCAGCAGCAACACGCAAATCATGCAAAATAAATCAATTGAATCTTTAATGTGATCAAGGAGAGATAAGGAGATTGGAGAGATAATGAGTGATTTGATCACATGGGATATTGGTGGTTAAGAGTCCAATAGCTATTTATTCTCTTATGTAATGGTAAAAAAGTTTATTATGTTCTATTGTTTATCAAAAAAATGGCGCTGAAGGGCAATTTAGGAAAGATCAAGGTTCTACTCTAGGGTTTAGGTTGTATTTAAGGGCAAGCCTTGTATTGATTGAGTTAAGGAAAAGTTAATAAGAAAATTTCATACACAGTTCTCTTCTATTTTTTCTTCATGGTAGCAGAGCCTACTGGTGTCTGATCACCACATTATACATTTTTTCATCATGTCTACTACATCAATTCACGTAAACAGCATTATATCGCTTAAGCTAACCTCCAAAAATTACCCCTTATGGAGGGAACAAGCGATTGCTTTTTCGGATAGTCAGGATGTTCTTGGTTTCGGCGTCTCAATTTTTGGATGATCATAATTGTGTGATGCAGCTCACCGATCGTTTAAGTATTATGTAGGACCGAGTGACGAGGACGCTGATTGGATCGGGTGAGCATGTGGATGGTTTTTTTTTTATGTTCTTAGGAGTTCCAGAGGTTCGGGTTCTAGCAGTTGATGGTGGACAGACTGGGGATTTGTGGCACCGGCGTTTGGGACACCCATCAGAAAAGGTCCTTCAGCAGGTGCCTAATATTTCTATTTCCCAACATTCAAATAAAGATGGATGTGATATTTGTTTTCGGGCAAAGCAACACCGTGAACCTTTTCCCCTTAGTGAAAATAAAGCTAGTCGTATTCTTGAGTTGATACATTTCGATTTATAGGGTCCTTATAGTGTTCCCTCGACATGTGGTGCTACTTATTTTTTAACTATTGTGGATGACTACTCTCGTGCAGTTTGGATTTATTTATTGTTAAATAAAATAGAGGTTGAAACCGTTTTTCTGGACTGTGTCGCTTTGATTTCTCGTCAGTTTGAGGTTACGATTAAACGAGTTCGTAGTGACAACGGGATGGAGTTTAGGCCTTTGTTTCCTTATTTTCGTAAAGAAGGTATAATTTTTGAAACTTCATGTGTTAGTACTCCGCAGCAGAATGGAAGGGTAGAACATAAGCATCAACACATCCTGAATGTTGCATGAGCCCTTAGGTTTGATGGTCATTTACCCCTTAAGTTCTATGGAGAGTGTGTTATGGCGGCTGCCCATATAATTAACCAAACCCCGTCAAGTATTTTGAACTACAAAACACCTTATGAGACTCTATTTCACAATGAACCGGATTTATCAGTGCTTAGAGTTTTGGGGTGTTTGTGTTATGCCCACGACCATCGTCCCTCACATAAATTTGCCAGCCGTAGTTGTAAGTGTGTGTTCTTAGGGTATCCTTATGGAAAGAAGGGATTGCCCCTATATGACCTTGATTCGGAGGAAATTTTTGTATCCCGAGACGTCAAATTTTATGAGCATGTTTTTCCATTTTCTCACCAGACCAAGGGTAGTGTGCCTTCTCCTCTCCCTTATCCCATGTTTGATAATGTTGATAGAGATGATTACGGGTTCGAACTCCCTCCTGCCTCTTTCGGGGCTCCACCCTTGCCAGATCTTCCGGTTGAGGGGAGGACGACAATGACTGATGTAATAAATGACGTTCCGGGCAGTGATGCCGCACCTTCTCCATAACCATGACATCCAGGCAATGGTGCGGAGGAATTAGGAAGCAGTCGACGACAGAAATCCCAAACTCGCGGTTTCAAGACTACGTGACTCATACTTTGATCGAGTAGAAAAGCCCCCCTCCACGCTCTTCCGCTCCGTCAGCGCACTCAGGTACTCCGTATTCTCTTTTGCATTTTATTAGTTATGATCGGTTTTCTGATAAGCACCGCAAGTATCTTGCAGCCATTACAGTTGAGATCCTCCGAAGTCCTCATAGGAGGCAGTTAAACATGAGGGTTGGCGTCGGGCCATGGTAGAAGAAATTCAAGCTTTGGAAAATCAGGGTACGTGGGAGTTACACCCTCTTCCTCCCGGGAATAAGGCATTGGAAAGTAAGTGGGTGTATACTGAGAAATATGATGAGCATGGAGTTTTGCAGCGGTTGAAAGCACGATTGGTGGCATTTGGGCATCATCAAGAGGAATGTATTGATTATACAGAGACGTTTGCCCCTGTGGCGAAGATGGTTACTGTTCGCACATTCCTTAGTGTTGCGGCGGTTAAACAGTGGGAGATTCACCAAATGGATGTCCATAACGCGTTTCTGCATGGTGATTTATAGGAGGAAAACTACATGAAAATACCTCCCAGTTTTGAGAAGAAGGATCCGAACTTGGTGTGCAAGATGTGTAAATCATTGTATGGATTGAAACAAGCACCGAGATGTTGGTTTGCAAATCTTGCTTCCTCTTTGCGTGAGTATGGTTTCCGTCAATCATATTCGGATTACTCATTGTTTACCTTACACCGGGGTGGTATTCAGCTCAGCATTCTTGTGTATGTCGATGATATGATCATAGCCGGTAATGATAAAGTTGCAATGACGATTTTTACGGAATATTTGGGGAAGTGTTTTAAGATGAAGGACCTTGGGGTTATGAAATATTTTCTTGGGATTGAGGTGGCACGGAACAATGAGGGGATTTTCTTGAATCAGAGGAAGTATGCCCTTGACATTATTCATGCAACCGGTTTACTTGGGAGCAAGCCGGCTGATTTCCCGATAGAGCAGAATCACAAGTTGGCTCTTGCTTCTGGCGCGTTGTTGAGTGATCCCGGGCCTTATCGTCGGTTGATTGGACGTCTTATATATCTTGGAGTTACCCGACCTGATCTTGCATATTCTCTTCATGTGTTGTCACAATTTATGCAAGCTCTTCGGGTTGATCATTGGGAGGCAGCCTTGCGCCTGGTTCGTTATTTGAAGAAACATCCCTGACAAGGTATCTTTCTACGGTTTGACAGTTCTCTTACTCTCGAGGGTTGGTGCGATTCTGATTAGGCGAGTTGCCCTTGATGGCCAAAATAGTAACAACCAACCTTAACCGGCAGAGTACCGGGTCGGAAGTACTATAGTGGAGAGCAAGGTCGTATCCCTCGAGGAATCAATCGAGTACCAATGTCGTTTCTCAACTTAGTTTAGGTCAATCAAAGTTTGTTCACGGTAATTATACTACAACGTTGTTTAAACAAAAGATAAAAAGAGAGAGAGACATAGCCAAACCACGATCCAATTGAATACTTTCGCCTCTCTAATCGATTATTTGGGAATGGAAACTACCAACCAACCATCCTAATGCTTATATCGACTCGTTCATGGGTGCAAACTCCTAAGATAGTACTAGACGCCATGCAACAACCTAGCACCCTTTGCCCGGTTCAACGATCCGCCTTTAAGGATTTAAGCGACCGGAACAAGATAAGCGCGCTACAGAGCCACTCGATTTACACTCGACAAAACCGTTACCCAATTGATCTAAACAACTCAGTCAATTGTAAATAACGATCTTAAAACCCCTTTTCCCACACCCCTTCGCAACATACATTTATAAAAGTGGTGTGTGAGTTCATGAACTAGGTGTACAGTCTAATTCAAGTATTAAGAACAAGTTTTAAGACATGAATTCGTCAATATAACAACAATTAAACACTACCCATTCCCAATTTCATCAATTAGAGGGTGATTTCTTCAACCTTCACATAATTTGGCTATGAAAAGTTTAGCTACTCATAATAAAACTAAAAACAACAATCAAAGATAGAATTAAAGCCGTAAATGAAAGTGAAACTAAAATTAATTACCAAAATCGTGGAGAATCAGAGTTTACATCAAGCTTTTTCAACACCCAGTCAATTGGTGGAGAAGAAGACCCAAAATCAGAAAATCCAAGAGTAGAGAAGAAAATTTAGCTAAAATCTAAGCTAGATTGTGTTTAATTTAAGTAAAAGATGATGAAAGAGTGAATCTAGGGAAGATGAATGGAAGAATTCGACCTAAAGGGGAGAAAAGTGTAAAAATCGAAGTGTATTTATATTCTCCAAAAATGTGCAGGGAAAGTCATTTTGGCGCGCCCCAAAACTGCTTCAGTGACTCTGGTAACTCTCTGTTTCAACTTGGCGCGCCACAAAGTCTTCAGCGCGCGCCAAAAATCGGGACTGATACACCTTCAGTAATCTGGCAATATCTTTGCGCGTAGAGCTCTGATTTGAGTGATTAAAAATGCGTTGGAAAACTCTTTCAATTATCTACAACTTTCATGAAGACCACAAGTCCATAAAATGCATGTATCTGGGATAAAATTGCAGATAAAGTGAACAAATGGTAAAAGCACCAACCACCTTTGATCCGTTTCCATCCCCAGGCTTCGGTTTCGCCATTCTAAGTCTCATGCCTCATCTTCCGGGCTTACGAGTCACCTATTTCCTGCATTTCCATAGCACAATATACCAAGCATAATACCGCAAGATAAACAGGGCTCGAATAGGGCCAAAACACCGTAAAATGATAAGGTTTTCCATCAATTTGATGGATTACCTCTAAGTAAGTGCTCAAAGCGATTTTACCCTATAATCGGTCTAAAACCACCCAAAACAAGCCAAGAGTGTCATAAACGGGGGTTAAAACATGCACCAAAACATAGTAAAGTTGACTCTCATCAGCCCTCTTACCCGATGTTCATTGAGTGGTTGGTTTGTTTTTCTTGGTCTTTCGCCTATATCCTGGAAATCCAAGAAACAAACCACGGTTTCTCGGTCCTCGGCCAAAGCGGAATATCGATCTATGTCGGAGATTACATGTGAATTGAAGTGGTTGAAACAGTTACTGGCTGAGCTTGGGGTCCGCCACCCCCTTGGGATACGACTCTTTTGTGATATCCAATCAGCACTTCATATTGGGTAGAATCCGGTGTTTCACGAATGCACGAAGCATATCGAGCCAGACTGTCACTTTGTGCGTGATGCTATCACGGATGGCTTGATTCTTCCTTCGTATGTTCCTATGAAGCATCAATTGGCAGATATCTTTATGAAGGCGCTGGGTCGGCAACAGTTCGAGTTTTTGTTACGCAAGTTGGGCGTTCGAGATCTTCACGCTCCCACTTGAGGGGTATTACGATATGGAAAATATTATGTGTTATGGAAAATATTGATATTATGGTATTAAATTAGTAAGGTTTTTTTAGATATTTTGTTTAGAGGTAGAAGCCCTGACAGTGGCTATAAATATTGTACTATGTGATCGATGATGAGACACAAAACATATTGATTGAAACTTTTCATCTCAAATGCTTTTCTATCAAGGTAATAATCTAAACATAAATGGAATGAATGAAAGGTAACATTAGTTATCAGCAATGGCACCTTCGACACGCACTGGATGGCATTATGATTATCAACTGAGGGACGAGAATTTAGATGATCCATTGGACGACACTATCAAAGGTTGTTTCTTATTTAATTCCAAAGTCATTCAATAACTAACATAATATAATTTGTTTGTTTGCTTTCTTATATGATGTTTTTTTGTTTCTGATGATGTGTTTTGGTTTTATTATTGTAAAAGAAGATGATATTGATGACTCAAGTGGAGAAGACCATGCAAACGGAAGGTATATTTCTCAGTGAACATTGTTTTAAGCCTTTTTAATATTTCAACCTCGTCTTATGTACACACTACAAGCCATGTTTGTTTGATATTGTAACAGAAGAGGAAAACCTTGATGGCCCCGTCATGCGAAAGAATGGAGGACCTACATTCACGAAACACCTTTGGGGCTTGCCTAAATGTTTTCCAAAGAAGAAATAGGAAAGTAATCGATTTGGCCAAACAGTAGGCGAAAAAGGGAGTCAGCTAGCTGAGTTTTTGGGGACTGTCACAAAAAATGGACTTTATTGCCCTATTGATGTGGGTAGATGGCCTCAAATGCCACGTGAGAATAAGGACAGAATGCTTGATCTTGTAAAGGTAAGTGTGCATATGTTCTTTTTTTAGAAGAAAAAAAATTGTGCATATTTCATATAGCATAACATCATATATGTCTTTATACAAATTCAATTATTCAATATTAACTTGTTTCAAACACTAACAATACTTCTAAGGTTGTATCTATTTTTAAAATTACGTCATCAGGAAAAGTTTGAGGTTACACCTGGCATGGACACTTGGATATTGCAAACAATAGGAAAAAGGTGGAGAAACTGGAAATCAGATTTGAGAACAAAATATAAAGATCAAGCGTTGCCTTATAACAAAAAAGGGAAATCCATGGAAGTTAGGGTCCAAGAGAACCAATGGGCTAATTTTAAATGTAATTCCAATACCGAGAAGGCAAAGGTATTTATATGATTAAAGTGTATTTTGTGAACGAGGTACTTTTTTATCATACAAGTGAATTATGATTGTTGTTCACAATCTTTTTCGTATGCTTAAGCTTTGACCGAAAGAAATAAGGTGGTTCTAAGTATGAAGAAAATGAATCACCGGACTGGGAAAACGTCTTTAATTTGCTCAACGAGCATATATATGGGTGCGATAGCCGAACTTTTTTTGAACCCTTTTTGGTATTAATTTATTATTCTGTGTTATTTGCATTATCTGCTTTACAAGCGTCTTATTTCAGGAGAAAACAAACAACGCTCAACCTTCTCTTGCGATTATGTTCAAGGAATGTTACACCGATAGCTAGCCAGGCAATCCAAAATGCAATGCAGTAGCAAGTACTATTGTAAGTTGACTATCTACTATACCTATATATATATATATATATATATATATATATATATATATATATATATATATATATATATATATATATATATATATTTATATATTTTGTTTGGGGATGGTGGGTGGGTGGGGTGGGGGGATTTGAAGGTTGTATGGAGAAGTATAGAAAATCAACAAAGTGTCTTGTTTTGCTAAAAGAGTATTCCGTGCTCCTCTCTTTCAAAGTTTGTTCTAAAAATAAAAAAGAAGGAAACATTGTGGTCTCGATTGTTATATTTCTCAGTAAGAATATTTCTTTAAGATATAACCAAAGTAAAATGACCAAGGTTATAGGCTTATTCGTGATAACCACTTGTGTGCAAGATTTCAAGTGTGATCGGGTGTTATGTAATCATCTTTCAAAACATTTTCTTTGGGATTTCTTTGCTTTATGAAACTGAACTATAAGGTAGCTCGGGTGGGTAACTACATTTCATACATTGTACTAATCACATCCTCTAGAAAATGAGTTTGTATAACTAGCTGCGTGATAATATTAATACCACTTTCGAAGTCCCTTTGACATTTTATGTCCAAGAGTATTGTCTGTTTGATTTTCAACTTTGTTCTTATACTGCCTTCACCCTCAATATTTGTCTTTTTCTTTTGTATTTCAGGCTGCTATGGATGAGAGGAGTTCACAACTTCAACCGGGCCAAGTTGATGAGATTAGTCCAAACTAAATCTTTGGCCAAGTTAGAGGGAAAGAAAGGAACGGTAGAGTAAGAATGCTTGGAGCCGGTGTGTCTCCGTCAGATGTATGGGGTGATTTTCCAGGTCGTAGGGCTATGTATCGGCTCGCAATGGAGAAACAAGATACGGTTGAGAAGTTGGCTGCACAACTTAAAGAACAAGGTGCTCAAATTGCAAAGTTAACGGAAATGATCACACAACAAAATAGAGGTGATCAACAAGTCAAGAGTCCTCCATCAACAATATCCACACGCAGACCTCTATGGGTAAGAAATCTAATCATCTATGCACATTTTTAATGTGATACAACATCAAATCGTTGATCTTGATAGATGTTTTTTCCTTATTATTTTTGCCGGATCCCCTCCGAGTCCACTCTTTCGGAATTTTTTGCAATTAAAATTGCTCTATGTTTGGTTATTAAATGTTGGTGCACTTTGTTTGTGACTTGGTGCTACTGTGCCGTAGTAGCAAATCGTATCTCAATTTTTTATGAGCAAATCAGTTCCAAAGTTAAATGCATGTTGATCTGATATAGTGATAGTGAATAAAATCACATAATCATGTGTGTAAAACAGATGGAATCATTATATGTAGTATGCATAATGGAAAGCAGAGAAGATCTTGTATGTTTTCTTGTGCATGTTATGTTTCGTCTTTTTATGCCTCTGCTTTTTGCCGTCATACGACACAATTATCATCACTTTATCATATTCCTAAATGCCTAATCATGCCTGTAATCTGGCATTAGAGCACTCGCAGTAGAATCTGTAAATGATGTTAAATCTGTATTTTAACTCTTCAGATTTGTCAAACATATTAATACACTAGAATCTGTGTACGGATCTGCACAATTAAGAATCTGTGAGCTTAGACGGTAAATGTACCGCACAATAGTTGCATCTGTACGCTTTGCTTTTTCTTTTTTCTTTTTCTTTTTTCTTTTCCCACTATTCTCATTGGCTCTGCTTTTGTATTTATTGTTTTTTTTATTGCATAAATTTATTCTATATTTTTGCTCCGTGTCATATTGAGGATATGAGTGTATATGGTTTTTTTTCCCTTTAATTATTATAATTATTATTATTATTTTTTTATGTGTCACATCATTTTGATTTTGTCCCAAATATTAGGGATACAATTCTGTTTCTTAATATGTTTAAAGAAAAATGGCTTATAGGTACTCAGGTGAAAATGAGTGATGAAACTAAAAAATGTTGATATATTAATATTGTATAGATTGTTAATATCGTAAAGATTGTTAATATGTTAACATAAGTTTACATTGTGTGAATATGTGTTTTTTTTTTATGGTTTGTAGTTATTTGAATATTATATATATTATAGTTGAGATTCTGATGCAGTTGACTCTTAGTAGAGATTCTGTAAAGTGACAAAAAGCGGTGTTTGAGTCTGTAGAATAGAGAATCTGTGAAGAGACACTGATGCAAGTGCTCTTAGTATAAATCAATTGCCTAATCATGCATGTAATCTGGTATTAGTATAAATGCCTAAATGCCTAAATTCGTTTATAGGATCATGATCTGTTAGGAAATTAACTTTTTTTAAACATTGTAGGCTGGTGCTTTTGTAGCTATCAATTGCATGAGTGATGCATCAAAAACTGTTGCTAAAGGATATTTACGAAGTTTAAACCCATCTGAAGTTGTTGGTGGCACTACCTTAGGAAAGAATTGGTGTGAAGTGTTGGTTCAAGTCATGGTTGAAGATTCCGAAGACTTCCGTATGACATGTTTTACGAGCTTCGTGATGTGATAGGGTGCTTTCGATTGCATGGCCTTGTCATTTGCTATGTATGCGATTCTTTGTTTTATGAATTGGTGTTATGTATTTAGATTTTTCCTTCTCATAATTGTTGTTATTCATTTTGTAGGTCATTGTTGAGGATGAATGATAATATTGACAATGATGGGATAACAATCTAAAAAACCAATTATGCATGCTTGTTGAGGAAGAAGGAGATTACTCATTTTGTTGGAGTATGGAAGTTCTAATGTATATTTTGATGAATGTTTTTTGCTACTTGGTTTAACTAATCTTTTGACTGGATGATCTCTTGATGATTTTCAACTATATGAATTTTGCCACTTGGTTTAACTAATCTTTTGACTACTTGATGTAAAGTAAGATCTCTTGATGATCTTCCATTATATATAATTATGATATATATATATATATATATATATATACACATATATATATATATATATATATATATATATATATATATATATGTATGTCTAGTTAAGCCTTCTTGGTATGATTGTTGTTAGCTTAAGTATATGTGTTTGGCTATTTGATTGAAATTCAAATTGTGAATGGGTGTGTAATGGAATTAGAATGTTGTATTTCGTACCTATTAAGGCGCTTCAAATCGCCCTATTAGGGTTCTGTTGACCGTTACATTTCGCACATGTTATGACACCTTAAATCGTCTCATCCAGGCTCTATAAGTTCGTTTGAATTTGCACCGATACAGCCCCTATAAGGACTTAGAGAAATGCCCTAAAAAGGCCAAATTTTCATATAGTCAGGGCGTTTGAAAATACCCTAACACAAGCCCAATAGGGCGTTTTCTGGGCATGCTATAATGACTTGCAGAGACGTCTTAAAAGCCTATTGTGACTTTGATAGAAAGGGCTTTCAACAAAAACGCCCTAAGCTCGGAAACACCCTAATCGACTTATTTATAGGGCGTTTCAAAACGCCCTTAAAAGCCTTTTTTGGTGCAGTGATTGGAGCAACATATTTTTTGCAAAAAAAAAAATAAAAATACTGACCTTGGAAAAAGATCTTGATGTGGAAGGCTGACATGTCAATTTCGGATGACATGGCATTTTTTGGGCCATAAAATGTGCCCAATTAGCATTTTCCGGCGTTCGGGACTAATTTGCAAAAAAAAAAAAAAACAACTTAAAGGATCAAAATTGTGACCGGAAAAAAACCAAGACCAAAATTGTAAAACGTGCCCAATTATAGGACTAAATTTGTAAATTAGCCTATAAAAACAAACAACTAATCATGTTTTTAAAAACTGATGACATAGTGATACAAAAATTTAGTTCAGGACCACCATAAAACTACTGCATATAATTATACGGTTACTCTTCTATGTATATAAATTAAATCATATATTTTAAATGAAAAATTAAAAACTCAATAAGTCAGAAACATTTGTCCGTTGATCGTGAATTATTTGTATTTTATGTAATTGAAATTGTGTAATGTTATCATTTGATAGACATTGTACTAATATACCGTTAGACATAAAAATTGCACGAATAAACACGGATTGACCCTATGGTTGCTGAAACGGCGCTCAACGCGGCTTTTAGTGGCGCTAATGCCAATAACTATTGTAATTTTTGTCACACTTCTCTCAAGTGGAGTTTTTAACTTGTGATGGCATACAAATAATAATTTTTTTGATGGAAAAATTTGGGAAAATGAAATCAAATTGTAAAAATGAGCTTTTACCTCTCAATTATATAATCCATACTTCTTAATTGTAGGTTCGATGCTACTGAGTCAACTGGAAAGACCAGAAACGAAGAATCTCTAAATCAAACGGAAATCTTTTGTGTTCACAAGGCTTTAATAATATGATAGTTATAATTGTTAGTTTTGTGACTTGATCTCTAAAACTGGTGGAATTAATCTGAAAGCTGAAACTGAGTTTTGTGAAGTGAAACTGGGTTTTGGGAAAAGTTGAGAAAACTAAGTTTGGAGAAAACTGAGTTTTGTGGAAACTGAGTTTTGGTGGAAATTGAGTTTGATGAGTTCTAAATCTGAGTTTGTTGATTACAAGTGAGTTTACTGAAAAGTGAGTTTTCTGGGAAAGTCAGTTTTGAGCTGGGTTTCGTCTGGTGGATAACAGCTGGAGATAGGGTCCACATCTGGGGTATTTATGACAATTCCGACAAAGATCTTATGGCGGTTAGAGTTAGTGATTTGTGCCTATAAATACCAATGTTGTAATCAATGCAAAAGTGTGTCTTTCAAAGTGTTATTCACACACTTGTGAAAACCTTGTAATTCTGTGCATAATAAAATATCTCATTTTATGTCCGTGGAGTAGTCGGCACAACGCCGGAAAGCACGTTAAATCACCGTGTTCTCTTAGTTTCTGTGTTTTATCAATTTCCGCCTTATTTTCCTGTTAAATTACATCTGTTTTATCTTTTTTCAAGTGCAATTTTCTCATCTGTGTTTCAACATTAATTGTTGAAATGGTCTCTTAATAGATCAGATCCTATAGGTTAATATTATAGTGGCAAATTTTATTTAGTAGAGAGTTCCAATTAAATTCAAGGGGTCAGAGGCCAGAGGGACAAAATAAGATATAAAATGAGAAAAAATGACAAGAAAAAAAAAATAATGGTTGAGAAGACAAAAACACGCATGTTACTACATGTGTTACTCCATGTGGTTGTAGCAACATGTAGTAACAAATGTAGTAACATGCGCGTTTTTGTCCTTCTCAACCACTATCTTTTTTTCTTGTCTTTTTTTCCTCATTTTAGATTAAAAACAGTCATCTACAACCTTTAATCTTAAATTATTGAATAAAAGCACGACACGTGAAATGTATTTAATGTGCTTGTTATTCGCTACTTTGTTTCTTTAACGGCAATTCCAATTCAAACCAAAAAAAAAAAAAAAAAAAAAAAAAAAAAACCACAAAAATGTGTTTTCTGATTCGTAAAACCAGTTGCTATAAAAATCTGAGCATTTTTATCTCCTCGTTTTTGAACTAGTATTTTGTTTACGGGTATATATCATATGTATAACCAAGCTAGACAAAATAACTGAGACAATTTACAAATATTTAACCCAAAAAAGGAAAAAAAACACTAACATCAATAGACATAATTAAGCATATTTAGGTAAACCTGAGGAGGGCCTTGAAGAGGGGGAGGGAGGTTCATCATCCACAAAAACATAGCTTCAAATTAACAAAAAACGAATAATAACAACATATACTAAACACTAACAATTAAGTTCATGGGTTAATCAACTTCATCTAATTTAGAACCAGCCTTAGTAGGGCCGGAGGACTCTGGCACCACCACCTTGGGCGGTGCTGATGGTCCGCCACCATCTTGATGCACCTTGGTAATAATGGGATTCCACAAATCCTCCAGTTCTTTCTGCCTTCCTTTGTATTCATAAAATGCAGCTGACGGATTAATATTCAACCATTCAATTGCCTCATTTGCCATCTTTATAATCTTCTTATTGTCTACACCTTTCAATTTTCCCTCATATCTAGCATCATCCAACGTCTTCTTGATTTCAATCGCATACCACTCCAATGTATTCTTGGCCTTCAGCATCTTGGTAGATCGTCGTTGGTCATTGGTGATTGTAATCTCGTTCTTTATCTCGGGAAAAATCGTGTGTACTAGAGATACCTTCAGTGTGCCTTCGGCATCAATGTCAAAACATGTCTTAAACTTTGCAACACCCTTTGGTGCTGGTGGAATAACCAGCTTAACTTCTCCGAGCAGAATATTCTCCGATGCCATTGGATTTTCACCTTCATACACTTTCATGGCGAGTATGGGACTATTATCCATGGAAGTGCACATGATTTTCTCCACCTTTATCGGGATCTTGGTGTTTGTGTTTTCTGGAATGAACACATACATCCCTCCTCCGGCAATACCAATACCAAGATTCATATTGTCAATATCTGAACAAGGAATTGGCTTGTCAAAATTTGGTGTTAAATCCCTGCCGATTTGCAACGGCTTGTCCAAATTTGGTGTTACATCCCTGCCGATTTGCAACAAATCCTATCAGGTTAATCAAATCAAGTGTGATTATATTAAAATAAAGTGCGATTATTTGTAATGATGTGTTTGTGTTATTGTTTGCTGTCCACCGGATGGATCGAATGTGGTGCAAATAATAAAGCTGTTTATTTAATTCCAATCTTAAACAAGAACCCTCATCCTAACTTACACCCAATATTAAGAAAAGCTCTAAAAAAAATTAATTTGTCATTAAAAAATTTAATTTGTCATTAATCTGAGAAGAAAGTTTAAAATAAAAAAAAAAAAGGATTTAAAAAAATAAAATCAAACATGACAAAGCCTATCAAAACATAATCCATAGCAAAACATGATCTGTTTTTATGATGTTTCGCATGATCCTGTTTCCGATGCCAACTAATCACACAATTCCACGGTACGAATGAATAGGATTTGATAAACAGGTTTATTATGATTAATAGGATTGATCAGAAAAAAAACATATAGAATTTGTACCTCTTCTCGTCGGAGGAAAAACCTAAGCAGCGGAGCAGCGACGCATCTCAATATATATCACAGCCAAAACCTAACCTAACTATCTCAAATTATGTCCTCCGTATGAATACGGTGATGTATTTATAGGACAATCCTGCTTTCAAGATATTCTACAAGTACACTGTTTGATTATTTAAAATATATTTTGTATATTTATTATAGATTTACCATAATTAGCAGTCAAAGATACGTAGAATTAATTAGCATGATTGATAGCCTAGAATCAAGAGATTGTGTACATACTGTAATGTAATGTGTATATTATGTTGGAATCAGGGGCGACTCCAGGAATTTAGTGATACGGATCGGAAATTTGTCATATTTTATAATTATTAAGAGTAATGTTACATATTATAGTTCAATACGGGTCAATAGAGATTAATATATAAAAATAAGGGGGTCGGTACACATATAAGATGTGTATATAAAACAAATTAAACTGTAATATTTTTTAAGGTGGGTGACCCAAATCTTAATACATGGAGCGCACTGGTTGGAATTATCTCTTATTTATCTAAGAAATATAGATAATATTATTTGCCCCTTGTAGTTATCACGTTATGATTAATTTGTATTTATTTGGTTAGCTATATAGCATTAGAGAGTCCAATAATGGCTAGGACTCTTTGATATCATTATCTAATAGCCCATCTGTTCCTATTTAACCATCGTAGTTGCCAAAAGTAAAAATTCATTTCTAACTGTCGCAGTTATATTTTCAAAACATTCATTATTGTATTTTTCTACACCTGCCCTCCTTTATTAACGGGTGGGAGATTGAAAACAACATGTCATTATTTATTGTCAAGGGGTGTTATTATCATTTTGATGTTAAGTCAAAACATTAACTACCTTCCTTAATAGGTATGTTTTGGGCAACTGCGACAGTTAAATAGGAACGGATAGAGTAATGCACTAGATCCCTCGTCTTGCCTATATAAAGACCGTCTGTGTACCATCGGTGGGTGATCGTTCAAAAAAATAGTCATAGACCAGAAGACCTAACAGCACCATATACCGTCACTGTGTTATGGATTTTGGAGTTTTTCTCTTTTCCATGGTTTGGATCCTGACGGCAAAAAAGACGGAGTGACGGAATTGATTAACACTGGATATAAGGAAACGATCCTGATGATTTCTTCCGGTATTCAGGTATTCTAGTTTTACTATCATGTGGTCAGGGGCGGATGCAAGAATTTTGACATGAGGGTCAAAACTTTGTGGTATCAGAATGAGCATATTATGCGTTTTATTCGAGATATTGCGTAAGCTGTTTCGAATTTCCTTCGTGCGTATAAGCTTTGTCAAAATACCATTTTTGAGAAATGCCAATTGTTGGACTACCACTCCATTGGCAAAATACCACTCCGCGTTTCCGGCATTTTTCGCGTCTCCATTGTTTCCGGCAGCTTTCTAAACCCTAATTGGGAAGGGAAAACCCAATAGGGGATTTTTATACCCTAAGATCGTGTACATTCATGTGGCAGAGGTAAAGATCTGCGTTTTTCCGACGAGAACCAAAATTGCCTTAAAGTGGTATATTGACATATGACCTTGTTGAATATTCAACATATGATGTTGATAATGTTTTTCTTCATCATGGAATGCTTCTCTTTTCTGGAAATATGTTTCTTTTCTTTTTACTCAGTTTGACCATTCTAATGAACGCGACCACAAATTTAAAAGGAAAAAAAACACACAAACAATAAGAATCAGTCACCGATTATGGTGTTTTCGGTTGATTGTCAATTGAGACGGAAGGAAAATTAAAATCATTTTTCCTCATATTCACGTCGCTGCCGCTGCCACCCTTTGCGGTGTTTATGGGATGAATCGGAGCGCAGCTGTATAAAGACTACATTTGTAGCCATCTACGCCGGACTATTCGTTTTGTCTGTATTTATCACCCCTCCTCCGAGCCACCATTGACCCCGGTGGGTCAAGACTGCATTGGTACGTAGCTATGATAAAAAAATAAAAAATGTTTCATGGTGCAGTACTGCAGTTTTATTGATTAAGGCATCTGGGGGATATTTAGGGATTGTGGTGATGTTTATTCAATAGAATGAGATGGGATTGCCGTAAATGAGTTGGGTTACTCGTGAGCTACTCGTACTCGACTCGTAAAAGAGTTTGACTCGATTTATTTTTTTCGAGTTCGAGCTCCAGTCGAATTACTCAAATAATTAATCATGGCGATCTCGAGTTTTAAAATATAGAAATCGAGTAGCTCGCAAGTTTATCGAGCTTGATTAAATAATTATTCAATTTATTAGATTATTCAATTTATTATAAAATATAATTTCTTTTTTATATTTCAAAAAATATTATTTGAGTCGAGCTCGATCTTGTCATATTTCATCAAAAATTAAACGAATATGAACTTAAAAATTAAACGATTTCTAAGAAAATAATCGAGTTTACGAGTCGCGTCGAGATATATCGAATACTTAGCGAGTCGAGTTCGATCTTGCCTTTTTATGGCTCGATCGAGCTCGATCCGATTTTCGAGCCTAAACTTTTTTAGCCGAGTCGAGCTCGAAGTCTAGAAGGTATCGACTCAACTCGGCTCGATTACACCCCTAGGTGGATTAAGATGATTTTTAAAGTTCAATAGGCTTAATTCATTTGAGAAGTAGTGAACCTTGGCACTTTGCCTCGGTTCAATTTCGAAATTCATCTCCTCAATGTAAACCCACTTTCTTCAGTTTCAGTACGGTTTTAAAATTAATAGGCAAACGGGGTGTCACAAAATCATTCTTTAAAACTGTTTGTTCCAGTTACACCTATTGTTGTTCAATCATTCTTTAATAGTTTTATAATGTTTTTTTATTTTTATTTTTATATACATCCCGTGCAACACACGGGTTTTTGACTAGTAGGTAGTATTATAGAAGTAAATTTTCTCACGCAAGTTTAGTAGAGAGTTTCACTTGCACTCAATGAAAGCAGGACAACGAACTGTATTTAATGTGCTTGTTATTGCCTAATTTGTTTCTTTAACGGCAGTTTGATTCAAATAAAACAATAACACCATAAATGTGTTTTGTTATTTGTAAAACAAGTTGCTATAAAAATCAGAGTAGGTTCATCATCCACAAAATCATAGCTTCAAACTAACAAAAAAACGAATAATAAGAGCATATACTAAACACAAAACAATTAAGTGAATGGGCTAATCAACTTCATCTAATATAAAACGAGCCTTAGCAGGGCCGGAGGACGACTCCGGCTCCACCACCTTGGGCGGTGCTGATGGTCCGCCAACATCATGATGCACCTTGGTAATAATGGGATTCCACAAAACCTCCAATTCCTTCTGCCTTCTTTTATATTCATAAAATTCAGCTGACGGATTAATATTCAACCATTCAATTGCTTCATTTGCCATCTTCATAATCTTCATGATCTTCTTACCGTCTAAAGCTTTCAGTTTTCCTTCAAATCTAGAATCACCCAATGTCTTCTTGATGTCATTCGCATAACACTGCAATTTATTCTTGGCATCCAGCATCTTGGTAGATCGTCGTTGGTCACTTGTGATTGTAATCTCGTTCTTTAACTCGGGAAAAGTCGTGTGTACAACAGATGTCTTCAGTGTGCTTCGGCATCGATGTCAAAACATACATTAAACTTTGCAACACCCTTTGGTGCTGGTGGAATTCCTTCCAGCTTAATTTCTCCGAGCAGAATATCCTCAACTGTAAATGACTTTGACCCTTCATACACTTTCATGGTTGAGTTGGGACTGATTATCCAGAAACATGTAGAAGATTTGCTCCACCTTAATCGGGATCTTGGTGTTTTCTTGAATGAACACATTCATCATTCCTCCGAAAGATTCAACACCAAGATTCAGATTGACCATGTGACGGATTGGCTTGTCCAAGTTTTGTTAAAAGTGATATAAGAAAATATAGTAGCGCCTTTACTAACACCAATTGGTTTTAGTACAACGGTAAGCGCTTGATCCTTAATAAGTTTGGTGTTAAATCCCTGCAGTTGATTAAAAATGTAGCGACAAATCACAAATCACATCCTATCAGGATATTCATATCAAACATGTAGGATATATAGGGTAGCGACAAATCACAATTTTAAGTACTCCACAACAACATGAACCAGTCTTCATATATTTGTGGGTAGGGGTTTTGTTTCCCACAAAAGTTTTTTTGTTTTTGAGAACCTGATTCTTTTTTTACTTTATAAATACTTGTGTTATTATTAGTTATAAAAAAAAAATGCTACGTCATTGGACCAGTTTAACACCAGATCGACTCGTGCAGCATGTCAAATTCAAAAGGGGCTCATCAAATTTAAGAACAATAAAGAAATTTAATCACAATAAATAAGTACGGTAGTATTCCGTTGAGACAAACAGCGACTGGTCACACGATTCATTGGCGAATTTCACATAAGGCATCGATTTTTTTTATTTTTTTTTTTAACAGCAAAAATATATCATATCATATTAATACAAAAGCGTATAAGATTTGTACCTCTCGTTCTTGGAGGAAAAGCTAAAACAGCAGAGCGATTTGTCGAGCCGTGACGGCATCTTTGACTCAATGGGATAGTCTATGCATGTGTCACGGCTCTCAGGCAACCAAAAGTAGGGTACGTAAAGAAATAACTGGATCTTTACGAAGAAGGGTGGATGGTGAATTTATAGGAAAATTCTTCGCAGAAGGAGGAAAATTTTCAATCAACATCATTCCTATTGTCGGTAAGGAAATAAACAAGTATTAAAAGGAGCCGATTCTTTTGATTCATTAAATTTACCAAAATGTTTGCAAAAAAAAAAAAAAAAAAAAAAAAAAAAAAAAAAATCCAAAAATAAAAAGATCCCGATAATCAAGTTCACCAAACCTAAAAAAGATCCCGGTAATCAAGTTAACCAAACCTATGCGAGTGAGTCATTCTGATATTATAGTTATTTTTATTTTTATATTATAATTGCGGAAATCTGCCCATAATTTGCATAAAATTTTACAAAACCTTTTATTTACAAAACCTTTTATTTAAAAGGGAATGAGGAGAAGGCGATGAAATATTTCATCAATTGAGTAGAAGGACGGTTTTTGAAACTTTTGCATAAAGACAAAACTATTTATTCATTATCGAAATTCACGTGTTCGAAATTCAATGTTTAAATTCAATTGACGAAATTCACTAATTTTCAAAATTCATCGTCGAAATTCACTAATTTTTGGGATTCACCGTTTAAATAAAAACCGTCAAAATTCAATGATTTCGGGATTCATTTTGGGAGATTCACCGATTTTCGGGATTCACTGTTTGTCCTTCTCGCTATAAAATTATCAGATTGTCTCTTCTCCTATAAAAAATATGTAAATTGTCTCATATTCTTAAAAATATTTTGATTGTGTCCTTATCCCTAATTTTCCATATTTAAAAACCCGTGCTATGCACGGAAATACCAACAATTCAAGATCAAACAATAATACATCTATTTCAAACCCCAAAAAAAAAAAAAAACAATAATACATCCTGCGGAAAAAATATCGGCCTATAATGAAAAAGTGGGGTGGTGGATAAGGTTGGGTAGGGAGGTAGGTAACGTAGGGCAGTGGTGGGTAGGGTAGGATAGGATAGGGTGGGTAGGGTAGGGTGGGGTAAATTACGAGTGGGTAGGGTAGGGTGGGTGTGGTAGGTAAGTTAGGGTAGGGTAAGGTGTTAGGTAAGGTAAGGTAGGGTAAGGTGATGGGTAGGATAGGTAGAGTAGGTGTGGGTAGGGTAAGGTGTGGTAGGGTAGGGTAGGGTATGGGTGGGTGATGGTGGAGTAGAGTAGGTGGTGGGGTAAGGTAGGTAGGATGCGTAGGGTAGTAAAGGCATACGAAATGGCACATTAAACAAATGCAAACCTTTAGAAACTTTAGGAAATATTTTGTCCGGATCATCAAGTACAACCCTCAATACGCGTGAATCTGAAGCAGAGCCTTCCCACCCTAGATATATGAACATAAATTGAAGATCAAACGTACACACGGCCAAAACATTTTGTGTGAGAACGCCCTTATGAAACCGATACTGATCTTTTGCTGGTACATGGGCAGGAACAAATTAGTATACAGGCCCAAATAGTGAATTTGTTTTCAAGAGTGTAGATGAAGATGAATGGTAAGCATCTTGAATGACAACAATAAAGTAGTAAAAGGCAACACATTATGGGGGCATGAAAGCAAAAATTGGTGAAGTGGAAAGATGTTACATTTTTAATAGTTAACAGACCATTTTGTCAAAAAATGAAAATGGAAACATTTTTACCATCAGAACATGATGTTATACTGGGGGCATGATGTTCTTGCAGCCAATGTCCTATACGTTCATAATAAGAAAGAAATCAATACGCCTAAGCCGAATGGTTAAAATTCCGAATATACATTGCAAGTATAACATTTTAATCTCCCATATATAATAGTAGAATAGAGAAAAGTCATGCAAAAAAACAAAAAGATGTCACCTGAAACTAATGCATGTGCTTCAACTAAACAGGGAGCTTTATCGCTCTTCTCCATGTGGCTCATGCGTCCATTTATCTTCAAAGCTCTGGAAATGTTCCAACTCATACTTAAATCGACACTAAAACAAACACTCGAGAAGAGACTTAAAAAACATGAGATTAATTTGCCGAATGTAATATACAAATTAAAAGATGAGGTAAAAATCACAACCTATTCAAATTCAATTGACTGGGTGCTTGGTGCCATCCAAACGTAAGCCTCCAATAATTTTTCATCATCAACTGAAGACCAAGCAGTACAATCTTCTGGAAACCCAAGCAAAACGAAATGGAAAAATAAAGATTTGAGAAATATTACAACAAAAAATGTGAATTTATATACATTGCCGAGTGGCGCAGAGGAGATTATAGAATTTACAATCCTGAATGAATCGTACATATAATACTATTTCCCCAAAAGAGAAATTTCAACAAAAATGCCATATATTGCTGAGAAAATTACTTGTAAGAGGTGAAAAAAAGAAAAATACCAGTAAAGGAAACAAAGTATAGATGCATATATATTTTCAGTCAAGAGAGAAATGACATAACAAATCGTTGGTGAAGATGTAAAAAGGAAACATAACAACGAAACTTGGATACCTCGGATACATAATCTGCTAGATGGAACTGCCTACTTATCTACAGCAAGAGATGTTTATAGAAAAGTGTTTAAAGATTTACTGAAGTTTAATAAAGTTTTTGCTCAAGTTTCCCTCTGCATCCATCGTGTTTTCTTAATATTCTGTACGAAGCATGAAATTCCCATAAACAAACAAAGGAAACAAAATCTAAGATATGAAAATGTGTTAAAAGCACACTATGAATGCAAAAGTTAAGTAAACCATTTTAATTGCAGTAGGCTGCGTTTCTTTAACTGTGTTAATATTTTGTTTTTGACAACTTTAACGCGTTGAGTCTCGATGCTTGACAAAAAAGGTGGATAAGTCATTAAGAAAGAAGGAAAAGAAAATGAAAACTGCTGCAAAACCTGTTTGATGCCTACGAAAATGCCATTTCCTCTTCAATGTAATCATCACGTCTGCAAAAATGGAACATAGTGAGGCAAATGAAAACTATTGAATCACAATGCATGACAAATATTGGAGAAAACAAAATCAAAACTACTGCACAAACTTTTTTGATGTCTATGAAAATGCCATTTCCTCTTCAATACATTCATCTACAACAATGGAACATAGAAAGCAAATGCATTCAATTACAGTGATCTCAAGTTTATGTGTCCTGAAAGCACTAAAAAAGACGGGGGGAAAAAAAGAACAAAAAACAGAGAGAAAAACAAATGTGTACATATGGAGCTTAGAAGCAACTTGATGTATTTTGCATTATGCACTTGTTGCTTAATGTACTTGAGAATGTGAGATGCTCTTTTTCATTGAAGCTGGATCTTCTTCATAGGAAGCACACAATGTACATTATTTCAATCTTCCTTTACTTGAGAGAGATAGATCATCTCTAATTTGTTGTGTATTAGCTTCAAATCATGTACTAGTTGAAATTCATGTTTATTTGAGTGTTTTTGTTGTGTTGGGTTGATGAGTGTTTAAATAGGTGGGCTTAGTTAATTGTGTAGTGTGGTGTGCTGGGCTTATTATACAAGGTATTTGGTAAATAAGTGCAAAGTCTAGGTGGGATTAGCCCCTTAAGCCCAGGCTTTGGCTCCTTCCTTGATCACATATGTAAGCAACACAAAGCAAAGGTGAACCAAGCACAAGGGGACAACACGGACACTGAAAATCCCTATGTTCACACAAGATAAAACTTGGCAGTAATCTGAAGAAGCTCATTCCAAGCGGAATCACACAAGGCAAAGCTTTTCAGTAATATGAGTCACATGTAACAGAATGAAGAATATAATAAAAAATCTTACTCCAATAACTCTTTTAACATAGAAAACTAATTCAGATTATATTATTAGGTAGAAAAAAAGATGCAGAACCCAAGAGGAAAGGAGCATTAAAGGGAGAAATCACATATGTAAGAAAATAACACTTTTTTTTTTTTTAACTCCAAAATGACCAAGCATATTCAATGAACTTACAAGTTATCAGAGGTACAACCAGTATATAAGATTTTAGCTGTACAGAATCAAGTAACAAAACTATATAATTCAGAATGAAACGTTCATACAAAGTTCAGGTTCACAAACATCAGAGTGGTCCAAGGAAATAAGTCTCAGATTCAGTTCGAAAAGCTAAACAGATACAAATACTCAGAATAATCTGCTTTTCTAACTTAGCCCAATTCGCTGAAAAACTTCAAGTTGTGTTCAATCCTAGTTCCAGATTATGCAAGAAAATATCACCTTATAATTTTGAATCCTAATTATTTTGTCTTGCTACTTCATTAAGAATTGAGGAAAAATCATTGCTTTTACCTGTTAGGGGCTTGAAATCTTCTCACTTTCGGAGTCATGAACCTCTTTTGCTCAATCGATCTGACTCAAATAACTCGGGTTCCAACTTCCAACAGATTTGCCGGAAAATCGGTAAAGGAACATGCTATGAGATTGAGCCCACAAAAATTGGAGGAAAAAACTGTTCATCCTTCCTCAGTTCCATGGGGATCAAGGCCAGGAAGGATGGAAATGTAGTCACTACAAGAAAATGGTCTTTTAGCGACTAGATTATTTGCGACTACTAGAAGTTGTCTCAATAAGTTGTTTTTGAGACTACGGATAGTCTCAAATAGTCATAGGCAATGAAAATAAATATAACTGTTTTTGTAGTCGCAAATAACGAAACAGTAGTCACAATGAAAACGCGGTTTCTTTTTATCATGGCGGGAATTATTTTTGGGATAACAAGGAATGATCGCAAAAGGCTATTTTCATATTAGCGGTCAACGTGTGGTTGCTAATATTTTTCCGCCTCAATTTTCAGTTTCCGGTTTTCTTTTTCAGATGAAAGTTTCCGTATCAAACGTGGAGTCGCTGATAGTGACACGTCAGTTGGTAAATTTTTTTATATATATTTTGTTTTGTTTTTAAGGGGCGTTTGCAGGTTCAAAATTAAAGTTTAGATTTTAAAGAATTGGCTGGGAGCTCCTACATGTCCGCAAAACTTGAGTCAAATCGGAATAGGGGCCTCCTGCGTCCTCTATTACCGTCGATAGCCCAGATAACCATAAATAAATCACTAAAAAAACGTCTTCTTAGCGTACAAGCACACGTATTCTTTGGGAAAAATGGATTTTTAGTCCGGCAACTTTTCCATTTTTCGATTTCAGTCCGTTTTTTACTCTGGTGGGAATTTTGGTCCGTTATGTTTTAAAAACTCGGAATTTCAGTCCTTTCTCGCCGGGATGCTGATTTGTTATATTAATCCGGTGAGAGCTGATGATGTGGCTGCCAATTCAATAATTACGTGACATTTTTTTTTTTTTGTCTCTTCTCCCTCTCCCTCTCGTCGTCTCCTCCATCTGTTGCTGTAATGGCTGAATTTTGTTCATCTTCTTTCTAGAAACCCCAATCGATTTACCTATCTCCATATCCCCCAACCATATGATGCAAAACCCATCTTCTTCAAACACCATCTTCTCTAAAAACCCGAATTCGAAGAGTCACGATGAAGGAAAAATGGGGCATAATCAGAAATCCGGCATGGACAATTCAGGCTATGGTAAGTTTTTCTTAAAATGACTACGTTTTCATCCATTTAGTTTCAGTGATATATATATACATGCAATTTCCGACAAGAATTTTTTTCTGAGGTAGCAAGAAAAAAAATGATGAAGATTTTTTTTGAAGCTGAAACTGGAAGTGTGGAACGCAGGAAATAAAGGTGAGGGATGATATTTCACCGTTTCAGTTACAACGGTTATATACAATGATTATAAAAAAATAAAATAAAAAAAATTGAGGAATGCAGGACCAGGAAATAGACATGAGGGACTGAGGGCTGATAGGGTCACCGTTTCAAACTTTCATTCATATATAATATTTATTAAAAAACAAATTGCAATGGCCAAGATTCGAACCTGCATCAATATGCAAAAGTAACAACTACTTGTAAACTCGACCAACATAAATCTAATATATAATAACTAATTTTCGGACTATTAATATGAACTAATACAATTTTAAAACATGTAACTAAGTGCCCCTTATACGTGGAGTGCAGGGTCGTCATCCAAAATCAGTGGTAGTAAGTATTGCTGGAGAAAATTTATTTTGTCCTTATTACAACTAAAAAATGAAATATGAATTAAAGCTTAATATATAGGAAAAAAAACGTGAATTTATAACTAATTTTTCCTTTATTTATTTACCATTATTATTTTCTATTACAGGGTGAGGTCACACAGCCCATTCTAATATGATTTGCTATTAATATTTTCTATATATAACATGGAGAGACACATCCCATTCTAATTTTATTTTATTTTTGCCAATAAGACATTAGTCCAGTGGTAATCACTGGTGTTGTTAACCCAGCGCTTTCGGGTTCGAGTTTCAATGGTGACGAAAGTGTGTGCGTGTGTTTTAAAAAAAAATATCATGGCCATGGATTTTATTTGTTTTTGTGAAACTTCTTTTTATACCATCACTGTTGCAATTGAATAACAGTTTTGATTTATATACATTCATACTTTATGATTGAAAATCAAATACGGTTTCAATAAATACTGCTATTCATATCAAAAACATACATTACAATACAATTAGGTTAAATGACCCGACCTGGAATTAACGACTGAACCCGATACAAATTGTTCAACCATTATCCAAAACCGAAAACTTCGAATCACCAAAATTTACTGTTGAAATTTAAAACTATAATTCATACTAGTAGTAACAACAACAATAATATTATCATTTAACGCATCATTTTCGTATACTGAGTTCTTATTCGGAAGTTTAATATTTGGCATGCGGCTTTTAGAAATTACCCTAAAACTCACGTAATCTTAACGTAATATCAGAGTAATTAAAGGCGGCGTGGAATAGAAGAAACATTCAGAGATTCAGGAGACAGACATTGGGGTCTTCCATAAAAAACCCAAAAGAACATCATTGTTGTCAAACTAAAATCATGAATAAACACAGCAGCTACTCGCCTAAGTGATCAAATTGAACAATGACATAAACCACAAGAGGGGATGACATCATACATTAAGTCAAGCCCTCCGGATGGTAATTCTCATGCGATCCAAAATAATGAACAGACAATCGTAGTAGAGCAAAACAGGCGGATCCACCCCAATGATAGGGGGCACTCGCGCCGCCGGATTCGAAAAAAATACACTATTATGTATGTTGTGTATTTTTTTTTACCTCCCATAAAAATTTACACTCGCCCATAGTATCGCCCCCCTCACCCGGGATTAGGGATGGAAATGGGTATGGATGGGTACGGGTTTTGCGATATCCATACCCTACCCGTCGAAAATTTTCCTTACCCATACCCTACCCATTACCCATGCGGGTAAAAAATTTCAAATCCATACCCTCCCCATGCGGATATCCATGGGTATATGGATATTCGTGGATTTTTGATTTTATATTTAACTAAACTTCTCATGGTTATAAAATAAAGAAAGAGAGTTTCAATTGGCAACACAAATTTTGTTATAAATTTCGCTCATTATAAATTTTGTTTGATTTTTTTTATACTGTGGCACCATAAAATTATTTTTATCACACTTCATGCTAAAATGTTGTCTGGTGGAAACATCATCAGGATTGACGTCCGTTTTATAACTTAACGTCATATATTCTAACATCATATACCATCATCAACATTGCGAGTGACGCTTATATGATTTTGGAAATGTCCATACAAGGGGATTTTTTTTACTTCTAGAATATCATACAAAATATCATGTAATGTAGTATTATGAGTAATTGTGTTGCACGGAACATTTTTTATGGTATAGATAGAACCTCCCCCCAATAAAAATTGAAGACCCTTAAAGAAAACCAAATCGTAATTGAGAACAATCTATATAGATAGACAATTTCAAGTATTAAAATATAAGGTATTAAAACAATTATGCAGTCAAATCAGTTACTGTGCCACTCAAACGCATTAATGAAACTTCATTGAGAGAAGTCACGACATAGCAAAAATCTTCCTACCAATACTTGTAGTGAAGGATATTTGATCTCATTCCTGCTTTCGATCATTTAAGAGTACCAAGATAAAGAGTACTGAAAAACTATTATCATTCAAACTGTGGACTAACACTCACTAAAATGATGTTCATTCATCTTCTCATAACTAAATAGCATGAAAATTTTCACTGACCACTAACATTCTTATCTTTGTGTGATGAAGAACAATTAAATTGTGTATTTCTCTTGATTTTTTCTTTATTGGTGTAGCAAAATATTGAATTTATTTGTCTAGTGTCCAAAAAAATAAATTTTTTAATTTTTTCTATGATTTTGTGGCATTATGGTGCCTTAATTTATTATATATATACAAAATATGAATAATATATTGTATAGTGGGCCGGGTGGGTATTTCGACGGGTAGAAAATAGATATCCATACTCTGCCCTACCCTATGCGGGTTTTGAAAATTCAAATCCGTACCTTACCCTACCCTAACGGGTAGGGTGGATATCCACCGGGTTGGATCGAAATTGACATCCCTACCCGGGATCCTGCGTCCGTCCCTGGAGCAAAATGCATTGAAGTGGAGACTCATACATGAACCTCATGACGTTACGGAGATGACGGATGGGAGTCCATCCAAACAAATCTTAAAGAATTGTCATGAGGATAATTTCGTGGAATTGTTGTGATTTGCGCCAATCTCTCTAAAAAGTAATTAAGAAGGTTAACGGGAAAAAAAAAAAAAAAATCAGTTTTAGGCTTCGGTCACCCAAATTGAACAAATTTTTGGATCTGTCCCTGCCTATATGTCATGTTGTATGTTTCGCTCTCATAATAGATCCTACCATATATGGTAAATAAAACCAATAGTAGTAGCTTTGGGTATTCAATAGTGACGGATCAAGCAATTTTTTTTTTCAAAGTGGGCCACCTGGACCGTAAAACTATATTTTGATCCAAAAATTTGTTCTAGTGGAGTCACCGGAGTTTAAAACTATATTTTTTTGACGCACAACGTGCCTCACTGTACAAGGCCAAGCCTTGTCAGACACCTATGTCGGCCTCCACCCGTCTTACACTTGGCGACGGGCCTCCCTGCGGCGATCCGTCGCTTTACCGCACTATTGTTGGCGGGCTACTGAGATCTCGATTTTACTCGCCACGATGTTGCGTTCGCGGTCCACAAGGTTAGTAAGTATATGCATTCACCTACCGAAACTCACTGGGTTGCCGTTAAACGTATTCTTTGGTATCTTAAGCACACTATCTCCGATGGTCTTTTCTTTTATCGCCGGTCCCCTATTTCGCTCCGGACTTATTCTGATTCTGATTGGGCCGTTGATACCGACAATCGCCGTTCTGTTGGGTCATATTGTGTCTTCCTTGGTGATAATATAATTAGTTGGCGTAGTAAGCAACACCTGGCGGTTTCTAAGAGTAGCACTGAGGCCGAGTACAAAACTCTTTCCAACACCGCCGCCGAGCTCCAGTGGCTTTGTTGTCTTCTTCGTGAGATGCAGGTTCCGTTGTCTTCCCCACCAACTCTTTGGTCTGATAATATTGGCGCCACCTACCTTGTTCACAATCCGGTGTTTAATGCCCGCACAAAGCACATAGAGATCGACTTCCACCATGTTCGCGAATTAGTTGCCGCACGCAAGCTCGGCATCTCATTTCTCTCATCGGAGGATCAGTTAGCCGATGTCCTCACCAAACCGTTGGCACAGCCTTGTTTTGCCAGTTTAAAGTTCAATCTCCGTGTTCAGCCACTTCTCACGGGATTGCGGGGGCATGTGGAGGATGTTATAAATAAGGAATAAATAATTATATTTAGTTGTATTTTATTATATTATTATTATTATTATTATTATTATTATTATTATTATTGTCTTGGTGGCTAAGGTAGATGATGCCTATGTAAAACAATTACTTTCAATATTATTCAATGAAAAATACTCTAAATTTCGATACACTAATGGTTCTACTATGACCAAACCAAGACGGAACTAATCCAAACCATCCCATTATCATCCCTTTGGTAGGTATTATAGTATTTGATTTCTTGGGTTTTGGGTCAACGCCTATTTATCCTTTTTCTAATAACTATCCGGGTTTACTAAAAACAATCCAAAATGACTCAAATACCCTTAATGATATTTCAAAGTTTTAGAATTTGGTTATGTGTATATACTCCATCCGTTAATATTTACGCAAGACAATTGTTGAAATCTTAGTTATAAAGAAATTAATTTAATTGCCTGATATAGATAATAGAATTACTGACAATGTATGATACGATCAAAATATTCTTATTCATAACCTCTCACGTACTAATAAACCACGTAAGAGTAAATAAAATCATCGTGGTCTTTAACATAAAAGTTCCGGGTTCGAGTCTTATTGTTGACGAAAAGTGTATATGCGTATATTTCGTATATATCTGTAAAAAAAGAAAAAGAAAAACCACATAACAGTAAATAAAAAACACTAACAATCATGGTTGATATGGATATTGACTATTTGAAGGGCATAATCCACTAAAACAAAAGCAAAAAACAAAAAAATGTAAGAAGTGGATAATCGTCTAGTGAAATGATAATTTGTTCCTTTTTTTTATAATATATTCAATCTATTGAACTAAATTCCTATTACTACATGAATTTTATCCTTTTTAACATTTATTCCATCTCAAAACAAAAAAAAAAACTTTTATTCAACCTGTTTAATTGGTTCGTGACAAAATCGAAATACTAAAATATCTTATATTTTGATGCAATTGGAGTAAATGAATGAAAACAAATACTATAAGATTCACGCAACTTTAATCATTAAATGAATGAAACCGAATCTAGGTTTTGTAGAGGGGGCAAAACGTACGCTAGTTCCATATATAATTCATAAAATGATGACAAGTGATGTATATTCCTCTCAAAACAAAAACAAAAAAAAGTGATGTATAATGTATATTCCTCTCAAATATACATGATTTTTTCAAAGGAATATACAACACGATTAGCTAATTGAGTGTGTTGTGATTAATTTTGACGTGAAACTAGTATCTTGTTAAAACAAATATTTTTGGTTTATCTCTTGAGTTTTCCAGTACCAGTTGTACTTTGTTTATCTTGGGTTAATTACTCTCTTAAGTAGTTTAATTATCTTTGGTTATCTCTTAAGTTTTCCACGAGTAGTAATTTGTTTACATGTATGTGTATAACACACTAACAGTAATAGACATAATTAAGCATAATTAGGTGAGGTCGGGTAAAACATAAAAACTCGAAAATCATAGTTTCAAACTATATAAGAGAAACTGAATACTGTATATAATAGCCGGATATACTAAACACTACTAACGATTAAATTTCAATCCTAATCAACCTCATCCAATTTAGAACCAGCTTTTAACAGGGCTGCTCGATATTCCACAAAACCTCTAGCTTCTTTTGCCAGCCTTCATATCCTTATTTCGTAGCGGCCGGACTGATTCGTATCCACCAGCCTTGATATTCATATAATTTAGGTGACTGATTAGTATCCAACCATTTACTCGCATTATTCATATCTGAAATTGGAATTGGCTCGTCAAAATCTGGTGCTAAATCCCTGCCGAATATAAACACGTCCTGTTAGGTTATTCAAATCAAAAGGGTTTTTAATATATACCCATGGGCGGGGCGGTTCTACATAGAAAAAGAAAGTACGTAATTTCTAAAATAAAAATATTATGTATAAATAGCAGATAATTTTTTTTTATAAACACACATACACACACATATATATATATATATATATATATATATATATATATATATATATATATATATATATATATATATATATATATATATATATGTACAAGATTTACTCCCTTATTTTATATATTAACTCTCTGCTTTTATCGGTTCTTCTATAATTACATGTATAGATACGGAAAAAAGTTGACAAATTCCTGACCCCAATGTCAACAATCCTGCAGCCGCCCCTGTATATACCTCCACACATATGGAGGGGCCTGTATTGTAGGGACAAATCACAACAACAAGAATTTCTACTAAACAACGCGGGGGAATATTTACATAGTCACTCCATTTGTGTCGTGTGGAGATACTGTCTGAACCACACGGTGTCTCCACGACACAAATATTTTCCCCAGGATGGGGATTTGTCAAATTCAAAAGGGGTCATTCAAGTTAAATACAATTAACAAATATAAGCACAAAAAACGAAGCATTAACGTATATTAATTAATTAAAATAGAGAAAACATATAGGAATTGTACGTACCTCTCGTCCTTGGATGTAAAGCCAAAGCAGCAGAGCATTTTGTAGAGCAGTTCTTGGACGGACGCCATCTTTGACTCAAAAACTAGGTTATTAGCTATAATGTAATCTCAATTAACTGCATCTTTATATATGGAGAATGGTACTGGTGAAATAATTTATAGCAAAATTCTACCCGAGATATTACAATACGATATTTTCCCAGAGGAAAGGAAATTTCAATCAATCAATCAATCAATATCATCGTTTTTTGGGAAAAGGAAATAAAAAGTGCACATAAAATGAGCCAATTATTTTGAATTCATTAAATTTGATTTGTACTAGTATATGTGGCCATGTCATTCCGATATAATGATTATTTTCATTTTTTTTTTATAACAAGAAGAGGCCAGAAATCTTCCACCATATTTTACATAAACTTTACATATTTTGTTTATTGTCATAGAGAAATATGGACAAATGTTTTTTTTAAAAAAAAAAAAAAAGAAATATGGACTAATGAAGTGTAAGGAAGAGCATTTATAAACTTTATGTAATTCATACGCATAAAAAAAATTCGAAAAAAATACCACCTATAAAAATTTGTATATAATATTTTTCTTTACGTACGTGGGAAAAAATAATATTACTACCTCCGTCCTATAAAAAAATGTCTATTTCTTGAAAATTAGTTGTCCTATAAAAAGTGTCGATTTACAAAAACAATACGTCATTTCATGCATTTTTTTCACACATACCCTTATGTTTGCATTTAATGTTTTTATGTTCATTTTAGATTCCAATGATAACATTTATTATGTGATAGGGATATATATGTCCATTAGCACTTAAATTACTACACATTAATTGATTTCTTAATCTATGTGCCAAGCAAAATGTGGACACTTTTTATGAGACGGATTAGTACTTTCTTTCCTATCTAATTTAAACCGAAAAGGCACAAGGTGTATTGGTCTAGTGGTGAGCTAGATTATATCCTGACATGAAGACCATGGTCTGAAACCCGTTAGGGGCAAAAAAAAAAAAAAAAAAAAAAAAAAATCCGAAAAGAATGCTAACTTTTGATTTAAATCTCCGAAAATTAAAGAAATTTCACCATAATTCATTTTTTATAGATTTTTGTGCAGAAGGACAAAAAATCGGGATAGAAGGAAACTGTAATTTAATAAGAACAAAAGAATAACCATGTAAGAATAACTATGTAAGAATAAAATGAAATAATAAATGTGGAATAGAAAGTAAATATGAAGAATAATTGTAAACACAAAGAACATTAACACGTGAAGAATAATTTTAAAGAATAATTGTGATTTTGTCTTTTATAATCGTGAAAATATTACTTTTGTCGTCTTCCGCACTCCATTTATTATTTTTTTTTCATTCGCGCTTCTACCCCCATATTTTATTCGTCTTCTCTATTTTGATATATCATTTAATATCTTTCGATTCCGATGTAATTTCTAAAATCCGATAACAAATTTTCATTAACGACAATTATTACAACATTTGCAGTAACATGACCTGCAATGACTCACAATGATACATTCATAGTTTTCAGAATGACACTCTGATGGCGGACCTGGGAATAAAATCAGGTGAAGACAAACTAATAAAACCGATGATTATTTTTTTTTGGTGAAAAAATTAGAATAAACAGTCGATGATTTAAAATTGTTCCAAACACAAAATAATAATACATCTACTGCAATCACCCACTAATATTCTTTAAACTGTAACACTGGTTCAAAGCATGTACTAAATTACTTGCAAAATTGTCTCAATAACTTCAACAAGTTATCCAGCTCCAATAAAATAAAATAAAAACAGAACAAAAAACACATACTTCAAAGGGGAAAAATAAATGCCTACTACCAGCCAGTAGCACCACCAGCTGGTGGAGGTAGAGCATCCACAGGAGGTACAAATGGTGGTGGAGTCGGCTCCCAACCGTCACCAGCAAAATAATAATACATTATACAACAAATACAAGTAATCCGTACACAAAATTACCAAACACAGCCCATAATTAACAACTGTTTAAGGCACAAAATAACCATAACCACAAATTACAATTGTCCCCTACGAGGTTTCATGCTTTGAAATCGTTTAATTACAACATCGGTTGTAATACTACGTAGCAAATCTTTTTCAATGTTACAAAGAAGACAGTCATTCAGAACTTCATCAGACATTCGATTGCGCAAATATGTCTTAGCGAGAGTCATTGCAATGAAGCTTCTTTCTACACTTGCTGTTGCAACCGGCAAAACCAATGCTAATTTCAAAAGCCGATACACCAAAAAATACCCATATGCTTTTTTGTTTGCACCAACAATGTAGATAGATCACCGATCCCATTCAACTTGCTAAATATGATATCTGATCTCACATCCATGATATATGTCTCTAGTTGGTCCTTTAAAGTCTCACATTCAAGATGAGAAAAGTCATTGGGATAAAACTCGGTTAACTTCACCAACCTTTGCAAATCAAATGCAGCAAAATTATCAAGTGGACTCAAGCTACCAATACAAAGAAGCAACTCCGAATTGATCTCATTGATCGATCATTCATCGTTAAAAGTTGCTTATCCACAATTCCATAAAAGCATTCCACGCGATAATGATGATCATTAGTAATGTGCTTGTTTGGATTACGGCGACGACTAGCTGGAGTACCATATTCATCATCCATATTCAAACAACCAATCCCATGCTCATTGCAAAATGAAGTGATACTATTTAAAAGATCCTCCCATCCATGATCTCTTAATGCTTGTAACCGGCTCTTTGCAAGTTTAACATATTTCATAGCATTCACAATGTCTTCTTCTTTCTTTTGCAAAGCTTGTGACAACACATTCGTGATCTTTAATATTTTCAACATCAATTGCAAAATGAAGACAAAATCAAATGATAAAAGATAGTTCAACAAACCGTCTGCTTGGGCTTCTTTTGATGAATGTGTAGCATCACTTGAAACAACTGTAAGAACATCAATAACAGTTGAAAATAAATTAACCAAGTTTATCAAAGAATCATGATGAGATCCCCAACGTGTATCTCCGGCTCTCTTGAGACTTAACTCTTGGTTTAATCCTTTCCCCGTGTCAATCAAACCACTAGTGATGCCTTCCATTATGTATTCTTTATGGCTTTGTCGAATCATGTCTTTATGCTTACAAGAGGCCCCGACAACAGTCACCAACATGGATGTCTTATAAAAGAAATCTTCAACATCTTTATGTTTTCTAGCCACTCCAACAAGAGCCAATTGAAGTTGATGAGAAAAACAATGAATATAATGTGCGGACTCGTTTTCTCTCAAAATCAAAGTTTTCAACCCATTGAACTCGCCATTCATATTACTTGCCCCATCATACCCTTGACCTCGGATTTTCATCACACTTAAGCCCAACTTAGCAAATAATCCATCAATAGCAGATTTTAAGATCAAAGACGATGTCTCTTTCACATGGACAACACCAATGAATCTCTCTTTTACATTCCCGTGAGAGTCAACAAATCGAAAAACCACAGCCATTTGTTCTTTTCCTGATACATCACTAGACTCATCCACCAACAATGCAAAAAAACCATCTTTCAACTCTTCAATTATTCATTGTTGTATCTCTTTAGCAAAACAACTAATAACATCTTTCTGAATTTTAGGAGATGTCATTTGTTGATTTTTGGAGCATTTTCAAGAACAACTTTACGAATAGCCTCACATATATCGTGAGAATATTCAAGAAATGCAATGAAATTCCCCTTATTCAAAGAATCATCGGACTCATCATGACCCCGAAAAGAAATCCCCTGATGTAGCATAACTCTACATAAATTAATAGTAGCACTTAAGCGAACCAAATATTCACTTTTCTCAACATTTGTATGTTTATGAAAAGAAACCTCAATGGATCGCTCTTGTTTCATTAGATCGTCATATTTCCTCAATGACAAAGAGTGAGAACTCGTAGCCGTTCTTCCAACATGGGATTTTAACCTCTCGGGTTTATTCCAAGAACTAAAACCTTCACTTACAAATGCCCCACCACTACCTTGATCACCAAATTCATTTCTGAACAAATAACAACACAAGCAATATGCTTTGTCTTCTATAATGCTATATTCTAACCAATTAGAATGTTGATCAAACCATTTCACATTAAATCGACGATCTCTGCCAGAACAATCTTTCACAGGAAAATCATGACCACGGGGTTGACAAGGCCCCTTTAACAAATAAGCTCTTCTAATTTCATTAATTTGATTCGGATGATATTCATTTATTTTTTTCCTTAATGCAGGATCTGCTGGTAGGCTACTCAAATCAACAAATTCTCTAGCACCACTAGCTAAACTAAAAGTCAAAGAAATTGATGCCGCAACACTAGATGCACCCACCCCTGAATTCTCAATCTCAATTGCACTTTTCTCTGGTGCTTTCCGACACTTCTTAAAAACACGATGTAAAGAATATTCGGGTTCCATTTTTCAATTATCTGTTAAAAACCACACTTTTATTACTTATTATCAATCTAATCAAGATTTTTAAAAAAATCAAGACGTATAATACATTAATACCTAACAAAAACACTTAATCAACTTAACAAATACTTCCCCAATCTCAACTTCAATTAAGCATTTCAGGCTTTCAGCACCGGTGCACCACTAACACCACTACGGCACTACACTATTACTGTATTACAATTTACAATATTATTAAATATTAATACTTTCCAATTTCAAATCCCAATGGACCCAATTTCTCAGTATTAAAAACTCAAAACGCACTTTCCCTGATAACTTTTTAAATTTTAATAATAAACACTTCACAGTCACAAACTCACAGTTCACACTTCACACTTTCCACAAAATTATACTAAATTAAATTTCATGAATAGAATAGAAACATTACCTGTTGGAGACTTGGAGTAGCTGCTGCTGCAAGCCTGCAAGGAAGGAAGGAATAGAAATGGAGGGGGCTGGTCCGGCTGGAGCCTGGAGCCTGGAAAGGCCGGAGCCACCGACGCCGGAGCAGGAACCACTGGAGTGTTGTTGAACGCCTGAAGCCCTGAAATGAAGCACTGGCCTGAACTGAGGACTGAAGGACGCCGCCGGAGAATGTAAATCGGTATGAAGAAGGGGCTGACTGAACTCAGTGAACTGAAGGGGAGCTGGGGAGGAGCTGAGCCGCTGAGGAGGTAGATGTGAAGAAAATCGATAGAAATCACCGATGGGAGGGATTAGGGTAAAAAAATTCAATTTTTTTTACTAATAGTCAAAACGACGTCGTTTTCATTTTTTTTTTTAGAATCCAGTGGGGTCCAGGCACCCCCCTCTTCTAAGCTGGGTCCGCCCCTGACACCCTATTTATTTTGTTTTAAATAAGATATGATTAAAACTTAATAATTTCGCCCCATGTGACTACTATTTTCTAATTTCACAGGGAGAAGCCAAACATCCCATTCTGATATTATGATTTGCATACATAACCTTTGCATAGAATATCATGGATTTTATTTGTTTTCGTGAAACATCTTTTTATACTATCACTATTGCAAATTGTTGAAACACAGATGAGAAATTTGCACTTAAAGAAAGATAAACCAGATGCAATCTAACAGTAAAAAAATGGCGAAAATTGATAAAACACAGAAAACAAAGAGAACACGGTGATTTAACGTGGTTTTCGGCATTATGCCGACTACTCCACGGACAGAAAATGAGATATTTTATTATGCACAGAATTACAAGGTTTTCACAAGTGTGTGAATAACACTTTGAAAGACACACTTTGCATTGATTGCAACCTCGGTATTTATAGGCACAAATCCCAAACCCTAACCGCCAAAAATCTTTGTCGGAATTGACATAAATACCCCAGATGTGAACCCCACCATTACATTTGTTATCCACAGATTTAAACTCAACTCCAAACTCGACTTTCCGTAAAGCGACTTTTCTTGAAACTCACTTGTAATCAACAAACTCGGATGTAGAACTCAAAGCCAAAACTCGGTTTTCCACCAAAACTCGTTTCCCTAAAACTCGATTTTCTCCAAAACTCGTTTTCTCGGCCTTTTCCCATAACTTCGGTTTGACTTCCAGATTAGTTCCACCCGTTTTAGAGATCAAGTCACAAAACTTAACAAATCTCCACCTTGACTTGAACTCTCATTCCACGTCACCAGATTGCATAATTCAGATTGACTTGTACCAGATGCATTCGTCAATGCCAGGATGTACTTGTACCAGACTTCTCCATTTAATCCACTCGGTGACACGCCTCAACCGTGAGTTTCCTAAAACGGATTATAAGCTTTGAATGTTAAGCAAGTCCAGACACAAGCGAAACTTGCTTTGTTGAATCTAGTTTAGTAAACATATCGGCCAGGATTTTCCTTGGTGCCGATCTTCTTTACTACAACCCTCTTCTCATTTCTCGTAAAATGATATCTCACGTCAATATGCTTGGGTTCTCTCATGATGAACTCGATCCTTAGCTAGACAAATTGCACTCAAATCTGTCACAATAAATCTCAAGATGATCTTGATGCGCCCCAAATCACTAACTAGACCCTTCAACCAGATTGCTTCCTTGGCTGCTTGAGTAAGAGCAATATACTCTGCCTCAGTTGTTGATAAAGCTATTGTTGGCTTGCAAAGTTGCTTTCCAGCTGACAACTGAATTCCCCAATGTGAAAACATAACCAGTCATTGATTTTCTACTGTCCACATCACCTGCATAATCAGCATCACAGTATCCCGTGACCAAACTCTGAGTATCACCTTCATAAATGAGACCAACATCAGCTATACCCATAAGGTACATGAACATTCTTTTCACAGCTTTCCAGTGTTCCTTTCCAGGTTGAGCCATAAACCTGCTGACAACACTATCTGCCTGAGCCAGATCAGGCCTAGTGCACACCATGGCATACATCGATCGCCAAGCGCACTAGCATAGGAACTTTGGACATATATTCCTTCTCTCACTTGTATCTGTGAAGCATAAACTGACAAATGAACATTTGACGCCATAGAGTATCTATTGGCTTTGCAGCAGACATACCATACTTGGCCAAAATCTTCCGTATAGCCCTGCTTTGAGATAAAAACAGCTTTTTTTCGACTTCTATCTCTCAGATCTTCATCCCCAAGATTTTCTTGGTTGCACCTAAATCTTTCATTTCAAATTCAAGACTAAAAGGTCTTTCAGATTCGAATATCGACTTCTCTCTTTGCACTATCAAGATATCATCCACATACAAAACAAGATAGATGTATGATCCATCTTCCGGTGACTATTGTAGACACAACAATCATAAGGACTTCGCTTATAACCCAACTGGATCATGTAATCATCAAACCTTTTATACCACTGTCAGAGCCTGCTTCAATCCATATAAGGACTTTTTCACTTACAAACAAATGCTTCTTTACCAGGAACTTGAAATCCTCCAGGTGAGTCATGTATATCCTTTTGTCTACCTCACCACGTGTACAAAAGCTGTCTTCACATCTAATCGCTCAAGTTCAAGATCTTCTTTGTGCCACCATTGCTAGTAACACTCTGATTGAAGTATGTCGACTCACTTTGGTGAGAATATCTCATCAAAGTCCACCCTTCGTTTGATGAACCTCTAGCAACCAAACGTGCCTTATACTTGACTCCTTCGCCTCTCGGTCATTCCTTCCTTTTCTTGAATATCCATTTGCATGTAACAACTCTCCTATCAGCTGGATGTTTAAAAAGGTCCCAAGTCTGATTCTTCAGTAATGACTCAATTTCATCTCCCATGGCAGCAAGCCATTGAGATGACTCAGAACATGTCACTGCTTCCCTGTAAGTAGAAGGTTCAAAACCATCCACCCTTTACGCAACTTGAAGTGCATATCCACCAAATCTTCAAACCATACCTTCGGGAGGTATCCCAACATTGGATCTTCTAGCTCACGACCGCTATACTTTGTCTTTGACCAATATCAGTTTGACCTTTCGGTGACTTCGCTTGGTGGATCGGCTTGGATTCGATTCGGTTTAGTAACCAAATCGGATGAACACTGACTTTGTTCAGCTGAGTGTTGCATCTCAGCTGACTCCACCTGAAGCTCCACTTTACTGTCAGTTTTCTCAATTTCAAAGACTAGTTTGAGCCAACAATCCTCCCATCGATGAATCGAGCATAGAATTTTCATCAAAAATTGTATCTCTCTTGAGAATAACTCGCTTTCTCTTGATGACCAAATTCTATAACCTTTAACTCCATCACTATACCCCACAAACACTCCTTTCTTGGTTCTTGGTTCCAGTTTCCCTTCACTAACATGATAGTAAACTGTGCTTCCAAATACCCTTAGAACTGAGTAATCAGCAGGCTTTCCTGACCACATTTCAACTGGTGTCTTGAAACTGATCCCTGTGTGAGGACTTCTGTTGATTAAGTAACAAGCTGTGTTTACAGCTTCTGCCCAAAATCTTCTTGACAAACCAGCATGAGAGAGCATGCATCTTGCTCTCCGTAAGAGTTTGATTCATTCTTTCAACTACACCATTTTCTTTGAGGAGTATTCTCGATCGTATGATGTCTGGCAATACCCTCATTTCTGCACAACTCATCAAACTCGTTCCAGCAGAATTCCAGACCATTATCTGTACGAAGCCTCTTGATCTTCTTCCCCAACTGATTTTCAACTAGAGCCTTCCATTGAATGAAGCTCTTGAATGCCTCACTTTTGTGTTTCATCATCACCACCCAAGTCTTTCTTGAATAGTCATCTATAAATGACACAAAATATCTGTGACCACCCAATGACTCCACCTTTGATGGCCCCCAACAATCAGAATGAATGTAATCAAGTGATGACTTTGTGCTGTGTATCCCTTTTGAGAACTTGCCCCTATGAAGCTTCCCAAACACACAATGTTCACAGAAGTCCAGATTCCCGACCTTACATCCCCCAAGAAGATCTTTACGAGAAAGAATGCATCCCCTTTCACCCATGTGACCTGGGCCTCATGTTCCACATTTTGTCAATCGTGATGATGAACTTCAGCGAGATGCTACTGACCAAGCAGACCAGACACAATCGATCCTTGCAAAATATACAAGGTTCCCATTTTGACTCTCGAGAATCGGCGAGTTTTGTAGACACTCGCTTTTCCACCTTCACCCTTAAATCGAATCCCTTGTCTGTGCCTAAAAAGACCGAGAGATACTAAGTTCTTGGTCATCTCATGAACATGTCTAACTTCACTCAACATACATAATTTACCATCCTCTCGTCCTCAATCGAATCGAGCCAATCCCAACTATCTTGCGGAGACTTTCTTTGTTTGCCATAGCTATATGACCACCATCTATCTGTTGATAACTTGAGAACCACTCTGTGTGGGAAAATATGATAAGATGCTCCAGAGTCGTAATCCACACATCGGCATGATGTGCTAATTCTCCACTACTAGAACCATGTCCTCCTCGAATCAAACTCATTTGCTACAACAAATGTTGCTCAATCTGTTCTCTGCATTTTCTTTTTCATTGGACAGTTGGACTTCCAATGTCCCTCGCTCCTACTGAGAATTGCAAACATCTGTGGATTTAGGACCTTTGGACCCTGTCTTCTTGGATTTCTTCTTCTTCCCAAACTGCTGCCCATGCCCTTTTCCACCACTACTGCTGACTACTAGTCGAACAACTGACTATGCCTTGGTGCCTTATGTCTCAGCTCCCTGGCATGTAACGCTGACCATACATCTTCCAATGCAACTGTATCCTTCCAAACTATGAAGGATTGCACAAAGTTCTCATAAGAAGCTGGTAGAGATACCAACAAAATCAGTTTGCATCTTCATCCTCAATCTTCACATCAATATTCCACGAGATCAAGTAATATAGTGTTCAACTGATCAAGATGATCTCTCAGCTGAGTCCCCTCATGCATCCTTAGACTAAACAGCATCTGCTTTAGTAGCAACTTGTTGGTCAATGACTTAGTCATATACAGTGTTTCAAGCTTTGACCATAACTTAGCAGCGGTGTCTTCCTCAGCAACTTCTGTGATAACATCATCAGATAAGCACAACATGATGGTGGAATGTGCTTTCTCCTCCAGACTGGCGTAATCCGCTGCACTGGCATCTCCTTTACCGGATAAAGGAGTCCACAATCCTTATTGTTTTAACAAGGCCCGCATCTTGATTTGCCACAGACTGAAACTGTTCCTCCCTGTAAATTTATCAATCTTTACGTTAACTGCTGACATCCTTCTTGCTAAAGAACAGACTTTTGATCACAAAATCCTAGCACCGGTCACCGGTCTTGGTGAAGATCAACTCCGTTCAACCTGCAAATCTCGCTGAATCTTGAACCTAACCTTGCTCTGATACCAGTTTGTTGAAACACAGATGAGAAATTTGCACTTGAAGAAAGATAAACCAGATGCAATCTAACAGTAAAAAAATGGCGGAAATTGATAAAACACAGAAAACAAAGAGAACACGGTGATTTAACGTGGTTTCCTGCGTTATGCCGACTACTCCACGGACAGAAAATGAGATATTTTATTATGCACAGAATTACAAGGTTTTCACAAGTGTGTGAATAACACTTTGAAAGACACACTTTGCATTCATTGCAACCTCGGTATTTATAGGCACAAATCCCAAACCCTAACCGCCAAAGATCTTTGTCGGAATTGACATAAATACCCCAAATGTGGACCCCAGCTACAGCTGTTATCCACTAGACGAAACTCAGCTCCAAACCGACTTTCCCAGAAAACTCACTTTTCTTGAAACTCACTTGTAATCAACAAACTTAGATGTAGAACTCAGCAAAACTCAGTTTTCCACCAAAACTCAGTTTCCCCAAAACTCAGTTTTCTCAGCTTTTCCCAAAACTCAGTTTCACTTCACAAAACTCCGTTTCAGCTTTCAGATTAGTTCCACCCGTTTTAGAGATCAAGTCACAAAACTTAACACAAATGAATAACGATTTTGATTATATACTTTCATACTTAATGATTGAAAGTCAAACACGGTTTCAATACTTACTGCTAATCATTGAAAAACTTTCATTACAATATGTTGTGATCGAAAATGAGACGTTTTGCCTTGTAGTCCATTTATTTCTCATTTATCCTACATTGTTCTCATTGCTGATTTTATTAGATTATTATTGTTATTATTATTATTATTTATTAGGTTTTTATTTTATTTTTTTATTTTTATAATTTATTTTGTCCCACATTGCTTAGCTGTGATATTTATTTGGAGTTTGTAGCCTATATAAAGGCATGTAAAGTTATTGTAAAAAAGACAAATGTTGTTATAAATATGTTTTATTTGAAGTTTTTTAGCTTTGTTGAGTTTTATTACGTTGGTGGATTCCAAACCGGACTTATCGAGGTTGTGAGCGAATATTGTGGGTGTTCATATATACCAAGATTTTTAGCTACGGGTTAGCTAAGGGTCGTGATACTCGTGTTATTTGTGTCTTCAGTCAAGTCCTAGGGTATTTTCAGATCTGATTCGTTTGCAGAATCACATCACAATTGTATTATCTACGTTCAACGACATGGGATTAACGAATTAGTATGAATTCAAATTGTTTGGGCATTACCCAAAACCGAAAATTTCGAATCATAAAACTTTTCTGCTGGATTGAAAACTAGAATTCATACTACTAATAATTAACAATAATAATAATATTGTCATGCCAAAACAAATAAATTAAATACGAAATTGTTATTTGGAATTCATTCCCCTTTTTATTAAATCACAAAATGAAAACCTCAAAAGTCTCAAAATAAAATCTACCATTCCTTCCAAATCTACTCTATGCCACTATCATCCAAGAATATATAGTCCACTCATCTCCACTAGATTTCTCGAAATTCAGCTAAAGTACTAAGCGACACATTCACACTCTACCTCTCGTGTACCTTAGGCCTAGACGTGGATGTAAAACACCAATACCCTGGGTCTGGTAGCGCTAAATGAGTCATATATATCCGGTCAATTGTTTAGACCATCGTCCTCCCGTGGTCTAAAAAAGCTAACCCGAGTTGATAAGACATTTATGTCTCACACTTATATGGGGGTGCGTAGTCTACTATTTTACCGATGTGTGACATTATAGTGGAGTGGAATTAGTGATCGGTTTTTGTGTCTTTTGACATTAACGAGTCGTTTCTTTAATTTTAATTTCTGCTTTACTCTGATTATATTGTACATGAGGCATACGTATATATTTCTTATATTATTAAAAAAATATGCGTGCCGGGCATTCTCTCTGGATAAGGACTCGGTGTCCTGGAAAGGGCGTGACAGATTGGTATTAAGAGCCAACTGCCATACGGACCTAAGTACCACACCGTGAGAGACGGTGAGGGCCACCTCTATAATCCTATGGTATAGACGAGAATGAGACAAGTCCTTGACAAGTCCTGGCGAGGACGTCAGTCTCTTATGAAGGGGGATTTTATAAGGTTGGTAATGAATAACTTAAAGGGCAGCTGGTTTTCTTTGCTAATAAATGACAGTCCTGCAGGCTATTTTCAGTCTTCAAGGGGTATTAAACAGGGAGATCCTTTATCCCCATATATCTTCATTCTTGTAACAGAATCTCTCTCAATGGGTCTCAAGAGTTTATACATTCCGGGTAAATATACTTTTTCTACTTCTAAGGATTTTCCAACTGTCACACACTCATTATACGCTGATGATTTGATAGTGTTTTCTAATGGAGGAAAATCCACTTTAGATAAAATGATGCACTTTTTATCAATTTATGAGCAAGCCACTGGGCAAAAAATCAATAGGCAGAAGAGCTCTTTTGTCATTGGTAAGAAAGCAACTGCAAAAACTATCAGTCAAGTGATCGCCATTACTCAAATGAGGCACTCTACCTTACCATTCACATATCTAGGCTGCCCTATTTTTTGGTGTAGAGCTAAGGCTTCCTATTTTCAGCCCCTCATTCAAAAATTTGAGAAAAAATTGCAAGGTTGGTATTCTAAAATGTTATCACCAGGGGGCAGGATCATATTGATCAAGCACGTGCTGTCATCAATTCCAGTTAATCTTATGGCTGCAATGCAAGTTCCTGTAGCAGTTAGACATAAGTTGGAAGCCATTATGTCTCAATTTCTATGGAATGATTCTTTAGAGAAGAGGAAGAGAACATGGCGTAAATGGGGTGATCTATGTTTTCCTATGTCTGAAAATGGGTTGGGATTTAGAAGTCTGCAGAGTATACAAGAAAGCTTTTCTTGTAAACTGTGGTGGAAGCTCAAAACTGGGAAAGGATTGTGGGCATCCAAGCTTGTGAACAGTAATTTTCCTCTATACAAATTGCATGCCTGGAAATTGCTATCTACATCTCATGAGATTATGGATGAATTTTCAAGATATAAAGGAGGATCTTTTAAGAAATGGATTTGGACTCCTAGTGCTTCTGGAAAGTTCACTGTCTCTTCAGCATATCAGTTAATCAGAAATAAAAAGCCTACACGGTATGAATTAGGAGAAATATGGAAACCCTATATCCCCATCAAGATCTCCTTCTTTATATGGAGGTTATACAACAACCTGCTCCCCTTTCCTCCACAGCTTCAAAAGTTGAATATTCACGGGCCTTTCAAGTGTGTATTTTGTGATTCTGGTGAATCTGCCCTTCATACTTTCTGGAAATGTCAGTTGGCTCAACAGGTTTGGTCTCATTTTCAGTCTATTTTGCAATTTACACCGCAACGGCACAACTGGAAATGTTTTATGGAATCTTGGTTTCAAAACCCGGTTGGGGGTTCCTTTGGCAAAGTGCTACAAGCTTTATTCATATTCATTTTGTGGGAACTATGGAAAAGTAGGAATTCAGTTATGTATGGTGGTTCTAGCGCCTCAGCTCAGCAGTGCATTCAGGCAGTTAAAACTCAGATTCAGTTTGCATCACAAGTTATGAAGTTACCTCAGAATTCACCTGCTGATCTTATTTTGGTTGAAAGTGGCTTGATCCAGAAGTTGGTTCCTCATCCTTTGAAGAAAATTCAGCTTGTGCTTTGGAAATTTCCAATGGAGAAGCAATTAAAACTAAACTGTGATGGCTCATCGTTAGGCAACCCTGGCTTTGCAGGGGGTGGTTTTGTGGTCAGGAATTATGCAGGGAAGGTTTTGCAAGCTGGCTATGCAGCTTATGGCATTTGCACCAACATGGAAGCTGAAATTAGAGCAATGAAAGATGGCCTTGAACGTTGCCCATATAAATCTTCTCACTCCTTACATGTGGAAGCTGACTCCTAATTATTGGTTAACATGATTCTTGGATCTACTGCAGTTCCATGTAGATATCTGGATGATATCAATGAGTTGCGTTCATTAATTGCTTCATATCATATCCAAGTTTCACATGTGCATAGAGAGGGTAATGCTTTTGCAGATTACCTAGCAAAAATGGGGAGTACTTCTCAGACATCTGAGGATTTGGATTGTTCCACATTGCATGGCATTCTTGGTCTTTTAGTCTTGAGAGATAATCTGCAATTGCCTGCTTTGCGTGTTACTTGAGGAGATTCAGCATTTGATTGCTTTTCAATCCTGGAAGCACTCTTCATTCTTATGAAGAGTGCAAAGAGGTTGACTCTGCCCATTTTTTTAGTCTTCTATTCTTTGATGCAATTTTGGAGATGTTGCTGTGGTTTATTTTTTGCTGCAGGATTTGGGGGGACATGCTGGTGTGGAATCAAGAGATGAACCTTTTGCTCCTGTACATGGTTTTTGCTGCTATTTTCTTCCTATGCTTTGGCTATGGTGCAGTTTGATTACCCATGTGTTTGGCTTGAGTTGCATCTCCCATTTTATTTTGGGAGTTAAAAATCTTTCTTTTTGGTTGATTTTCCAGTGTACGGAGGCTCACACTCTTTCCCTAGCACCCGGTTTTCCCCACTGTGGGTTTTCCGGACTAGGGTTTTAAGGAGGTGGGGGAAGTACATTGAGGACACATGTATTTTCGGGGGAGGCCGGGAGGGCCCAAAACCTTGTAATCTTTCCTTTTTTTAATAAATTTTTACAAGGTTTAAAAAAAAAAATAATAATAATAATAATAAAATACTCACCCTCATATATAAGTGTGAGACATAAAGATCTTGTCAACTCGGGTTAACCATTTTAGACCAAACGGTTACGACAGTCTAAGCAGTTGACCCTGATCATTTATAACTAATTTAGCGCAACCACCCAAGTTCTGGGGCGTTACAACGAGAAACAAATAATCTACCTTGAAATTAGTTCACATATTTAAATATTTTTGACGGGCCACATATTTAAATTACTTGTAAAATAAAATTGATTTGAAATATATAAATTTATAAAATATTGAAGGGGGAATAATATTTTATCAATTGAGTAGAAGGACAGTCTTTTGAAACTTTTGCATGAACGACAAAACTATTTATTTCTCAATAAATTCATTTGTGTTCAAATTCATTTGTTTAAATTCATTTCGCCGAAATTCATTATTAAATTCACTATTTTTCAAAATTCATTGTCGAAATTCACCGATTTTTGGGATTCTCTAATTTAAATTCACTGATTTGGGATTCACCTGGAGAGATTCACCGATTTTGGGATTCACTGTTGTCCTTCTCGCTATAAAATACGCATTGTCCTTCTCCTATAAAAATATGTGAAATGTCTCCTATTCTTAAAAATATTCCAGACGTGTCCTTATCCCTAATTTCCCAAATATTGAAACAACATTGACTTGAATGTTGTATTTTAATTATATATTCTGTAATTATTACGTATTAATTACTGAATCTAGGTTTTGCAGAGGGGGCAAAACGTATGCTAGTTCAATTCCGTAATTCATAAAATGATGACAAGTGATGTATATTCCTATCCAAAAAAAAAAATTGTATGATGTATATTCCTCTCAAATATACATGATTTTTTCAAAGGAATATACAACACGATTAGCTAATTGAGTGTGTTGTGATTAATTTTGATGTGAAACTAGTATCTTGTTAAAACAAATATCTTTGGTTTATCTCTTAAGTTTTCCAGTACCAGTTGTACTTTGTTTATCTTTGCTTAATTATTCTCTTAAGTTGTTTAATTATCTTTGATTATCTCTTAAGTTTTCCACAAGTAGTAATTTGTTTACATGAATGTATAATTGTATATAACACACTAACAGTAATAGACATAATTAAGCATAATTAGGTGAGGTAAACCATAAAAACTCGAAAATCATAGTTTCAAACTATATAAGATAAACTGAACATACTGTATATAATAGCCGGATATACTAAACACTACTAACGATTAAATTTCAATCCTAATCAACCTCATCCAATTTAGAACTAGCTTTAACAGGGCTGCTCGACGGCATCCCGATATTCCACAAAAGCTCTAGCTCCTTTTGCTAAAGAAAAACATAAACTGAAAGAATAGAGAAGAGTTTTTATTATTGCACTTCTATATTTTCGATTGATTACATTGCCTCTCTTCTTGCTACAATATATAGTACTTTAACAATATAACACTTGTGTCTAGGACTCTACTTTTTGATAAAAAAAAGATAAACTAATTATGGTGCTTTCGAATATTAAACATCTAGGTTGGATAACCACTACATGAGGAGACTGATGGCTATTGGACTATTAATCCGTCCACATATTCCAGCTCAATCCGTAGGAACTCTACTCTTGAATCAGCCTTGCAATTATCTCTTCAGTGACAGGTTCAAACTGATTTGATCAAGCTAGCTTATCTTTTATTTAAATTACTGCTTTATCACTTGTGCCTTCCAACTGTTTGATTTTTTGCCTGAGAGGATAATGCTTGATTTATTTCGATTGCTATCATAATTGCTTGAATTATTTGAATTTGCTTAAGAGAAGATAATGCCATAATTATCTTGTTTATGGTCGAATGTCTGCTGCTGTCTGAATATGTTTGAGACACTGTCTGAAATACTTTAATATCCCCCTTCAATCTTGGATGGGCTATTGATGGCCAAAATAGTGACGGTCCAACCTTAACCGGCAGAGTACCGGGTCGGATGCACTATAGTAGCGAGCAAGGTCGTATCCCACGAGGAATCAGTCGAGTATCAAAGCCGTTTTTGGATTTAGTTTAGGTCAACCAAAATGTTTCAAGTTTAATTACACTAAAACAAAATATAAACTAAGGATACTAAAGATAGAAAGATACATAGCCAAACCATGATCCAATTGACTACTTTCGCCCCTCTAATCAATTATTCGGGAATGGGATTAACCAACCTACCAACCTAACACTTATATCGACTCATTCTTGGGTGCAAACTCCTAAGCTAGTGTAAGACGCCATTCAACAATCAAACACCCTTTGCTCGGTTCAACAGTTCGCCTTTAAGAATTTAATTGACCGAAACAAGATTAAAGCGCTAGAGTTGCCCGATTTCACAACCGATTAAACCTCACTCCCTAATCAATCTAAACAACTCAGTTGATTATAAAGAATGATCTTAAAACCCCTTTTCCACACCCCTTCGCAACATACATTTATAAAAGTGGTGTGTGTGTTCATGAACTAGGTGATCAAGCTAATTCAAGCATTAAGAACAAGTTTTAAGACATGAATTCGTCAACATAACAACAATTAAGCACTACCCATTCCCAATTTCATCAATTAGAGGGTGATTTCATCAATTTTCACATAATTTGGCTATGAAAAGTTTAGCTAATCATAATAAAACAGGAGATAACAATCAAAAGGAGAAAAACAGCCATAAAACAAAAAGGAAACTAAATTAATTACCAAAATCGTGGAGAATCGGAGTTTACATCAAGCTTTTTCAACACCCATGTCAATTGGTGAAGAAGAAGACCCAAAAATCAGAAAATCCAAGATTAGAGAAGAAACTTGAGCTAAAATCTAAGCTAGATTGTGTTTAATTTAAGTAAAAGATGATGAAAGAGTGAATCTAGGGGAGAAGAATGAGAGAAATCGACTTAGAAGGGAAAATCGTAGGGTTTGGAAGTGAAAAAGTGCGTGGAGAATGGCTAAAAATCTGTGCAACCCGTATTTATAATTTCCAGAAAAATGCAGGAAAAGTCATTTTGGCGCGCCCCAAAGTCTTTGGCGCGCCCCAAAACTGCTCCAGTGATTCTGCTAACTCTCTGTTTCACTTTGGCGCGCCCCAACATCTTTGGCGTGCCCCAGACTTGTTCAGTGACTTAATGTACATTCTGCTTCAACTTTGGCGTGCCCCAACAGCTTTGGCGTGCCCCAGACTTGTTCAGTGACTTAATGTACATTCTGCTTCAACTTTGGCGTGCCCCAACAGCTTTGGCGTGCGCCAAACTCCTCCAGGCTCCAAATTCTTCACTTTTCTCTATTTTCTTCTATCTCCAACCATTGGTTTCATCTTTATACGCTCCACGCCTTGTCTCCCGGGCTCACGAGCACCTAGATCCTGCGTCACAACATCTAACACAAACCGAGCATAATTCCACAAGATAGATAGGGCTCGAAAAGGGCTAAAAACATCGTAAAATGCCGAGGTTTTCCATCTATATGACGGTTTACTCCCACGGTGGACGCAGAATGCGATTTTGCCCTAAATAAGGTCTAAAACTACCCGGAATGAACCAAAAGTGCCGTAAAGGGAGTTGAAACATGCACCGAGCATAGTAAAGTTGACTCTCATCAACCACCCCACTTAGCGCTTGCTCGCCCTCGAGCAAAATGAGCGTTCTAAAAGAATCCAATGAGTCAACGTTACACGCGTAGGTCAAGTCAATCACACATCAAAGACAACCGGGAAGTAAATGAGTAAATGCATACACTTAACCCTACCTTATCAAGCAAACGGGATGTGAGTGTGTGAATAGCTTCTCCTACATTTACCACGGTATACCGGTTTGGATTATGGATGCTAGGTTAAAACGACTACACCATAGGCTCATACTTCATAAGCATCTCCACTAATCGGGGCCAACCGAGGCTAAGTAAGGTCAAGTAGGACTTGCACGGTTGTAACGTTAGGCTAGGGACGGGGCTAACCGAAGGGAATTTCTGGGGAATAAACAACAAAGAGATAAAAACGAGCAAGCTTAATCACGGGGTGTGTAAACACAAAACGTAGCTAGCTCTACCCTTCTCTAGCTCAAAAATGAAACTAGAAACATGATCCAAGAAATAAAATGCCATATCGCACTATGTCTCAAGTGTAACGAGGCAAAAGCATACAAGAATCATGTTTCTATACTAAGAATTCATCCCAAACACCAACATCATCTAACAAATCAACAACATAAGTCTTAAGACGCTTGGTTTTCTTTGACTCAACCTTTATTACACTTTTATTGACTTTTATCGCAAGCTTTCTTTGATTGATTTCATTTTCTTTTGACTTTTTTTTTTTTTTTTTTTTTTTTTTTTTTTTTTTTGAAAGAAGAAAGCTGCAATATACAGTTTAAATAGGTTTGAGTCAAAGGCCATCACATACATACAATATAAAAAATGAGCTCATACCCTCCAAATCGTGAAATAGCTCGTAAAAACCAACTCCTCTATACATGCGTACTCCTCCACCACCCCACACTTGCTTTAGCAAGTGTGCTCGAAATGAAAAGATTAAGCTTGACTCGTAGGGTGTCCAAGGGAACGTAGACCACAAATAAGGCTCAAGGGTCGGGTAATTACGGGCTAAATAACGAAGGCTAAATGTCGGATGGGGGTCTAACCATCCTACCAAGGCTTAGAGGGGTTACTGTGGAATATGTCACGGGATGGCTATTTGGCTCTAGTTAGGTCAAAGAAATGCCATAACTATCGTCCCAAACTCTACCAAGGTCGGCCTTTCTATTTCGTCTCGAAGTTAATGGTATGAGTTCTAGGTAGCCGAATTGTGCCTAAGTCTACCATAATCGGTCACTAGTCACCATGGTTCATGCAATCGAAGCTATACGTGCGTGAAAATCCCATTTCCAAGATAAGGTAGTAAGTCAAGTAGCATGCATTCGGACATTTACTAAACCGTTTACCCTATCAACGTGACGACTCAACACACACGAATGTAACATCAAAACCTTGGAAAATTTTAAAAATGGCTCAATTTACTCAAGAAGTGACCAAACACTAAGCATACAACACAATGGCTCAAAAGGAATAATGAAGTGCGTAACAATAGCTAAGCCTACCACCCCCCACTTTAAATGCAACACTGTCCTCAGTGTGTGAATGAAAAAGGTAAGAAGGCTTAGCTTAACCCGGCAGAAAGGCGCGAAATGGTGTATAAGACATATCCACGAAGGTCCATCATCGAATATCTGATGCAAGAGAGAAAACCAAGAAACGCATGCACGGGGAACAGCCACCGTGCCAAAAGCAAGCAACAAATATCGAGATATAATCAAAAGCTCAAAGTCACATACATTCGCATATGAAGCCAACAAGACTCATACTCGGATCACATGAGATGAAAAGATAGTAAAAGCTAAAATAACCATCCATGCATAAAATAAAGGCCAAACCGGGCCAAAGTGATACCAATCCAAGTACAGAACAAAAGGAAGAAGAAATAAAGAGTCAAGTGCCCTAAAGGGCTTACATCTCCAAAAATAGTCAAAAGAAACAGACTCAGTACTAGTCTAAACGTAAAATAGCTGTGCAAAACAATAAAGCTCTAGACCTAGTCCTGAGTCGACTCATCTAGCAAGTGCTCGAGGTCGGATCTGTGGAGGACTCGAGCAAGCAGAAACTCGTGTCGGGCAACTCAAATCGCCTCGACCCTCCTCTCAGATCATCGAATCTGCTGTGCATCAACCACCACATCTGTGCCCTCTGCACTCTGATCGATGTGTTCGCACCCTCCTCATCTCCCTCTGACGAACTGCCATCAGAAGACCCTGAATCATCACCACTACCATCAACACCCCCTGAACCATCACCACTACCATCACCAACCTCACCGCCCTCATGAGTGCCAGCCTCCCTAGCTCCCCTCTCAGTAAAACCAGCCCGGGTGAGGAATGTATCCAGCTCGTCAGGATAGACACAAGAAGCAGCAGGATCACGGAGAAAAGCGTGGACAGAAGGACCACCAGAAACTCTCAGGGCCCGGACAATACCAGCAAGGACGAGCCTCTGATCCTCCGCCCACTCCTCTCTGTGTGGGCAGCAGAGATACATGTGTCGCTCAAAGGTGGAAAGAGTGGAGGTGGGTGGAGCAGTAAGATCGGCTACGGGTGGCCTAGGAGCCCTGGAGGAAGAAGGGTGTCACGAGGGTGCACGGAGAGGACGTGCTAAGGAACTCGTCTAACAATCCACCCCGACTTCTTCCCACCGCCTCATCATCATCATAAACGCGGACTTGGACACCACGGGCAAGCTCACAGATGAGATGTGGAAAGATAATGCTCCTAGACCGGTCGTGACGGACATCCTTGAAAGACTCGTAAATAACCTTACCGACATTGATTGGAAGATTGCTATGCAAGGCATTGACTAAGTCAAAGTCGGGAAGCTTGAGGTTGGTGATGTTCTCACGAGGACGGAGACGGCTAAGGACAAAGCGTGAGATGACTCTCGAATCAACTGGCCACTCCGGGGTACTAATGTCAAGTCGGACACCCGAGCTATTGAGGTTCCAAGGGACCTGTGGACAAAGTGCTAACCTACCCTCCTCTTGGTGATCCACCCCCCCAACTCTCTTGGCCTCAAGGACAGTTTTGTAATCGGCCTCCTCGGGTACTTCAGGGATAGAGAAGTGAGAGTTAATGGCCTCAGGGGAGAAGGGAATGTCAACACCTCGGACTATGACTACACCATTCTCAAGATCAACCACCGAGAAATTACCCCAAAACTCACGAACAATGGACATATTGGGTGGATTGACAGGTGCAGTCATGAGTTTTTCCCACTTACGGTCCCTAAGGTTCTGGACAAAGGCATTGTCGACCTGAGAAGTATCAATGGCGCGCTCAAGGGTGGCATTCTTTTTACGGTAGACTTGCATATAATTCCGGTAAGCTTGAGTGGAGATAAAACGCTGTTCTAAAGGAAGAGGGTCGTCTGGAAGTTGAGGGCCTCGAGGAGGGTTAGAACGAGTGGCGGGAGGACTATGGATAGTGAGAGGGGCTTGTCCGGTTCGGGGCTTTTTCTGGGGATTGGCCTTGGCCTTAGCCGGAGCTTTGGCCTTAGCCTTACCCTTGCCTTTACCGGAGGAGGAAGCTTCGGTTTGGGGGCGTTTGGGTGCCATGAGCCTAAGGGAAAGACAAGAATGGATCAACAACACCAACACAACACCAAAACAGCCCCAAAACAGCACCAAAACAAGATCAAAGCACCACCACACCCAGCCATACACCAAAACAGCCACAGGACAACCAAAACACAAACACCCCATCACCAAACAGCAACAACACAACCACCACCACAATTTAGCACCAAACCAAGATCAAAATGTCAAACCACCCCATCCCGAACACCACAATTCAGCCCAATTACAACCAAGGCCGCATGAAATCCACCAACAACACAGCAAACACCACCACAATTACCAAACGCCCCAGCCATCAACACCATCAACAACAATCAACACCACGAACACCAAGAGAGAAAAACAGAGCAACAAAAAGAGCAAAACAAAGAGCCCAAATTAGCCACAGTTGAAAAAAGGAAATTGGTACCCCCCAACCCTAAAATTCGAAAATGACAAGGGGGGGGGGAAAGCCACACTTACCACAATAGAGCAATGACGCTTTGTAGAAGGGATGCCATAATCAATCGCAGCAAAAAGAGTGGTGGCCGGCCGGAAAAGCTTCAGGGTGGCGCTAATGGAGTAAAGGGAAAAGCAACAGCAGCGGCGGTTAATGAGAGTGAAAACGCCGCAGCAGGCTTCAGAGGATGAAACGCAGAAGAAGAGAGTCTAATGGGGTGGAGTGATGGAGTTGAGCGGTGCGGCCGGAAGGAGGAAAGATGGGGGTGAAATGGCGATTCGGTTAGAAGAGGGTTGGGGACGACGGAAAAAAAAACTGATTTGGGAGATAAGAGAGAATGAAATGGAAAAAGGTGGAATCTAGTTAAATAGGCCAGGTTAGCGCACGCTGAAGGCGTTGGCGTGCACTAAAAGAGATCGGGCCAGGCTGAACTCTCTGTTAGAGTTTGGCGCGCGCTGACTGATCAGGGGAGCGCCAAAATAAAATAGTAGCAAAGTAGAATGTTGGCTGAATTTTGGCGGGCGCTAAGATATTTGGCGGGCGCCAAAACTGTTGGACACCAAAAAGAGCGATTTTAAGCTAACCTCTCCCAACTTAAACCCCTAGATCATTCCTAACACCTATAAACTAAAGAAACACAAAGAAATGGCGGGTTGCCTCCCCCAAGCGCCTTTGTTTAACGTCGTTGGCTCGACGGAATGACTTAAACGGTGCCAACTTTCGAGTTATACCGTTGACACAAAGGTGGAATTTGTGGATAGAAAGAAGTTTGATGGAGTTATACGATTTGAATGCCAAGTTTAGAGTCCTTGACAAGACTCACAGGGTCCCACACAAGGGACGGGATCCTTAAGGAGGATAACCTCAAGTGCCTCATCGAAATGTAACCTTTCGTACTTCTTCAACCGAAGGCCATTTGTAACAAACGGTCCTTTGGTTGGGTGAATGATTTCGACGGCACCGGAGGGATAGACCTTAGAAACTACATAAGGACCCGACCAACGAGATTTGAGTTTGCCTTGAAAAAGATGAAGACGAGTGTTATAAAGGAGGACTTCGTCACCTTCCTTAAACTCTCGAGGCTTAATGGCTCTATCGTGAAGTAACTTAGTCTTTTCCTTATAGTCTCTCGCACTCTCGTAAGCTCTAAGGCGAAACTCATCTAACTCATTTAATTGTGCTAACCGCCGCTCTCCTACTAGACCCTCATCCAAGTTTAAGAACCGGGTGGCCCAATATGCCTTATGCTCAAGCTCTACCGGGAGATGACAAGACTTCCCATACACTAACATGTAAGGAGACATACCTATGGGAGTCTTAAAGGCAGTTCTAAGGGCCCATAACGCATCATCTAACTTATTAGCCCAATCCTTAGGGTGTGAATTCACTGTTTTCTCAAGGATACGCTTAATCCCCCGGTTACTCACTTCCACTTGGCCACTAGTTTGGGGGTGATAGGCTGTCCCTAACTTATGCTTGACCCCATACTTGGCTAAAAGAGTGTTGAAAGGACGGTTATGGAAGTGACTACCGTTATCACTAATGATAGCACGTGGTACCCCAAAACGAGCAAAGATATACTTTTTGATGAACCGGATGACCACATTCCTATCATTAGTGGGGGATGCTATGGCTTCCACCCATTTCGACACATAATCACACGCAACTAAGATATACTTATTGCTATACGATGACGGATAAGGTCCCATAAAATCCAGCCCCCAAACATCGAACACCTCACACTCAAGGATAGGCTTTTGGGGCATCTCATTTCTCCTAGATATCCGACCTACCCGTTGACAAGCGTCACAAGCTTTCACATAGGCATAAGAGTCTCGAAAGATAGTTGGCCAATAAAAACCACTTTGGAGCACTTTGAGAGCGGTTTTGTCCCCCGCAAGATGACCACCGGCTTCCCGGTCATGGCAAAACGAGAGGATGTTCCGAATTTCGCTATCATGGACACACCTACGAATTATGCCATCCGAGCACCTTCTAAATAGATAAGGGTCATCCCACAAGTAAAAACGAATGTCACTGTGGAACTTCTTGCGTTGGTAGTCCTTTAAACTAGGATCTATATAACCGCAAGCAAGGTAGTTCACAAAAGGAGCGTACCACGGGTCACCATACCCACCCCGTGGCTCACGAGCATTCCTTTTCATCGGTAGCATTGCATCCACTACCATCAACTGCTCATCTGGGAATGACTCATTAATCTCCTTCTCAAATCTTCGCACCTCCTCATCTAGTGTCATGCGGCTCAAATGATCCGCCACCACATTCTCACACCCCTTCCGATCTTTAATTTGCACGTCGAACTCTTGAAGGAGCAAAATCCACCGCAATAAACGGGGTTTGGCCTCTTGCTTAGCAAATAAATACCTCAACGCAGCATGATCGGTATGCACGATCACCTTAGACCCAACTAGATACGACCGAAACTTATCGAAAGCAAAAACAACGGCAAGTAATTCCTTTTCGGTCGTGGCATACTTGGACTGTGCGGGGTTAAGTGTGTGACTAGAATAGTAAATGGGCTTGAATATCTTATCAAATTTCTGCCCTAAAACAGCCCCTACAGCAGTGTCACTAGCATCACACATAACCTCAAACTCACGTGACCAATCGGGTGCAACTAGAATCGGTGCGGTCACTAATAATTGTTTAAGCATGTGAAAGGCATCGACACACTCTTGAGTGAAAACAAAGGGAGTGTCTTTTGTGAGCAAGAGTGTGAGTGGCCTAGCAATCTTGGAGAAGTCCTTGATAAAACGCCGGTAAAAACCCGCATGACCAAGAAAAGCCCGAAGGGTCTTCAAGTTCGTGGGGACGGGCAATTTTTCAATTGCCACAACCTTGGCTCTATCAACTTCAATCCCTTTACGTGAAATCTTATGGCCTAACACTATGCCCTCTTCTACCATGAAATGACACTTTTCCCAATTAAGCACAAGATTAGTGTCTTCACACCTTTGCAAGACTTTATCAAGATTACTCAAACAATCATCAAAGGAGTCTCCAAACACACTAAAGTCATCCATAAAGACTTCCAAGAATTTCTCAATCATGTCCGCAAAGATAGCCGTCATGCATCTTTGAAATGTCGCGGGTGCATTACACAACCCGAAAGGCATCCGTCTAAATGCAAAGGTACCATAGGGACATGTAAAGGTAGTTTTCTCTTGTTCCTTTGGATCAATGCAAATTTGGTAGTAGCCACTAAAACCATCGAGAAAACAGTAAAAGTCATGACCACTCAACCTTTCTAACATTTGATCGATAAAGGGTAAGGGGAAGTGATCTTTCCTAGTCGCATCATTCAGTTTTCGATAATCAATGCAAACACGATAACCAGTGACTAAGCTTAGTAGTAGGATCATTTCATTGTTTGCGTTAGGTTGAACAGTCATACCTCCCTTTTAGGCACCACTTGGGTAGGGCTTACCCACTCGCTATCCGATATGGCGTAGATGATTCCATGCTCTAGCATCTTCACCACGCCCCACGCACCACCTCTTGAAGGTGTGGATTGAGCCTTCTTTGAGGTTGCCTCACCGGCTTCACATCCTCCTCCAATATGATCTTGTGCTTGCAAACCTCGGGGCTAATACCCCGGATATCAACCATCTTCCACCCAAAGGCTTTCTTATGCCTCCTTAGCACTTTCATTAGCTTTTCTTCCTGCAAAGATGTTAGTGCCGCAGAAATAATCAAAGGTAATAAATTATCGGACTCAAGAAAAGCATACTTAAGGTGCTCCGGGAGTGGCTTTAATTCCAAATCCTTTGGTGGCTCCTCGATAGACGGCTTCATCTTCTCACTGTTGAGGCCAAGCTCTAGATATTTATGCCATGACGCCTCAAGAAAGGGCGTTGCCTCCAAATCACAAGCCGCTTCTCTCAATTCTTCATTGTCATCATAAATCGTGCTAGACTTCATTAAGCACTCCTCCATCGGCTCTTGATAACCCTGCGTGTTAGCAACCTCGGAAACACAAGAATATATAGATTCAACTTCATCACATTCCGCAATATCATCATGAGGGTACTTAATGGCATCAAATACATTCATAGTCACACTCTCATCTCCTACTCATAGTAATATCGCTTTGGCGACATCTACATTGGCACTTCCGGTAGCAAGAAAGGGTCTTCCTAGCAAAAGTGAATTCATAGGGTCCTCCGCAACATCTAGCACAACAAAATCAGCCGGGAACACAAACTTATCAACTTGGACTAACACATCCTCTAATATTCCCATAGGCCTCCTAAGGGTCCGGTCGGCCATTTGCAAAGTCATATTGGTCTCGGTTAACCTACCTAAGCCCAACCTCTCATAGATACTCCTAGGCATGAGATTCACACTAGCACCTAGGTCACATAAAGCTTTTGGAAATCTAATAGAGCCAATGGTGCAAGGGATAGAAAAACATCCGGGGTCTTTCTTTTTAGGCGGAAGCTTGTTTTGAAAGACAGCGGAGCATTCTTCATTTAGGCACACCACCTCATCCATCTTGGCCTTGTTGGACAATATCCCTTTCAAAAACTTAACATACGAAGGCATGTTAGCTATAGCATCAACCAAAGGGATATTTATCTCAACCTTGCGCAAGATGTCAAGGAACTTGTTTTGACTCTTAGATAACACATCCTTCTTAGGACCTCTAGGGGAAAAGGTAAAGTGCTCAAATCAAAAGGTGTAGAAGAAGTATTCATACCATTGCTACTTGTACCTTTCCTTTGTGGATTTGAAGTGGTTGTGTCCCCTTTTATAGTCGCTTTCGGTGCCTCCTCAACTTGCTTGTGAGCTTCACTAGCATGCTCTTCAACAACTTGATCCTCACCATCATGTTCTACCATATCATCCACTTTGCTTTTACCATGATCTTCAACGCTTTTCTTCAACCCAATGTCACTACCAACTACCTTGCCACTTCTTGTAGAGATAGCATTGACACCCTTGGGATTTTTCACGGTGTTGCTCGGCAAGCCTCCAACCGGTGCGGTATTAGCATTTTCGGTCAATTGACCTACTTGGGTCTCAACGTTCCTCAATGCCGATTGAAATGTGGTGGCATTGGTCCTAATGTCCCTCAACTCCCTCCCTTGATCTTGGAGAGTTCTTCCTTGCTCTTGGAGAGTTCTTCCTTGATCTTGCAACATTCTCCCATGCTCTTGCAATGTCTTGTTAATTTGCTCCAAGAGAATATCGGTAGAACTCTTTTGTGGAATAGAGCTATTGGTGGGGGTTGAGAATAGCTTCCTTGAGAGTAGTTTTGATGAGCATTCGGATGTTGGTAAGTTCCGGGTTGTTGTTGTCGAGAGCTTGATTGCCTTGATAAGAAGAACTTTGTTGAGGCCTGAGGATTGCCCTTGATTCGACCACGACCCCAAGTCAAATTAGGATTCTCCTCCAATTCTCGCTGAGCTCCTTGAAAATCATAGTTTTGGACACGCCTGCCCCACATAATTAGCATCATAGGGTTGTGTGTCCAACATCAAACTCAGTATCCATTGGTTCAATCACCGGATTGCCATAGGTGGTGAGAGGGTTAAAATCCATTTGCCCCGCATTCAATTGCCCTAATGCGTAGGCATTCATCAAAGATTGTTGCAATGAATTCGCATTAGCCACTAAGGTCCCGGCTTGAGGTGCTACTTGAGCTTTCATTGGCACAGTTGTTGGTGGTGTATTTGGAGATGTGCAATTCATAGCCGAATGTTCACCACCACAAAGTTGACATAACCGGGCCTTCTTGTTCTCTAAAGCCAAATCATCAACTTTTTGTTCCATAGCTAACACCTTGTTATGCCACTCGGAGTTCCTTTCGGGCTCATCTACCACGGCGGTCACAAGTGGCTTTTTATGCTTTAGTTGCTTTCTTCCCGAACTCCATTGCCTATTATTCTCACAAATCCTCTCAATGGTGGCCAATGCCACATCCGGTGCTACATCCATGATGGATCCTCCACATGCCCCATTCAATTGTTGCATTGAGCTACCATCCAAATTTCGATAGAATAGATGCACTTGATCCCATGCTTCAAATCCATGTTGAGGGCATTTCCGTAACATAGTCTTGAACCGATCCCATGCCTCAAACAAATCTTCACCCACTAGTTGCTCAAAATTGGAAATGTCGGACTTCAAGTCAAGAGCTTTCGATGGTGGAAAGTACTTGAGCAAGAAAGTGCTTGCAACTTGTTCCCATGTGTGGAGAGAGTCATGAGCTAACGATGAATACCACTCTCTCGCCTTCCCTTTTAGAGCAAAAGGGAACAAAAGTAGCCGAACCGCTTCCTCACCAACCCCATTTATCTTCACTGTTTTGCACACCTCAAGAAAGTTATTGATGAAGGTGTTCGGATCATCCGTCGCCTTTCCTTCAAATTGAGCATTATCCCCAAGTAAATGCCAAACATGTTGCCTTATCTCCAAGTTATTTGCCGCAACGGCCGGTACTCGAATAGGACTATGACCCGTGGTAGCCATCGGTGTCACATAATCTCTACAAAGCCTCACCGGTCGATTTCCCGCTTGGTTCACTTGAGCTTGAGGTGCATATGGTTGAGGGTTCACTATGGGATTTGGTTGAGGATTAGCTTGAGGGGTAAATTGTTGAGCATAGGGATTGGCCATTTGAGGGAATTGGTTCATCATAGGGTTCATCATGGGATTCATCATAGGATTGAATTGGGCCATTTGCATCATCATTTGTTGATATTGTTGAAGGAATTGGGGGTCCATTTGTGGAGGTTGTTGTGTTTGAGGGATTTGTGGAGTTTGAAGAGGGATATTGGTCCTTTGTTGAAAGTGATTGGTCAATGAAGGACTACGCACAATATTCCCTTCTCTAGGTAGAGGTTCCATCCTTGGGGAGAGTGAATTGGATGGTTGACCTTGATATTGAGTAGTATCCCTTTCCTCAAACGGATTCACACTTCTTTCTCGTTCCATACCCCGGTCAAACTCAAGATCTTCATTCCCCGTAGCCATACTAGAAGTCTCGGAACTAAAACTCTCACTTTCCAACTCTTGAGTAACTTCTTCAACTTGAACTACCTTGTTTCGCAAGGCGTTTCGGTGTCTAGCCAAAGCCTCAATCTCGGGAATATATGGAAGTAATGGTTCCTTTGAGCTTCGGGTCATACACTACAAGGACCAAACAACACAAAAACAGTAAAATAAAAACAACCTAAGCCTAAATCTTCAAAGGACTTAAAAGATATCGATCAATTCCCCGGCAACGGCGCCAGAAAACTTGATGGCCAAAATAGTGACGGTCCAACCTTAACCGGCAGAGTACCGGGTCGGATGCACTATAGTAGCGAGCAAGGTCGTATCCCATGAGGAATCAGTCGAGTATCAAAGCCGTTTTTGGATTTAGTTTAGGTCAACCAAAATGTTTCAAGTTTAATTACACTAAAACAAAATATAAACTAAGGATACTAAAGATAGAAAGATACATAGCCAAACCATGATCCAATTGACTACTTTCGCCCCTCTAATCAATTATTCGGGAATGGGATTAACCAACCTACCAACCTAACACTTATATCGACTCATTCTTGGGTGCAAACTCCTAAGCTAGTGTAAGACGCCATTCAACAATCAAACACCCTTTGCTCGGTTCAACAGTTCGCCTTTAAGAATTTAATTGACCGAAACAAGATTAAAGCGCTAGAGTTGCCCGATTTCACAACCGATTAAACCTCACTCCCTAATCAATCTAAACAACTCAGTTGATTATAAAGAATGATCTTAAAACCCCTTTTCCACACCCCTTCGCAACATACATTTATAAAAGTGGTGTGTGTGTTCATGAACTAGGTGATCAAGCTAATTCAAGCATTAAGAACAAGTTTTAAGACATGAATTCGTCAACATAACAACAATTAAGCACTACCCATTCCCAATTTCATCAATTTAGAGGGTGATTTCATCAATTTTCACATAATTTGGCTATGAAAAGTTTAGCTAATCATAATAAAACAGAGATAACAATCAAAAGGAGAAAAACAGCCATAAAACAAAAAGGAAACTAAATTAATTACCAAAATCGTGGAGAATCGGAGTTTACATCAAGCTTTTTCAACACCCATGTCAATTGGTGAAGAAGAAGACCCAAAAATCAGAAAATCCAAGATTAGAGAAGAAACTTGAGCTAAAATCTAAGCTAGATTGTGTTTAATTTAAGTAAAAGATGATGAAAGAGTGAATCTAGGAGAAGAATGAGAGAAATCGACTTAGAAGCGGAAAATCGTAGGTTTGGAAGTGAAAAGGCGTGGAGAATGGCTAAAAATCAGGCAACCCGTATTTATAATTTCCAGAAAAATGCAGGAAAAGTCATTTTGGCGCGCCCCAAAGTCTTTGGCGCGCCCCAAAACTGCTCCAGTGATTCTGCTAACTCTCTGTTTCACTTTGGCGCGCCTCAACATCTTTGGCGTGCCCTGATTTGTTCGGTGACTTAATGTACATTCGCTTCAACTTTGGCGTGCCCCAACACTTTGGCGTGCCCTGCACTTGTTCGGTGACTTAATGTACATTCTCGCTTCAACTTTGGCGTGTTCCCAACAGCTTTGGCGCGGCGCCAAACTCCTCCAGCTCCAAATTCTTCACTTTTTCTATTTTCTTCTATCTCCAACCATTGGTTTCATCTTTATACGCTCCACGCCTTGTCTCCCGGGCTCACGAGCACCTAGATCCTCGCCACAACATCTAACACAAACCGAGCATAATTCCACAAGATAGATAGGGCTCGAAAAAGGGCTAAAAACATCGTAAAATGCCGAGGTTTTCCATCTATATGACGGTTTACCCCACGGTGGACGTGTAATGCGATTTTGCCCTAAATAAGGTCTAAAACTACCCGGAATGAACCAAAAGTGCCGTAAAAGGGAGTTGAAACATGCACCGGAGCATAGTAAAGTTGACTCTCATCAGCTATGAACTAAGCCAAGATTGGGTCTGAGGCGGATAAATAACAATTTAGGCAAGGGTTTAGTAAAGATATCAGCTAGCTGGGACATGCTTGGTGATCAATAGTCTTCTAGCCATTGTTTCGATTACGTTGATAATCCAGTTCTATATGTTTACTTCTTGCATGAAAGACACTACTAGAATTTTCGATGTTTCCTACGGAAGAATTCGTCGGTAGTTTGTCAGAAAATCATGTTTCCGACGAAATATGCGCTGTCGGAAAAATGCCCGTAGGAATCACGTTCCGACAAAATCTCCGACAAATTTAGTGACAAAATTCCTACAAATAATACCGACAAAGTTCCTACCAATGTTTCTGACAAATTTCCGACGAAGTGAGTGACGATATTTCCGACAAAATTGTGGACCAAGATTCCAACAAACTTCCGACGGTTTTTTATTAATTGTTTCGACAATTTTCCGATTTAACTTTGTCACTATTTTGTTGGTAGCTATCACTATTTTTGCGTGTTTCAACAGACTTCGACTAAATTCGCCACTACTTTGTCACAAATGTGATTTTGAAAAACCAGTTTTTGTAAATTGTATGAATACCACCTGTCCAAATGAAATATAATATATCACAATATATTCGCATTGCCAATTACTCAATCCACAAAAAATGCACACATAATATTTAATTGATGCGTCAACCAAGTCTACAAAAGCTCCATAGAGATTAGGGGTAAGATACAAAAGAAAATGTGCCCTTCAAAAAAAAAAGTATGCCACATAGGAGAGTGCAGATCTAATGTATATTAAAATCTAAATAAATCCATAATCCTCAATGTCGAGCACCATCTGGATGAAAGAAGCCCTGGACCAACTGTGCAATCCTTCCTATCTCCGCCTGCATGGCAGATTGTGTGGCTGCAAACTTCTCTCGCTCCTCAACAGCTCTCTGTCTTTCCTCAGTCAAACTTTCACGTACAGCTGAAAGGTCTTCCCGCAACCTTGAATTTTACTCTGAAAGCTGTGACACTTGTTGTGAAAGCACCTCATTTGGCATCGAATGCGAAATCGATCCACTAGTGTACTCTAAAGATAAATTACCCAATCCTTTCACACGCCCATTCTTTGCACCCCCAGCGCATTCCAGAAACACTTTATCTGCTTCATGTAACAAATCATAATGAATTCTATCTTTCTGCCCAAAATATTGCATGACGTTTGGCATTTTTTCCTTAAAAAGTTCCTGTGAGGATTTAGAAAATGTGTTTGTCAATATCTTTCGTTCAATATGAAGATATTGTGTCACGTACCCATTACGAATGCATTACTAGCAATAAAGAAACTAAAACCAAGAAATAAGTAACTCCTTTTAAAATCAAGTTATAGGCAAGAAATTATATGTATATGTTATGTCATACATTACATAAAAAAATTCACATTTTAAACACATATATTCAAGTTATTACCTCAATAACTGCTGCACTATCATCAATAGGCTCCTTATCATCCATGGTTGAGTGGGTATACATAAACACCTCCGCAATAGCAACAGGACGCTTCAACACCGTTTTCTAAAAAAAACATTTAACCCATCATTACAACGAAGTTCTTTCAAAATTTATGATCGGTTTCTAGTAGAAGAAAAGTCATAACCACAAATGATAAGTTTATAACCCACACCAAGTAGATAACAATAAAAATAACTAGGAAAAAGTTGGAAATGAAAATTAGTGAAAGTAAATCTAGAAGTTACTAAACTTTTAGGAAAAGATGAAGTTATGCAAAATAAATTACTCACCTATCATGAACATAAACTTCAATTTTGTTAAGGAGAAATTGATATGAGCTTTTATAAATCATAAGCTACAGGTCATTTTTTTTCATTGTCATTTCAATATCATGTATTAAAAAGAACTTGTCAAAAACTCATTAGATGTAATATAATAATGGTAAGAAACAAATAATATAATGTAATGAAAGCAGCTACTTAATTGAAAGGAAGAAAACCCAAAAGCAAGCATTTTTTCCAAGTGACTCAACACAGCTTATGCCTTCATAGCACCTGTCTAACTTTACATGATGAAAACTACCTCTTGAAAAAAAAACATTTATTGTTTTAACCATGGCCCATAACAACACCCCACATCACCACCCCCTCCCCCTACACCTAATTCTCTACAAAGCCCAAGTCAAGTCAAATTCATATCCTACAAACACAACAACCTTAAGTAGCCAACCTCCAAGATCTTGCTCGATGTATTAACCTGAACTCAAAATACAAACTTCCTCTAAATATAAAATATACGCATATCTAAATTAGATTGTACCGCTAGTTTCCAACTCAGTCTAAACGAGACACCTCAACCATTGTGAAGCATAAAACATAAGATGACAATTAACATATCCTGATCTTCCCTGGTTGTATAGTAAAATGTGAGCATGTGGATGGAGATGATATGTGGACTGCAAGGTGAGCGTATCGATAAGACTGACTCATGCATAGATAAGACTCGACTCATGCATAGATAAGATCAGATTTGGTGCATGTGTATCGCATACCATACACTCACCTTTGTAACAATCAAGTGAAATAAAATAACAATATAACAATAAAAGTGAAAGTCCAATGTAGTACCATAGTCACTTTTGTATCATGGAATGATCTTGATCCTCCGGAATACTTGCCCACCGGAAACCCCTCGTCAGAAATGTGATTCCTATTTGATGTATTTGCATCGGAAGCTATTATAAATTCTTCAGTTTCCCAACCAAAAACAGAGAACTTGTAAGTTGCAGACAACCAAAAACCAAGAACTTGTATGTTGTACATTGCACCAATTCATGGAAATTAATAACTAAATTAAAACTCACTTTGCATAATCAGACGCATATTGCTTTCATCATATATATGCAAATTATCATAATTATGAGACATAGTATTAAAGCCAAAATACTCCAAAACCGTAAGAACCAATCCAGCATAATGCATATATTAACAAAAGTGAAACCCTAACCTTGTGAATTGCAATTTCTGTTAAATAAGATACCAACCTTATTTTACAAATAAAACATAGATATGAACCTGTATATCTCCGCTATTCATGTAGAAATCTCAGATGCTCTACCCAACAGCAATGTGTGGCCATCTGAAGGTAATTTTGTTTAATAAAAAATAACCTTACCTTGTACAAAAAAAGAAAGAAATATTCGTTCATATTCTTGAGGCATACCGATTTGACGAGCCGAGATTTTATCCAAACCTGTGTCATGTCGGTAAAGTCTTATCATATTCATTCGTTATGAAGAAATCTTTTGTGGATAGGCCCCTTTCAAAGACCTTCGTAATTATACAAATTTGGACGATGTATCAATTATAAACATAGTTCACGAATTTGAAGGGATATTCAAAAAGATAAAGTGCAAGCAAATAAAATACAGGTAGAGTAATACCAAAAGAATAGGTTGTTAAATTTGAATATTTGCCCTGTAAGTGTTGCCCTGCCCAAAAGCCAGCCGCCTCCCCTTTTCCCTTTAGACATTACTCTGAAATAAGTTTACCGTGGATCTCCTTATCTTTTCCATGAAAAACCCAACCGATTCTCCTCCATTCTTCAACCCTCTCATTCTCCATGAAAAACCCAACCGATTCTTGTTAGGAACTAAGAAAGAAGCATACTTACCAGTTAGTCGGTTAGCACTGTAATACAGTAGTTATGAGCTGTTATGAGCTGTCAATCAGCTGTACAATTGTTATAGAGCTTATATATAGGAGACTATACAGACTTGTAAAGGCATTCAAGCAAATAATCAATAAAAATCTTACTTTCTTTTCTTGTCTTGCAATCCTTCCCCTTCTTCCCTTACTATCTTGTCATTTTACTTCTTAGTTCCTTACAAGTGGTATCAGAGATAGCGATTCTCTGCCATGGCTGATACTAGCCTCAAATCTGTGGATGAGCAGACAAAAAAGAATGCTAAAGATATCGAAGAGCTAAGTAAATCAATGCAAGACCTCAAACAGAGCTCAGATGATCAAATGGCATACATGAAGGATCAATTTGCAGCTATCTTTGCAGTCTTATCCAACAAAACAATACCAGCTCATGGAGATAAGCTCCCTACACCACCAGCAACTGAACCAGCAACCGAAATTCCCTCCTCTAGCCTGGGAATTTTAGGTCCCCCTCCGACAGAATCAAGGTATGACAATATACTCAAACGCCCCAAGATGGATTTTCCTGTGTTCAAAGGGGAAAACCCCAGAGCATGGTTAAGGAAATGTGAAAGGTATTTCCAATTTCACTCAATTAGAGAGGATGAGAAAGTAGCATTAGCAGAAATGCACTTAGATGATCAAGCTGAATTATGGTACAGTAGCTGGAAGGTAAACAAGAGATTCATTACCTGGACTATTTTTTGTAATGAATTGTGTAGAAGATTTGCATATTAGAGTTATGATGATGTAGTAGATGAGTTTCACAAGTTAAAACAAACTGGAACAGTAGATGCTTATCAAGCTAAATTTGAGGAGATTAAAACACTAGTATCCTTGAAGAATCCTGGGTTAGATGAAGCATACTTCGTAGCAAGCTTCATAGGAGGATTGAAGAAGGGTATTAGATCAATTGTGAGAGTCAATAAACCCTTAGATCAAGCTGTAGCCCTAGAATATGCAAGAGAACAAGAAGATGTACTGGATTCCATGAGTAGCACCACAAACCCTGGTTATAAGACTATACACTATCAGAAGACCAACACCATACCTATAACTGCTAAATTTCTAGAAAAAGGGAGTGACGGTAGCAAATTTATCACACCAGCAGAAGTCCAAGACAGAAGGGCTAAGGGTCTTTGCTTTAAATGTAATGAGAAGTACCTGCCAGGACACCAATGTAAATCCTAACATTTCAACTTTATTCTGGTTGATGAAAACGATCAAGATTCTGTTGAAGAGTTGGAAGATTATGGAATTGATATTACAACCCCAGAGGTATCTTAATTGTCATTAAGCACCATGACTGGTCAAGTCAGTTCAAACACTATCAGAATCCAAGGTTTACTCAAAAAGAGGCCAGCGAATATACTCATAGACAGTGGGAGTTCACACACATTTCTAGATCAGAAGCTAGCTAGGGATCTCCAATGTGTTGTAGAAGCTTACTCATCTTTAGGGTTATTGCTTGTGAGATGGCAACAAGAGATGGTGAGCAAGAACATGTGTCCAAATTTACCATGGATTATGCAAGGAAACCGATTCACTCATGATGTCAGACTCCTGAAACTAGGAGGGTGTGATATGGTACTTGGGGTTGATTGGATGAAGAAATTCAGTCCAATGATGTTTGATTTTAACAAAATGGAACTCTCTTTTCACAAGGATGGCCAACCTATTGTACTTAAGGGGTATGAGCAAATTGCACAACTGAAGACCATCAGCTGCAAGAACTTGGTTAGAAGCTTTAAATGGGGTAAGTCTGGGGTAATGGCATGCATCAATTTCATTAGAGCAACTACAGAGCTGAATGAAACCACTAGCATACATCAGGAGGTTCAGGACTTGGTGGATCAGTACAAGGATGTGTTTTCAGCACCAGAATCATTACCACCAGACAGAGACTTAGTCCATGATATCATCCTTAAAGAAGGGACTGATCCTTTCAAATTGAGGCCGTACAAATATGGTCATCACCAAAAACAGGAGATAGAAAATCAAACTGAACAGATGTTAGAACAGGGAATGATACAGGCCAGACATAGCCCTTATGCATCACCTATTCTGTTAGTTAAGAAAAAGGATGGAAACTGGCGATTATGTGTGGACTATAGAAAGCTAAATGAGCTTACAGTGAAGGACAGATACCCTATACCTATCATAGATGAGTTACTAGATGAGTTGGGGCAAGCAAAATTCTTTTCTAAGATTGATTTAAGGGCTGGTTTTCACCAGATCAGAATGAAACCAGAAGCAATCCCTAAAACTGCATTTGTAACACATCATGGCCATTATGAGTATACAGTCATGCCTTTTGGATTAACCAATGCACCAGCCACATTCCAAAAAGCTATGAATGAACTCCTCAAGCCATATCTCAAAAAGTTTGTTTTAGTGTTCTTTGACGATATACTGATATACAGTCCTGACCTACAGTCCCATATGCAACATTTGCAAGCAGTATTAGAATTGTTGAGGCAGAAAAAGGTTTATGCTAAAATGAGTAAATGTGGCTTTGCACAAACCAAGGTTGAGTATTTAGGACATATAATACAATAGGGGCAAGTGATGGCAGACCCTAGTAAGATTGACAGCATGTCCAAGTGGCCTATTCCTCATAATATTACAGAATTGAGAGGTTTTTTGGGATTGACTGGTTTTTATAGAAGGTTCATCAAAGGATATGGTATAATAGCAAGATGTTTGACTGATTTGTTGAGAAAAGACAACTTTGTTTGGTCTGAAGAGGCATCTGAGGCCTTCCTGGCATTAAAGAAGGCCATGTGTGAAGCTCCACTACTAGCATTACCTGATTTTACATCACCATTTATAGTGGAAACAGATGCTTGCATAAATGGACTTGGTGTCAGGTTGCGAAAGACATGGCGGAATCAATCTATTATCTCAAATAGGCATTTAATTCAAAAGAGATGGGGCTCTCTATCTATGAAAAGGAACTCTTAGCAGTGATTATGGCTGTTACTAGATGGAAACACTATTTTCAAGGGGCACAGTTCATTATCAAGACAGATCAGCAATCCTTGAAATATTTACTAGAACAGAAAGTTACTACGGCATTACAACAACAGGGCATCACAAAACTCTTGGGACTAGATTTTAAAATTGAGTATAAGAAAGGCAAGGAAAACATTGTAGCAGATGCACTATCTAGACAGCCTATGCACCAGGGAACTTCTATGGCCCATACAGCAGTGGTTCCAAGTTGGATGACAAGGGTTATTGACAGTTATGAGGGTGATGATCATGCTCAGTTCAAAATAAGCTCTGTCCTGTTAGATCCACAGAATGAGCCAGACTTCACATTGCATCAGGGAATTTTGAAATTTAAGAGCAGGATATATGTTGGCTCATCTGGCAATCCGAGGAAGGAAATTCTGTCTCAATTACATGACATTCCTCTAGGAGGTCATTCTGGTATAAGGGCATGCCTCAGTAGGATTTCATCTCTTTTCTACTGGCATAAGATGAGGAATGATGTTAGGGATCTAATCAATCAGTGCATCATATGCCAACAATGCAAAGACATCCATGAACACCCCCAAGGCCTCCTTCAACCACTCCCAATTCCTGATCAGGCATGGACATATATTAGTATGGATTTTATTGAGGGGTTGCCAAATTCTGAAGGTTTAGAAGTCATTATGGTTATGGTCGACAGATTCACAAAATGGGGACATTTTGTGGCTTTGAGGAAGGGGTATTCTGCAGATTTAGTAGCTGAAGCTTTTTTTCCATCACATCTACAGATTGCATGGCTTACGTACATCTATAGTGAGTGACAGGGATAGTGTATTTACTAGTGATTTCTAGCAACACTTATTCCAATTAGCAGGGGTCAAAATTGCTTTAAGCTCGTGATACCACCCCAAACGGATGGCAGGCAGAGTAGGGTAAATCGTTGTCTAGAAATGTACCTAAGGTGCATGTGTTTTCAGAGACCTAAGCAAATGGACTAAATGGTGACTTTTGGTGAGTTCGTATAATACAAGTTTCCATACCGCCATTCAAGTGTCACCTTGAGGGCCCTATATGGGTATAAGCCTACATCTATACCCATTGGAAGTTATAGCAATGGCAACAACTCTTCACGTATATGATTTCTTGCAATGTAAAAGCAGATGCAAACTAAGGAGGCGAAGGATCATCCTGAGTTTGCTCAAGCCAGGATGAAGCATTATACTGATAAAGGAAGAACTGAGAGAGAGTTTCAGGAGGGAGATCTGGTCTTTCTAAAATTACAACTCTACAGACAAACTACATTGGCCTTAAGGAGGACCTAGAACTAGCTGCTATATATTTTGGTCCATACAGGGTGATTGAAATTAATCCAGTAGCTAGCATACAAATTATTACTACTAGAAGACTCATGATTGCACCCTGTATTTCACATTTCCATGCTCAAAAGATACAAAGGATCCCACATACCAGCTTCTACACAGCCACCTATTACCTCCCCTGATGGACAGGTTGTTTTATATCCAGAAAAGATTTTGAGCATTAGGACTGTCAAAAGAAAGAATGCACCAGTAGTGCAATGGCTTATGAAGTGGCTCAATCTAGATGAGGCCTCAGCCACTTAGGAGGATGCAAGATATATCATGAGGAAGTTTCCCCAATTTCCACCACCATGAGGACATGTTGCTGCATAAGGAGGAGGGGATGCCAGGAACTAAGAAAGAAGCATACTTACCAGTTAGTCGGTTAGCATTGTAATACAGCAGTTATGAGCTGTCAATCAGCTGTACAATTGTTATAGAGCTTATATATAGGAGACTATATAGACTTGTAAAGGCATTCAAGCAAATAATCAATAAAAATCTTACTTTCTTTTCTTGTCCTGCAATCCTTCCCCTTCTTCCCTTGCTATCTTGTCATTTTACTTCTTAGTTCCTTACAATTCTCCTCGAAAAATGTTGAGAAGTATTCTCCTCGATTCTACAACCGTCTCTTCTAAAGCAAACAAAACTAAATCTCGTATTTCCTCTGAAAGTAATTGTTGATGATTTTCACACAAACAATGTGAAAGTAAAAAACAGACCAAGAGATGCTTCTGAAAGAAAATTAGCAGAATTTCGTACAAAATTACTAAATAAAATTTGTAGTCTTTTAAGGAAACTGCACATATTGTAGTCTCTAATCAATTCAACATGGATGCTGCCAATAGGAGACACCATACTGATCAATTGCGTAATCTTTTAAGGAAATCCCCATAAGGTTGTAAAATTTGAATCATCTTATTTATACACAGTCTATACCAAAAATCTACTCAGGCTTCTCCAAAAATTATGAAAAATCACTGATGTTGACGTGCCAGAATGGAATTAAGAAAGGACTCGGCCACCACCTGGTACGCACAGAGCTAATAGAGATTGGGGTCGTGGTGGGTTTCAATTGAAAATTGACATCCCTCAGTTCGATGACAGCATACATATTGAGGATTTTCTGGACTGGTTGGACGCCGTTGAAGACTATTTTGAGGGAATGGACCCCCGGCACAGATGAGGTGTAAGTTGGTGTCTTATAAATTAAAAGGAGGTGCTCATGCCAGGTGGAAACAATTGCAAAATGATAGGGTTCTAAGAGGTAAACACAAGATTGATTTATGGCCAAGGATGAAAGCTTTACTGACTGCTAGATTTTTGCCTTCCAATTATACCAAGAAGCTGATGTTACAGTTCCTAAACCGTAAGCAAAATGGGCGTTCTGTCAATGAGTATACTAACAAGTTCTACCGTCTTGGAGCTAGAGCTATTACACCTGAGGACGAAGAAGTTCAAATTGCCCGGTATGTTGGTGGTTTTGGTGAGGTATTGCAAGAAAGACTTGAATTGACACCAATTTGGAGCCTCGGCGAAGCAGTAACATTGGCACAAACTGCAGAATAGCAAATTCAGCGGAAGAGTGTGAAATCTTATTCGGGGAGGAAATTCAGCAGAAGAGTGTGAAATCTTATTCGGAAATGATTACATTCAAAGGACTAGTAAGAAATGGAGTCCGGATCCTAATGCAAGGACATGAACAAGGCTAGGCATGGTTAGGTCAACTCTAGACATGTCCTAGACAAGATCAAGACAGAACCAAGACACCAGAACAAGGAGATCAGACATGGACCTTAACAAGACACATACAAAACACAACACTAGCAGACCTGAACTCCTAATGCAGCAGATAAACAACAACAAGACATATGAAATTGTGGCTTGAAAGAAAACTTCATACTTAGAAATAGCATATATCATTTACAACAAAATTGTTACATTTTCAGGTCTGCTATCATTCATTATCAGATCTCCACTAAGTAAGCTGCATATAATTACCCAAATATAATGCGATACACCCACATTTCAATCAAGTGTCTAACATATTCTTAAAATGTTAATGCAACCAAGACATCAATCATCCTTTTGTATGAGCAAATACGAGTGTGCACGTTAAATGTTGTAAATGACAGGTATTAATCTAAAATGGTTGAGAAGGACAAACATGTAGTAACACATGTACAAAAATGTAGAACACATGTAGTGACTGTCCTTCTCAACCATTTAAGTTTAAAACATGTCCTTATGGACTCTGACCCATAAAATAATATAACAGATCTCGGTAAAAGCCTAAAACAAAAGTGATATGATAACATCCAACATTAAACCAATAGGAAAAGCCTTTTCACAAAAAAAAAATGTGGTTTATAACTAGAAAATAGACAAATTATTTTTTATCACCGGAAAACTCTGTAGACCGCCTAATATTAAAATAATTCTAAACAACAAAAGGCGAAGAAATGGTTTTTAAACAAACGCAGGCTTTTCTTTCATAGAGGTACTCCGTTGATGTCCTTTGAACCAAAAGTTCAGTGGTTGATTTTGTTTCGGTGTCACACCATGTCCAATGTACATAAAAGAACATTCCCAACACTTGTTGTTGAACCGCACCTCCTCCTCCGCATGGACAAACTGATAATAACTGGGTCAAAATCTCTGGCTTAGAAGTTTTGATCTCAACTTGCTTGCTCCATAATTCATTTGCTCCTCTGTTGTCGTCGTTGTTCATCAACCAAACAACATGATTCTCTTTGGCTAACCATGGATAATCATACACACATAAAAGGCCGTGCAATTCACCTAGAATAGGTTCGATAATGAATATATATAAAGCATCATACTGATGTGGCAGCTCAACAAAACGGAAATTTCGGGTGGCAATATCAAAAGCAATGATCTTATGGCACCAAGGTGAATATTCATTCTTCTTCCGTCTCGAAATTAGGTAAAGAGTACCGTCAATGAAAACACCGGAACTCTCATTGATATCCCACTCGTTTTGAATTCCGTCTTTATTATTAATCCTTGTCCATATATTATTCTTTAAACTATAAACATCTATAACAAAGTGGAGATTATATGCATGTGGCCGCTCAGCATGTGGCATTGTTACCCTCACCACAAGATAATCTTTGTTTACGCGATCATGTCCAAAATAACAATACGAATTCGGGGAATTATTCGATTCGGCTACCACCACACGATATATTCCCGTAGAAGGATTCCAAAAAGTAAAAAACGTATGAAATGAATGATAATCTTAATATTTTGTATTTTCTAAACAAACTAAACCATTGCAACTACCAACTAAATTCACCTTATTTTCGGAATCCCTCATCGGATAATCAAGTTGCATGACACAAGCAACATTTCGATTCTCCGGCGAATGAAAAATGACAGAGTAAAGCGTCATCCCAAAGCCTCCGGGGACGATAATAAAGCAGCTATCGGCCGAGTTAACTCGAGCAGTTTCCTCCACTTGATGTTTAATGAATATTCGGCTTTTAATCAGCTTCAACCATGATTTACATACAATGCGACAACTATAAACAAACTCCGCAGGTAATTTAATCAGAATCTCCCATATGAAATCGTCCAGAATTCTCGACATGATTGTTTGACAGATTTTGAAGTGTATAGGATTTTTTTTTTTTTTTTGTTTATTCAGCAATAGGAACATAATTTATAGTGTATAAAACAAAATAATGGTGCATGAAACAAACATGATGCCAATCTAGACGACATTTTTTTTTTAATTCTTGTTGTATCTCGAGAAGGTTGAGGGACAGATGAAATGGAAGTGGGAGAGATTGCACTGACTTTTCGTGTTGGGCAATACAATGAATGCTACTATGTTTCCCTCAAAAACAAAAAAAACAAAAAAACAAAATAAAATATATTTCTACTATATAATAGCCTTTAAAGATTATTTCTTCTTCAGATTAACTTGAGAAAAAATACGGCAGCCATGGAAATTAAGCTCATGATTGATCCAAAGTCCAAAAACTAATCTTTGCAGAATCTTCAAAAGACTTTGTTTGATATTTAAAAATATGTCAAAAGTGAGGAGGAATATGTAAACAACTAGAGATTTATTGATATGGGACTATTGATGTCATAATGATCTCAAAATCTACTCAATATGAATTTTTTAGTATCTATACATTAATGATGCATCTTAAATAATCAGACTTCATATGTTACTACTACTGTGATGTGGTGTTATTGATACTGTGTTACTGATTCTCTTCTTCTGATACTGATAATGAGCATGGGATATGTCCACTACAAGAAAACTGTGTTTCAGTGACGAAAACTGAATGACGGGAGGTTCAACCTGTCATTAAATGGTAATTTTAGTGACGGACGGATAAATTTGATGACAAACTTACGTTTCCTGTCATTATTTATACAAAAATTTCCTCATTAATGGTATAAGTACAAACATCCTGTCATTAATCCATAAAATTTAATAATTTTAAAATCTTAAATCTTAAAATATACATAAAAATTCAAAACTACCCCAAAACATCCTAAAATCTATCAAAATATAAAACACCTCCCAAAACACTCTAAACCCTAATCTTAGCCGGATGTCATTCTCATTCTGTGTTTTCCTTGCATCTCTCGGCGGCGTAGTTGGCAACGGCGCAATTCGTTGATTCTATGAATAATTTGTCGTTATGGCTTCTTCTTGTCCGCCTCGCCACCGTGGTTTCGGTCGCCGATCGATCCGCTCGATGTCCTCCTCCTCGCCGCCGATCCTGCTCGACATCGGTAACGTGGCTCGCCGCCGTTGCTCTACTCGCCGTTGCTCTACTGTCGTCACTCCTACTCGCCGTCGCTCACACTCGCCGCGTGGTCTTCCGTCTGTTTATTCATTTTATGGTTATAAACATCCATTTTTAGTTTACACCTGTGTTATAAGTTTCCATTTTTAGTGTACATCGAATGTTTTCTACAACATTCCTATGCTTGCAAGTCCTATAAACAAGTGGTGTGCTATTAGAATAAACTGGAGCTACTGAGCTTTTTTGTCCATGAATATATATTAGATGTTTGTCATGATATGGATGATGTATGTCCTGTTGACAACATATTTCCTTTATCCATATTGGAATCAAGTATTTTTACTAAAGGTCAAAGTTGTGTTTTTGAGAATCGAAAGCTCTTGGAAAACTTTTCGATGATTGTTAGACCATGGTCGTTGTTGTTCTAGATTTGTAGCCTTGTGCAATGCTCGTAATAAGAAGAGTTGATTTCACAGTTTGATTTATTGTTTTTGCATGTTTGTTTATGCATTCATGTATGTGTTCACTCAAATGATCCTTCCATTTTTCGTTAAGTATTTTTGCATACCTATACTCACTGTATTTGCTTGTGTTTGTACTTTGTAATAAAGATTTTACATCATTATAATGTATGATTAGCACTAATTTATGTAGTTGTTTGTTAGGTAAGATGATTGCCTATCATACATTAGAATGTATCGAAGTTAATGTTAGAGTTTATTTGTTCAAATGATGTCAACTCTATGATGGTCGTGTTTTCGGAGCTCCATTTTCGTAACGTATCTCAATGTACTGTTGGGGTGGATTTGATATGATTTTAGTGGGAGAGATTAAATTGAAACTCCTGAGCAAGTAAATCTCATGTTAAGTGGAACGGTGATAGGGCAATGTTGATGCTTGGAATCGTGTTATGAAGTTAATGATGTTTTTTTATATCAATTTTAGTTCAAAGAAGCTGAATAAACAATGGTGAAGCTTGATCTGGATGCCGTTGTTTTCAGAGGCGAAGACGGTGTAATGATAAATGCATGTCTACTGGCTGAAAATTGTAGGTAATTTCTCAGATGATTATGAATTTTTTTATGAAATGTCTCGATTGTATCACACTATCAAATAAGCTATGTGTGCAAAAAACAAACCACATTTTGTCAATTTCCCACTTGATACCCATGTCCGGTCCAATGAACTCTCTCTAACAAGGAATTGTCCTGGTTGATCTATGTTTTTGACCACGTGTGTCACCGTAAGTTGATTCTAGATAATTTTATCTTGTGACGGGAAAAAAAAAAAAAAACTCGGTTTTTCGATGCCCAAAGATGAGTGTTGGTGACTTGAGAAGCAAATAAGTTCCAACAGTCTTGGGTTTGACATTTCTTGCAATGTTCTTTATACCTTTAATTGCAGTTTGATTAGGTTCTGTTTTCTTTTAGTTGAATATTAACTCTTTGTAATTTTGCGCCGCTTTGCTTTGCTTACGTAATTCATTTTCTTGGGCCTTATAACTTCTACTAGGCAACACATTCCATGCACTATAATTTTAGTGGACTACCGCTAGATTAAGAGAAGGTTACCACATTTGGACACAATTTTGAATAACTGATTACAACAAATTACTAGCAATTACCATTTATTCTTGGCAAGAGGCTTTTGTTCTCTTTGATTGCATAAGGTGTAATAATAGGAAGGCTTAGTTCGCTTGAGCATTTCGAATATATAGTTGGTGCTTTTCGATGCAACCACGCATGCCCCGAATGCAAATTGTCCAATGGGTTACTTTGATAATGGAGTCACTTATCCCTATGTTTTGTAGTTCACTTACTTCTCCGATAGTTTCTTTAAAGGCTTTCCTTTGATTGAAAATGTGCCGCATGACTATATGATTATGGCTATTTTTCAATGAGCCCTTATGAACTGGACATAAATATTCATTGGTTTCTTTTGTTTCACTCTGTAGATATATGCAGAAAGGATTGGAATGCTATGCTCAATGTTTGCTCCACCTGAAGTACTATCATTGTGAGTACCTATAGTACCTTCTCCTTAACTGGAAAGGTCTCTGAAAATAAAGGCGACTTGAAGCCTCACAAACTCTGAGAAAGATTCTTCTCATCTTAGTTCTTATTGTTACTTCTATGGTGATAGCTGATGGAGTTGTAACACCTGCAATGTCTGGTACTATTTTTCCCTCCTTTTGGTAATAACCGCTTGTCCTATTTTATTTGGTTAAATCAGAGCTGTTTAATCATTATGCTTCTATAATTACAAGTTCCTTTATTGCAGTGTTGTCTGCGTTGTTGGTGGTTTGAAGGTCGGTGTTTCTGGTGTAAGTCAAGGTATGGTAATGATATTCATATAGATTGTTACTGGACTTTTCATTTACCAAGCATTGCCAAGGCCTTTAATCTGGCAATGAAGTTTATGTTTCTTAACTGGACAGACTAAGAGAACTGTTTTCTAAAACTGTGTTAGGAATGCAAATTTATATTCTTGGTGACATTGCCTTAGCTACTATTAGCCTGTTTGTTAACTATCAGTTGTAGTGAATTACCCTAAAAGTAAAAAACGAAACAAGAAAACTTTTGTTGGGTAACGTCATAATGATTTTGTCTTGCTGTTTATAAGTCCAGCAGAAGTCATGTGTGAGTAGTACAAAGGATAGAGCTAAGTCACATAATTCTTCTATATAAAGTGCAACAATTGCATCCAATGCTGCATCGCATAGCAAAGCAGTCCCCAATACACTGGAACTCCCATCATTTGGAATAGATACAATGTCCAATTATGAAACCCTTGAAAAAACAGGATGATAGACCATTTGTATAGTTGTAAGTTGTGCCATTAAAGTGTTCTCGATAACATCTATACTGTTGATAACAACTTACACATGGTTAGTATCGTGATCAAACAGGCATGGTTTTGATGGATTGATGTGTATCTCTTTATTTGGCTTGAATTTCTATATTTGATCGATAAAGTCGTGACATACGACCTCCATCCCTAGAAAATTGTCACTTGCTTTTAAGCGTCTCTGTCTACACCAAATATCACTTAATCTGAATGAATTAAATGTTAGTCACATTCAAAAGTGTTTAGTAGCCGCCTAAGATAATCACGTAATTTATTAAGTGCTTTTTCATTCTCTTAAGAAATTTCAAGTGGCGGAAGTATGTCATAATGAAATAAGTGGAAATCTTTTTGTGGTTTTATTTCTATTATAAAATTACTGAAGCATTATATTGTGTATATGTTAATATCCGCTCCTATTATATTTGATTTTATAACTTTAATCATATTCAAGGACATAGTTATAATTGATCTTTACAAATGGAAGGACATAAATTGTCTTTTATTTTTCCCTTTCTTTTGGTTTTCGTAGGAGGTAAAGTTTGACTTTACTCAAATATTGATTTTGACATTTAGACATAACCAGAGGTGTTCTGGCTTCACCTTAGTATCTTCAATGATGTAATTACCAACCTGACCCTGCCCGACCTACTTGCAAAAGTATGTTGTAGAAATGAACAATGATCATCTCTTGTTCTATCTGTTAATATCATGCCAAGTTTGGATTAGTAATTATATCTTGATAAAGTATGATCCATCTACTGCCTTATGCCATCAATTAATTGGTAGTATGATCATCTACTGCATGTTTGGGTTAGTAATTATATATTGATTAATTATATGATCATTTATTGCATGACACATTCTATTTGATTTATACTTGGTTGGCCTTGGGTTCTATGTCGATGCACTAACACTCTAAATTTTTGAGTTGGAAGTGTTGTAATGAACTTAGGATACAACAAACAGAACAGTCACACACTAAATCCTTGATTTAACCTTAGTTTTTTTAGCATTTTGTTTCTCTATACCTTTGTTTGCAAATTTTAAGGGCAGTGTGATGATTATTTTGTTTGTTACCATTGTACTTTTTCCAGGCATCATTGACGAGGAAATTCAAATTCAAGGGTGCTATATGAAGAGTTTTGTGACATGAAAGCAATGTGCTCTTTTCTCTTTGTTTCTGGATTGATAGCAACATTTTTGGTGGGAAATAGGATGAAGTGCCGGCTGGAGACATAAAGCGTGAAAAACCTGTCCTACAGCCAATTAGAGTTTGATTTCTTGTATGCCTAAGAGAATAAAAGCTAGCTTGATATGAGTGTTAGATTTCTTATGTGGAGTTTGAAATGGATCTCCTCAGACAATTTATCTACAATAAACCGGTTAGTAATAGTTTGTATTCCTTAATTTGATTATTTTTCTACAGAGTCCAATTTCCCTTATATACCATAAAATGTATTATAGTAATAATGAGACTTATTTAAGAGGGGTTCATGATTAATGATGATTAGAATGTTTCATCATATAAATTGTATAATCAGGGTGAATGATTCTATAATGAGGGACATACCGTCATTAAATCATTATTTAATAAGGGGATAATGACCCTATAATGATGGTATATGTGGTCATTAAATCTTGATTTAACAAGGGGAAAATGAATGTATAATGATGGAATATGTCGTCATTAAATCATTATTTAATAAGGTGAATTGTCTTTATAATGAGGGGATATTTCGTCATTAAATTTCTATTTAATGATGGAAAATAAGTTTACAATGAGGGGATATGTCCTTGTTAAATCATTATCCATGAGGGGAAGATGAAACTATAATGTCGGGAGGAGTTGTTATTAAAAATACCTTTTAATGATGGGATTATACTGTCATTGTTATAGTACAGAATTAATGACGGGAATCTCTTTCCCGTCAATAATACCTTTAACTAGAGAGGCGGCAATGAAAGGAAATCCCCTGTCATTAAAAGGCTTTAACGACAGGAATCGGGCTTTTAATGACGAGAATTCCTGTCATTAAAACCCGATTTTCTTGTAGTGGTCAATACTCACAATTGATGTCATAATGATCTCAAAATCTACTCAATATGAATTTTTTAGTGTCTGGCTTCATCAAAATCCAAGAGAAAAGAAGGCTGTTCAGGATGAAGCGTTCGATACTGTGATGTGGTGATCGATCATCGTATGCGATCGATACTATATTATCGCTATCGATATTGATACTGATAATGAGCATGGATATGTCAATACTGACAATTGATGTGATATTGATCTCAAAATCTACTCAATATGAATTTTTTAGTGTAAACATTAACATGTAGCTGCAAAGTATTTAGGGGGAATGAGGGAGAAGGACAAAAATATTTCATCAATTGAGTAGAAGGACAGTCTTTTGAAACTTTTGCATAAAGGACAAAACTATTTATTCACTGTCGAAATTCACTTGTGTTCGAAATTCTTTATTTAAATTCTTTGCCGAAATTCATGTCGAAATTCACTAATTTTCAAAATTCATTGTCGAAATTCACTAATTTTCGGGATTCATCGTTTAAATTTCTTGTCAAAATTCACCGATTTCGGGATTCATGGGAGATTCATTCGATTTTGGGATTCATTGTTTGTCCTTCTCGCAATAAAATTATGCAATTGTCCTCCTTATAAAAAATATGTAGTTGTCCTGTTACTTAAAAATATTCCAGATTGTGTCCTTATCCCTAATTTTCCAAAGTATTTATATCACAAAACACTTCCGAAAATTATTATAAAAAGTTCTGCAAAATGTGACTAACTATTTTTTTTTTTTTTGAAGCGCAAAAAAATATGGTATCACTGGATATCTCTGCTATTCACATAGAAATCTCAAATGCTAGAATTTTCATGAAATCACCACATATAATTAAATATTGGCGTTTATATTTGCATTTTCCGTTTGTTTATTGTATTTTATTCCGTTTGAAGAGTCTTGGATAAACTGTCTACACATTTTATATTGTTGAAGAAATCAAGTAAACAAATCAAATTTTAATGGTGTAATGAATAATTTCGTTTTTTTTTTCTTTCCCTTTTATTAGATAAACTGAGGCATGCTTTTTGTCACAAAGCAGACTTTTAAATGTCAAAAAATGATAGAGGGTTCGTTTTGATAAACATTATTTGAGTTAATATTTATTCAACAAATATATTTTGGTTGAAATTGTGTCTGTATTTTTTCAAAAAAAAGAAATTGTGATTGTATTATTTCGGCTTTCGTGTGAATGAGATGTATAGAAAAATAAGACTGTAAAAATTATTATATTAAAATGAAAAAAATTGTTTTCATGGTGAGGTGAATAATGGGAAAATTCTAACCGATATGACGAGCCGAGTTTTTATCCCGACCCCTGTCACGTCGGTAAAGTCATATTTGTTCGTTATGAAGAGTCCCTAAGTTCTTCCTCTTTCTCAGACTTCATTTGTTGAACTAGTCCCAGTCCAATGCATTTGAAAGGGGAACCAGAACACCTAGATTTTGAAGTAGTTTTCTCCAATTTATTAGCGGATGAATAACAGGCATGTCCTGTTTGACTTGCTTCAGCATAGTTTATAGCGCCTTGAACTGTGTTTCAAAAATATTTTGTCTTTTGTTTAAAACATAAAAAGAGCGGTTCAAAACGCTGTCTGATCTTATGTGACACAATTATGATTTACCATAAGACATAAATCTCATCGTAGCTATCTCCATGTTAACCCAATGGCGACTGCTCAGCTGAAGAACTCAAACATATTTACAGCTACGGAAGAAAATCTCGAAGTTTTTCTCAGAATTCAACCACTCACGATAATGAAAACAATGCTGAAGGAGAGAAAACATGGAGGCAATGTTTGGCCCAGAAACCCTAAGTCAAAAGGAGTTAAGAAGGAAAATGAGAAAGATAAGAGCGGAATTTGTGTCACAGTAATTGATGACCACCCTGTTATGGTTTCTCCGCCTCAAGATATGCAAAATGCGAAGAGATTTAAGCCTCAGATCTACGAAGGTTTCTCGGGCGTCTTTTCTGCCGATTCTTCTCAGGTTGAAGTGTATGAGAAAATGATTAGTCTGCTTGTAAATGATCTTTTGAATGAAAAGACCAGAGTGTTGGCAGCATTAGGACCAAGTGGCTCGGCCGCTCGGGTAAAACACATACCGTATTTGGCTGTGCTAGGGATCCAGGAATGGTACCTCGAGTTCTTCGTCAAAATTTCCCCCAAAAAGAAAGTGATAAAACTCAATTGGCAAGAAAGTGATAAATCTGAGACATTAGATAGGGGTGGCATATAGAGTAGGTAGAGATTTACCCCAAAAAGAAAGTGATAAACTCAATTTTAACAGACTGATTGCTTTGATATTTAATAAGTTTTTAATAGCATACAGAACAGAGACATTAGATAGGGGTGGCATATAGAGTAGGTAGAGATTTACCTAGACAAAGGAACAGCCATGTGAAAAGTATCGCATGCCCTTCCACTTTCTTTGAGATACTCATCTGCTGCTAGCAGAGCAGCCACAGCCATTGCATGAGTTTTTTTTTTTTTTTGTTTCCTGTGGTAATTTGTGTATATTATTGTATGATCAAAATATTACAATGGTGGGTATATATATACACCATACAAGGGTATCTAGGTAACTACACAACAAGTAATTGTAATACAGTATGTAAATATTAAGTATTAACGGTATGTGTAATAATATCTTCGACACGCCCCCGCAATCCCGTGGGTATAGAGTAGACACGGAGATTGGTCTTCAGGTTGGCAAATCGCGGATTCCCTAACGGCTTGGTAAGCAAGTCTGCAAGTTGATCTTTGGAGGTGAGGAAGGCAACATTGAGTTTCTTGGCAGAGATAAGCTCACGGACATGATGAAAGTCAATTTCTATGTGCTTAGTGCGCGCATGAAAAACGGGGTTGTGTGCAAGATAGGTAGCACCAATGTTGTCACACCATAAGGTGGGCATGGGAGAAGTAATAAGCATATCGGTGAGGAGACTGCGGATCCATTGTATCTCGGCGGCAGTGTTAGACAAAGTCTTGTACTCAGCTTCAGTGCTACTTTTGGAGACGGTAAGATGTTGTTTGGAACGCCAGCTAATAAGGTTATCGCCAAGAAAGATACAGTAAGCCCCAATAGATCGACGGTTATCCGGATCTGCAGCCCCGATCGAGTATGCGCAGATGCAAGGAGGAGCGGCGAGAGAAGAATAGACCCTCGAAATTGTGGCCTTGAGATATCGAAGTAAGCGCTTAACCGCTAACCAATGAGCTTCGTTGGAGCATGCATAAATTTGCTAGCCTTATGAACCGCAAAGGCAATATCGGACGAGGTAAAACTCAAATATTGAAGGCCTCCAACTCTCATGCGATAAAAAAGAGCGAGATCGGAGAATTTTGGACCCGGATCATGATATGGCGAGTGGAAGCGACCATAGGGGTCGAGCACGGTTTAGACTTGTCCATATTTGCCTTTTGGAGTAGTTGAAGGATATATTTGCGCTGTGTGAGAAACAAGCCATCCGTGGTGTGAAGTGCCTCGACACCAAGGAAGTAAGATAAATTGCCGAGATCCTTGACCGAGAAATGGGTGCCCAGAAACCGAATAACCTCTTCAATGTGAGCAGTGTTGTTGCCAGTGATGATAACATCATCCACATAAATAAGGATATATAACCGAATGGGACTGCTAGAGTAAACATACAAGGACGTATCAGCTTTGGAGCCGATAAAGCCAAACCGGGTGAGAATGTCGGTGAAGCGAGAGAACCATGCCCGAGGTGTGCTGTTTAAGGCCATATAGACTCGCTTTAAGCGGCAAACATAGTCGGATGATCGGGGTGAGCAAAACCAAGAGGTTGAGCCATATACTTTGTCTCGGTGAGGTTGCCATGAAGAAATGCATTTTGAATATCCACTTGCCGAAGTGACCCGATACGTGAAATAACAAGAGACAGGCAGAACACGTATGAATTCTGTGTTTAACAACGAGGACTAAACGTTTGGTGTAATCAATGCCCCTCGCCTAATGAAAACCTTTGGCGACGAGGCGAGCCTTGTGACGTTCAACATGACCATCCGTATGGTGTTTGGTGCGAAACACCCATTTATTTCCAACTACATTCATATTCGGGTGATAGGGCACGAGTTCCCATATGTTAGTACGAAGTAGAGCATTAATTTCGTCTTGCATAGCATCACGCCAGACTTTGTGTTTGGAGGCTTCGGTGTAAGAAGTGGGGTCGGTATGTGTAGTGGTCGCAAGAAGGGCTTTGGGAAGAGGGTATTTAATAAAATCGGGGTTTTGTTTAGGCTTGAGCGTGTTGGTGTGGGTGCGAGTGGTCATAGGGTGCCGAGGAGGGGGGGTGGTGGTGGGATCGGTGAGGGTGAGGAGGAGAGGTCGGTGTTTGGTGAAACAGGTGAGGGAGGCACGGGTTGTGGGGAGAGTGCCGCTGTTGGTGGGGTCCCAGGTGGGGAGGAATGCGATGCGGGTGTGGATGTGGGAATGGTGGTTCGCGGAGCAGTAGGAATGGGTGGTAAGAACGAAGGTAATAAAACAGTCTGAGTTGGAGGAGAAGGGGAAGGTAGCGTAGGTGTAAAGGGAAAAATCTTTTCATCGAAGATAACGTGTCGAGCAATGTAGACACGACCAGTTGATAGGTCAAGACACTTGTAACCATGGTGGGAAAGACTGTAGCCAAGGAAGATACAAGATTTGGAGCGGAAATCCGTTTTGTGACGGTTGTAAGGGCGGAGGTAGGGCCAACATGCACAACCAAAGCGCGGAGGAAGGAGTAATCGGGAAGGCGGTGATAAACGAGTTCAAAGGAGATTTGTTGTGGAGGACACGAGAAGGTAAGCGGTTGATAATATAGGTGGTCGTGGTGAAAGCATCTTCCCAATAAGGAAGGGAAGATTGGAATGGGCGAGGAGGAAAGGCCAACCCGGTAATTTGACGGTGGCGACGTTCGATGGCACCGACTTGCTCGTAGTATGAGGCGGAGCGACGATGGTGAATTCGAGTTGAGTTAAGGTGCGTTCAAAATGACGATATTCCCCTTTGATCGGTTTGGATGTTCTTAAGTTTGGTATTAAATTGCCTTTCGATAAGTGCTAGGAAGGACGGAAAAATAAGTTCAACATCAGATTTTCGTTTTAGAGGGTAAAGCCACAAATATTTCGTATAGTCATCAAGAAAACTAACATAATAACGATTGCCATAAATAGAGGATTCAGTAGGTCCCCAAACATCTGAGTAAATCAAATCCAAAGGGATTGGGAAGTAAAATCAGCACGTAAAGGTAAGCGATGACTCTTAGAGAGTTGACACGGAGCACAAACCGCATCCGGTGGTTTATTGGGAATAGAAATAGATAAAGCGCCTAAGGCCGACGGAGAACCGGGTGGGAGCGATGGCGAGACGGTGATGCCACGTAGCGGTGGTGTCTTTGGGCGCAGAGTAATGGGCTTGAACAGATTGCGAGGCGATTGTGGAAATGGTAGAGACCGTCCACGAACGAAGCCTTTAAGAAGTGTGGTGCCCGAGTGATCCTTCACAAGAAAGAAAGAGGCATGAAATTCAAAATACACAGAGTTATCAAAGCCTGAAGCGTTGAGCGGATAAAAGATTTTTGGTTAAATTAGGTGACACAAGGACATTAGAGAGATGATACGTGCGAGTCGAATAATACGTAGAGGTGCCAAAGTGAGAAATAGGCAAACTGAACCATCGCCAATGTGAACTTGCTCGGGACCGTCATAGGCTTGAGTGGACATTTAGATTACGGAAATCGTTTGTAAGGTGATGGGTGGCACCCGTGTCGGGAAGCCATTCAACATTGGGGTGGTAGGCGGGGTGAGTTGCATAAGCTCGGGGGAGGCGTGGGTTACGTGGTGGTGGTGGGTTGGTTGCCGGGTCGTGATTGCTCGCACTGTAATAACATGCATGGGCGGTGTGGCCCTACTTTTGCACAAATTTGACAAGTAGTGGAAGTAGAATCGTTACGATCTTGTTTTGACGAAGTGCCACGTCGCGACCACGACCACCACGCCCCGATAATTAGGAGAGTGGCGCGCCACGGTTAGGAGTAGAGTTGTCTTTGGGTGTTGTTGTATTTGCCTGGGTATGGCCATTGCGTCGCGGTTGGCTTGAGGAGTATTGGTGGCGAGGCGGTGCAAGGAGTCGGCCGATTGTCTTTGAATCGCGGCTTTTCGGTGGTGAGTAAAGCGCATATAGTTCATCGGGGAGATTGAGTCGCGTGTGGAGACCAGGGTAACCAGAGAGTCGTAATCGTGCCCAAGTCCATGAGGAGATAGGCCACAAAGTAAATAAATCACGCAATGGATGGCCGGCGAGGTGCGGCTCATCGGCAATTGTTTTCATTTTAAAAAGTATTCGATGAGTGATGAGTTCGTTCTTCCTGGTGGATGCAAGTTCGGTTCGCAATTGAACCAATTTGGCACGACTTTGAGAGGCGAAAGAGGTCTGGAGTGCAGTCCATATGGCAGCCGAGGTGGTGGCGGTGTATACCTGAAGCAGCACCTCGTCAGAGAGAGATGAGGTGATAGTCGACAGAATCATCTGATCGGTTTTGGTCCATGCAGCCAGTTCGTCCTCATACTCGGTGTTTTCTTCCGTTTTGCCAGCGGCGGTGGTAATAGTTTTGGTCGGCGGTGGTAGTGTGCCATCAATAAAGCCAAAAACACCTTGGCCACGAAGATAGGGTAGAATCTGAGCGCGCCATAGGTTGTAATTAGTGCGAGTCAGTTTGGTAATGTGCAACGAGGACGAACGAACAAAGGTGGGGTATTTGCTGGTTGCTACAGAGGATAAGCCATCGTCGGACATGGTTGCCGGTGAAGAGATGGCGGCGGCTGGTTGCATCTAGGGCTGAGCTTGGGTTGGGTTGGGTCGACTTGGGTTGGGTTTTTACATAGTATAAGTCGGGTTGGTTCAAGAAAAAACTAACCCAAACCAAACCAAATGACTATAAAACCCAATGGGTTGGTCCGGGTTGGTTTCGGGTTGGTTTGGGTTGGGTTTCGAGTTTTCATCCATAAAACATGCATCTATAACAAAACTTTTATGCTATAAAATTCATACACATGCATATATCCAAATTCGAGTTCCATGTCATATGTTCATACCAATAATCGTTATAGAAACCACTTTTTTAAGAAAGAAAACGTTTAAATTTGATAATTAAGAGTCCAACAACATATAACAAACCAACAACATATAAAGATAATAATTAAAGACCAATAGTCATACATAAAAATACATACGCGGATTCTTTTTTCCGAAGAAAGGTCAAAAAATTGTAGACCGAAACTGGAAATGAAGTGATATCAGCAATATGATAAATATGATTTACTTTGGACGGAATGCATGCTTACATATATATATATATATATATATATATATATATATATATATATATCGGGTTGGGTTGGGTCAACCCGGAAAAAAAAAAAAAAAAAAAACCAAACCAACCCAAAATGTATTTGGTTCGGGTCAAAACCCAACCCAAAAAATTTGGGTTTCAAGTGGTTTGGGTTTTCGGGTTGGTTCGGTTTGGGTTTTGGGTTGGATTGGGTTCATCGGGTTTTCTGCTCAGCCCTAGTTGCGTCGAAGAAGAAGAAGGATGCGGCGGCTGGTTGTTTTTTTTTTTTTGTTTAACCTAGCTCTGCTACCATGTGGTAATTTGTGTATATTATTGTATGATCAAAATATTACAATGGTGGGTATATATATACACCATACAAGGGTATCTAGGTAACTACACAACAAGTAATTGTAATACAGTATGTAAATATTAAGTATTAACGGTATGTGTAATAATATCTTCGACATTTCCTTCGTCGAGGATCAACTCATGATAGTAGTACGCTGCAGCCTAGAATTAAATGTACAGCAAAGCCATAAATCCAACTTCCAAAATGAGAAATCGCCACCACCAAGCTTTGAATTACCAGAACAAAGAGAAAAGAAAAGAAACATTATGAATAAACAACGTGAGACGTAAATGTTTTGTCAAGCAGATTTACAATTTTCCAGTGTTAGAATTTTTGTAGAGAGTTGAATGGAGAAGGCTAGGATGATGAGGGTGAGATGGAAAAAGATTGACAAGTTGGAGAGATTGAAGAAATGAATTTGATTGTATTGATTGCTTGGTTGCTTAGTTACATGGTGGTGGTGCTATTTATAGCCCCCATTGGATAGTTCAAGTGTCTAATGGAGTTTTCTAGTTCTTTCTTAATTTTGAGTAATCACTACTAGAACCTACATGCTTCTAGTAGCTTCAATTCTAGTGTAGCAATATTTATCTAGACTCTTACATACAACTGAAGCTTCTACACTAGGAATGCATTTCTACAATCTAGATATTTCTTTTCTTTTTCTAGAAATGTGTAGCACAATTTAACACTCCTCCTTGGTACACATTCAGGTGACACCAATCTTTTCTAGTAATAGCTCGAACTTGTCTCTTGGTAGTGCTTTTGTGAATATGTCGGCTAACTGTTTCTTCACTCCGCAATGCATGACTTCTATTTCTTTATTGGCCACACTTCTCGATGAAGTGGTACTTGATTCTTATGTGCTTAGTCTTGTTGTGAAATCTTTGGGTTTTTCGCCATTGAAATTTCCGAATCATCACGGTAGATCAATGTTGCTTCTTTCGAGGCTCCCCATGTCCTCAAGTATGCGTTTGAGCCATATAGCTTGGCATGTTTGTCAATCTGCCGCTACATATTCTTCGTCACGTTGATAGTGCAATTGTGTCTTGCTTTTTGTTGCCCAAGAGAATATTCCCGAGCCCAAAGTGAATGCATAGCCGGATGAGCTTTTATCATCGATGATCCCGCCCAATCGCTATCAGTGTACCCAATCAATTTTGAGTCAGGATTGGATCCATACCAAATCCCATAATCCTTTGTGCCTTGCAGATACCTTAGCACTCTTTTAGCTGCTCCGAAGTGAACTTGACTTGGACATTGCATGAACCTTGAGAGATAACTTGTTGCAAACATAATGTCAGGTCTTGTAGTTGTTAGATAGAGTAAACTTCCAATGAGGCGCGGTAGACCGTACAATCGCCTCTTGGCATGCCATCTTCACTCTTGAGTGCTTTGCTTTCAAGTGGAGTTGCAACACTCTGCACCCTTTCAACTTGAACTTTTCAAGAAGACTATCTGTATATTTCTTTTGGGAAATGAAAATCCCATTTTCTTTTGGTTTACCTCGATTCCAAGGAAGTAGTGCATTAATCCCAAGTCTGTCATTTCAACGTCTTCATCATGTCTTGTCTAAAACTCTTGATCATGTCCTCATTGTTTCTGTAAAGATGAGATCATCAATGTATAAGGAAACAATAAGTCTGTCATTTGTATCTCGTGTCTTAATGTAAAGTGTAGGTTCGCTTTTGCTCCTCCTGAAACCTTGCGTGATGAAGTAATTATCAATTCTGCTATATCAAGCCCGTGGGGCTTGCTTGAGCCCGTATAAAGCTTTCTTTAACTTTAGTACTTTGTCTTCTTCTCCTTTCACGATAAATCCTTGAGGTCGCTCCACGTAAATTTCTTCCTCAAGGTATCCGTTGAGAAATCCGATTTAACATCCGGTGATGAATTTTCCATCCTTTTTGTGCAGAGAGGGCAATTAATGAACGATCGTATCCAATCGTGCAACAGAGCAAATGTCTCGTTGTAATCCACTCCAAATCGTTGAGAGTAGCCTTTGGCTACAAGCCTTGCTTTGTGTTTTTGGATTGAGCCATCGAGATTAAGCTTTGTTTTATAGACCCACTTAACACCGATGACCTCTTTGTCCGGAGATGGACTTACTAGCTCCACGTTTCATTCTTGTTTATCATCTTAATTTCTTCTTCCATTGCTTTTCTCCAAACTTCTTCTTTGGAAGCTTCTTCATAACTTCCTGGTTCTATCAAGGTGAGATTGCATCTCTCATATATCTCACTCAAGGATTTTGTTTTCCTTGGTGGTGTCTCCGGAGAAGAACCTTCATCTTGTGATGTTTCTTCAATGATAATAATGTGGGTGATTCTGTTTGACGGTTGTCTTCTTCGTTGGTTCGTAGAAGCGGTGCCATATTAATAGTTTTCCTTTCAACTTCCTCTGTTTCCCAATTAAAGTTTGCTTCCTCGTCAAATTCAACGTCTCGACCGACAATAAGCTTTCTTGTTCTTATGCTATGACACGGTAACCTTTTGATTGTGTACTATAGCCTAAGAAAATACATTTTCTGTCTTTTCATCCGGTTTGCTCCTTTTCTCTTTTGGAATGTGAACATAATGAGATGGAGCCGAAGACTCTAAGATGCTTTGCCGATGGCTTTCGCCCACTCCAGGGCTTGAATGGTGTTTTGTCTGAACGGCTTTGGTTGGACATCTATTTAGCAAGTAGAGCTGCAGTATGCACCGCCTCTGCCCAAAATGTTTTCGGAAGACCTTTCTCCATTAGCATAGCTCTTCTTTGTCTCCATAATCATTCTATTTTTACGTTCGACACACCATTTTGTTCTGAGCGTATCCAATCACAATTGATGCTCCACGCCTTCATCTTCACGGAATTTGTTGAATTCTTTAGATGTGTATTCTTTGCCTCGATCACTTCTTATGGTCTTCATGTAGTGACCACTTTGTTTCTCGACATAGGCCTTATATTTCTTAAATATTTCATATACTTGCGATCTTTCATGCATAAAATAAACCCATGTCATTCGGTAAAATCATCAATGAAGAGAATGAAGTACCTATTTTGTTCATGTGAAGGAGCGCGATTGGGCCACAAACATCTGTGTGCACCAATTTAATGGCTCATTCGCTCTCCAAGCTTTTCCGATAGGAAATGGTTGTCGGTGTTGTTTCCGAGCATGCATCCTTCGCAAACACGATCAGGTGCCTTTATAGTCGGGAGATCTTTCATCATGTTCTTCTGATGTAGTATTTTTAATCTATTGAAATTGAAGTGACCAAGCCTTCTGTGCCATAACCACGAGTCATCAACTTGTGCCTTCATTGCGACATCACTTGCATAACTCCATTGGATCGGAAAGCATCGTTTTTCCTTCATTTTTATTTTTGCAATTTGAAGGGACTTATCTTTCTTATCATATATTGTACAAGAATCTCCTTCAAAATGCAACGAGTATCCTTTCTCCATCATTTGCCCGACACTCAATAGATTTTGATCTATACTCGGGACCAAGAGCACCTCATTTATGTATCTCTTTGCCCTTTTTTGTGTTAATGACAATAGTGCCTTTTCCAGTAGCCTCCATAAAGTCGCCGTTTCTATCTTAATATTTGTCTTGAATTTTTCAAGACGGCAAAATATGGATTCATCTTTTGTCATGTGATTGCTGCAACCACTGTCAAGATACCATGTATCTTTCTTTTCCTCTGTTGCTACTTGACAGGCATAGAAGAGATTGTCTTCGACGTCCTTTTCTTCAGAAAAGTTAGCTTGATGATTCCTTTTAGATCGACATCCCTTTCGACGTGACCAAATTTCTTGCAATTTTTGCGTTGTGGTTTTCCTTTAAACCAACAGTCTTTCTCCAAATGGCTTTTCCTCTTGCATATACCGCAATGAGAAAATGTTTTGTTTGGAAGCTCTGTATTTTTAGAACCTTCATTTGATCTCCGATCATTTTGTTTTGATTTTTGTGACGGCGTTTTGAACTTAGATTGAAAAGCATTTTTAGTTGTGCCTTCCGTGGCGCCTTTCCAATCTATGTTCATGAGCTTAAAGACCCCATCAATTCTGAAGCAGACAATTTTTCCAAATCTTTTGATTGCTCAATAGCTGTAATGATTGGATCATATTTTTCTGTACATGTAATTAATATTTTCTCCATAATTTTCTTCTCTTGGACGTCTTCTCCATTCGCCCGTAATTGATTTGCTAATGAATCTACTCTTGTGTAGTAGTCTTTAGCATTCTGTGACTCTTTCATTTTTAAATTCTTGAAATTTCTCCTCAATGAATGGAGTTTTGAGACTCGTACCTTTTCATTGCCTTGAAACTCCTCCTCGCAACTTTTCCATCGCTTCTTTAGCCGTGTTGGCACTCATGATTATTGGAAACAATTCTTGATCAAGCTTAGCGAAGGGCTAATAATGCTTGAGCATCTTTCTGTTGATTCTCTTTGAGTTCTTTCTTTTGTGCGGTAGATAAATTTGAGATGTCGTCGGGATGCTAAATCCTTACTTACGATATCCCATAAATCTTGAGCACAAAAGTAGGTTCTCATTTTAATGAACCAATAGTCGAAATTTTCCCCTCGGAAAATTAGAACCGAATGGATGAAGCGAGTGTGTAATCTGCCATGATGTTGATTTCGCTTGATTGTAGTTGTGTCGAAACCGAGCTCCGATACCACTTGTTAGAATTTTTGTAGAGAGTTGAATGGAGAAGGCTAGGATGATGAGGGTGAGATGGAAAAGGATTGACAAGTTGGAGAGATTGAAGAAATGAATTTGATTGTATTGATTGCTTGGTTGCTTAGTTACATGGTGGTGGTGCTATTTATAGCCCCCATTGGATAGTTCAAGTGTCTAATGGAGTTTTCTAGTTCTTTCTTAATTTTGAGTAATCACTACTAGAACTACATGCTTCTAGTAGCTTCCATTCTAGTGTAGCAATATTTATCAGACTCTTACATACAACTGAAGCTTCTACACACTAGGAATGCATTTCTACAATCTAGATATTTCTTTTCTTTTTTTCTAGAAATGTGTAGCACAATTTAACATCCAGATTGAACTTTTACTTCACAAATTAAGCATGAATTATATATCGCAAAGAAATGGCGTGAACTTTTGAAACAAAAAGAAGTCATGAAAGTAGCGACTTTACCTCATATATCCTGGTTTGCCAGGCTTGTAGATCGATCTCCACCGCACTAAAAGAAGTAATCGATTAATGGTGTTGTACCCAAGCTGGCACGAGAGCTTTATACAACGTTGTCACCTATACATATAAAAGAACATTTCTTTCAAGAAAAGCGAATGAATCGAGCAAGGACATCCATCAAAATAGGTCTTGAAATACACTAGAACAAAAACCCAAAACCAAAAACTGGACAACTCAATCCTTCAAAAAATGAAGGCTTCATGGAATCAAAACGATTGTTAAAAAGTGGGTTTCATTCAATTACCTGAACCTCCTACTCCACTTACATACCAAGCTTCAAAAAACTGCTTGGTGGAACACTCAAGAAAAGCCATGCAAATCCATTGAACTGCATTCATAACACCACAACCAAATTACAGAACACATACGATAAATTCAAACAGCTATAAAATACGTATAAAAAATACAAACTTTTTAGAATTTACACCACATTTAGCAAGAACATATGCAAGGATGGACAAGACTAGACTTGTCTTGACAAGTCTGTTGGACAGTCCTGGACTAGACATGGACAAGGATAAATAACTGAAGACTCTACTCTCGAGTACGTTTATACGTTTTATCGGGCAAAATTGCAATTTTAGTCCTGTAACTGGACATGTTTTGCGATTTTGGTCCTATTTTTTCTCCGGTGACGACTTTAGTCCTATAAGTTGTCTATTTTTTACGAAAATAATCACAAAGACGGAAAATGCCGATCACAAGACATTTTTCCGCCAAAATTTATGCCACATCATCATTAATTGCCACATCGGTATTCTAATTAAAAATAAAATGCTAACTCAAAGATATCTTATATTTATTAAATACATAAATATATTATATATTAGTATATCAAATTCCAATAAATCCAAAAGCCTCCTTCTTTAATCCCCTGCCCCCTCTTGCCGACAAACCCACTTTTTCTCTTCCCCACAAAATCTTCATCTTCATCACAGGTTCATCTTCATCTGAATCGCAAATCAGTAAGGTAAATTCGCACCAAAAGCTTCGTTCTTTGTCCATGGTAGGAAAAAACCTTCTAATTCAGAAGTTTGATTCTGTTTTTAAGTACATTTTGGAGCTGAAATTTGATTGCAATTAGAATGGGTGAAATTGAAATCGAAGCGCATTTTCTATGCCCAATTTCAATGCAACTAATGAAAGATCCAGTCATAGTTGCTTCTGGGATTACTTATGATAGAGAAAGCATTGAAAAATATGTCACCTGTCCGGTCACCAAACAGGATTTATCCGGCACCGATCTCACCCCGAACCATACCCTCCGGCGACTTATACAGTCATGGTGCATCATCAGTTCCGGCAATGGGATCGATCGGATCCCGACTCCTAGCCCTCCGGTAAGAAAAACCCAGATTCTCAAACTCTTTAATGAATCCAAGAAGTCAGCCAAAATCCAGGTTCAATGCTTGCAGAAGCTCAAGTCAGTTTCTCAGGCAAGCCGGAGTAACAAGAAATGCTTAGTCGACGCTGGTGGGGTTGAATTTCTAGCTTCTGTATTGAAGAGAAACGCTGTCGTTTCGGATCATGAAAATGAAAATGCTGATTTGAAAATTGCAAAGGATGAAGCTTTAGATATTCTTTGTCATCTAGAACTTTCAGAATCGGATCTGAAGAAATTGACAGATGAGGATGAAGGGAAATTTCTTCAGATCGGCAAGAGGGGGGCAGGGGATTAAAGAAGGAGGCTTTTGGATTTATTGGAATTTGGATATACTAATGTATAATATATTTATGTATTTAATAAATATAGTATATGCTGAGTTGGTATTTTATTTTTTTAATTAGAATATTGATGTGGCAATTACTGATGATGTGGCATAAATTTTCACGGAAAAAATACGCATGATCAAGATTTTCCATCCTTGTGATTATTTTTGTAAAAAATGACCACTTATAGTGACTAAAGTCATCAATTTAGAAAAAATGCAGACCAAAATCAAAAACGATTCAGCCACAAGTGACTAAAATTGCAAATTTAAATTTCGCTTTTATCGTGACATAGTAATTAAGAATCTGCTAGGTGTGTATATGCTTGTTATGAATCAGATTATGAGACATGATACTAAAAATCTACATGCTTGAAGCAATCAAACTACAAACAAGTTGGATGAACTGGTAATCCAAATTCAAGCAAATATTCTCTAAAACCTTTTGCCATATAAAAGAAATATGTTTACTGCCATGTTTTCATTTCAAGAATTGCACATATTCAGTGCAAAAAGGGGCTCATTTATACTGCCAAAAATCATAAACGAATGGTGGAAATGAATGTGGGTGGCGTACAAATAGCTTACCAAAACCGTAGTAAAAAATTTGAAGAAAAAAATAAACTAGGGTTGGGAATACCTCTTCAAGCATCAAGAACTAGCAGCTGATGACCGGAGATGGAGGTTGAGGTGGAGGTGGAGGCGGAGGGGGTTTGCAGTGGTGCAGGGGTGCAGGGGAGCGTAGGTGAAGCTAGAGCACAGAGACAGAAGGAAGACCGAATTTGGTTTTGATTCTTTTGAAAAAGTGTATCTCTCAAAAAAGAAAAAAATTGTATTGTCCTATCAAATATTGGGAAGTGTGAGAAATTATTGTATGGAGTGGACTAATAATGATGAAGTGATGAGATAAAGCGATCGTAACCACACACTGATTTGTATCAGGAAATAAAATTGGTGGTAGGGATTAAGCCACAGGCGGACCCAGCCTTATAGGGGTGGGGTGCATGGACCTCACCTCAATTTCCAGGACGAAGTTCTTATTATACCCCTCTAGTAATATTAAAGTTGTGTATGTATATTATTTGCATATATATACAGTGTAAATATCCATTTAAATTTCGATTGGTTAGAAGGCAATTACCTATCTGCAGTCACAAGGTTTGAATCTTTGCTTTTGAGTTTTTTTTTCACGTTTTGTTTAATTTGGCCCCCACTGGAAAATTTTCCTGGATCCGCCACTGTTAAGCCACATGGGCTATCTGCATGTAGATATGTACCATGCAATAATTTCTCGGTTCATTGCATAACTTATTTCAATGACATTTTTATTCACTCCATAACCTAAAAAAGATAGTGACTATGGTGCAGTTAGATAATTTAATTGGATTGTTCAATTTTTAATATTAACCGTTGAAATGTATGTACATAACAGACACCATTGAACTCTCAGATTTCACAGATTATACTGTTTTTAAGCTCCGGAATTTTACAATAATAGTTTTTGAAACAATACACGTCGTCATTACCACTTTTTTAAAATTAGAAAACTATAAGCATCACCATCATTTTAAGCACCGCTAATCAACGGAAATGGCCAAGCATCTGTGTCGATTTCCACGAATGCAGATTAATAGTTAGCAGTTATTGACGAATTTGCAAATTTGAAATTTTAGTATCAGGCTGCTGGAAAAAATCACAATGCAGATTAAGCACCGAGATGAAAAAACAAATGGATTGAGAAGTACGTTTTTGTTGATATATATTCAGATCTGCAGCACTACCTAGTTAATAAATTTGGGTTCGGCTCGTCTAATGTTCGTATGTATGTTAAACTAAATGAATCAACTACAAACATATTTTTGTGCTCGTTTACAAGGGTCTCTTCATAACAAAGGAATCCGTTAAGACTTTACCGACTTCACACTGGTTGGAATCGAAACCCGGCTCGTCAGATCGGTGCTCTTATTGTTTAAATATGATGGAGCAGGCATGATTTTCAGTGTAAGAATATTTCAGAAGAATGGTTTGGAAAAAATAATTGATGCAAGGCTGCAACTGTTTGGTAAATTAGAATAGAGAAATGACAATTTTTTCGGAAGATTGAAGATTGAAGATTGAATTTTCATTGAAAATTTGTTGTGTAATCTGTAGCTGGGAGCTGTGTCTTTTCTACACGAGATATTAACGTGAATATCTGATTTATTAAAAAAAAAAAAAAAAAAAAAAAAAAAACCAGATATCAACGCTAATTAATAAACTATGTCGTCTCAACCGATAAACTAACTTTTGCAACAGTATTAGCAAGCATGTCACCGACGTAGAAAACAAGGCCAGCAGTAACCAAAAGTGATTCTCCTGAGAAGTTTAAAAGTCTATCCGCTTAGTCAAATAAAAAGCTCACACTTAAATGTGTCTAGGTTTTGTAGTATGTTTCTCAATCAGGATTGCATTCACTTCAAATGATGAAGCAGCCTTTCTTTGCACTCCTAAGAAAGAATTCATTTGGTCTGTGGACAATCCTCATACCCTGTAGTTGGAAAGAGAAGCACAAAAAAACATTCATCATCACAAGTACATAGCCTTATGTTACAGGATTCGTTGTTCTCACCTCCGCTTCTCACCCCTTTAACAAAAAAAGGAGGAAAAAAACAACACCATAAAATTGGAAAGAAAGAAGAGATAAAAGCTAGAATTTTCAAGGGTTGTAATACTACTAGAACACAAAAGCTTGAACATTCAACAAAATGAAGAATAGGGTAAATAATCAAAATTGTTTGTTCAATATGCTTTCAACCAATTGCACAACATAGATCAGATATAAACAATCTTTCAGTCCTATTTTAACACTGATTGCTTTGATATTTAATAAGGGTTGTACCTTTAGTCCACCTCCATGGGTTGCTTGATCAGAACAAGACATCCTATTTTGCCGGCCTCTGTCACAATAAAAAAAAAGCTATAAAAATCATGCAACTGCTAGAAATTTCTTATAAACTGTTGCTCAAAGATCTCTTCCGACTAGTGAAATAGAGCTCTGCCAATGCTAGAAATGAATGATGCAGTAAAAATCATGCCTTAAATAATGATTTCACTGTCCTTTGTGTTGGCCCAACTCTAACACTCATTGCCCTGAAAATTCCAGTTACCTGAAAGGCAACAAAATTCAAAGCAGAGCACAGTAGAAGAAAACATAAAGATAGCTAATCTTTATGACTCTATACTCAGACAGTTTAATCATTTCTTACCTCAACAATGAACCAAGTCATCAACAATGAATCTGATACTATGCCACCACAAATTCATTAAAAGCCCTCGTCCCTATTAAAATATCACTATTGTATACTATGCCACCACGACTAAATGAAGCAACAACATTCAAGCATCACGTCCTTTTCCACATTATATATACTCTCAAAAAGTAAAGTAATAAGTTTCTATGCACAGAATTACTGCTTGAACAACAGTAGGTTAGGTAGCAAAGCAATAGCATAGGGGTGGCATATAGAGTAGCTCAGTAGGTAGAGATTTACCTAGACAAAGGAACAGCCCTGTGAAAAGTATCGCATGCCCTTCCACTTTCTTTGAGATACTCATCTGCTGCTTGCAGAGCAGCCACGGCCATTGCAAAAGCTTTTTTTTGTTTCCTTCGTCGAGGATCAACCCATGATAGTAGTACGCTGCAGCCTAGAATTAAATGTACAGCAAAGTCATAAATCCAACTTCCAAAATGAGAAATCGCCACCACCAAGATTTGAATTACCAGAACAAAGAGAAAAGAAATGAAACATTATATGCCCACAAACATTATGAATAAGCAACGTGAGACGTAAATGTTTTGTCAAGCAGATTTACAATTTTCCAGATTGAACTTTTACTTCACAAATTAAGCATGAATTATATATCGCAGCACACATAAAGTGATATGAAAGGAGAGTGACGTGAACTTTTGAAACAAAAAGAAGTTCATGAAGTAGTAGCTTTACCTCATATATCTGGTTTGCCCAGGCTTGTAGATCAGTCTTCACTACACGAAAAGAAGTAATCGATTAATGGTGTTGTACCCAAGCTGGCACGAGAGCTTTATACAATGTTGTCACCTATACATATTAAAGAACATTTCTTTTCAAGAAAACTGAATGAATCGAGCAAGGACACCCATCAAAATAGGTCTTGAAATACACTAGAACAAAAACCCATAAACCAAAAACTGGACAACTCAATCCTTCAAAAAATGAAGGCTTCATGGAATCAAAACGATTGTTAAAAAGTGGGTTTCATTCAATTACCTGAACCTCCTGCTCCACTTACATACCAAGCTTCAAAAAACTGCTTGGTGGAACACACAAGAAAAGCCATGATAATCCATTGAACTGCATTCATAACAGCACAACCAAATTACAGAACACATACGATAAATTCAAACAGCTATAAAATACGTCTGAAAAATACAAAATCTTTAGAATTTACACCACATTTAGCAAGAACATATGCAAGGATGGACAAGACTAGACTTGTCTTGACAAGTCTGTGGGACAGTCCTGGACTAGACATGGACAAGGATAATTAACTGAAGACTCTACTCTCGAGTATGTTTATACGTTTTATCGTGCCATAGTAATTAAGAATCTGCTAGGTGTGTATATGCTTGTTATTAATCAGATTATGAGACATGATACTAAAAATCTACATGCTTGAAGCAATCAAACTACAAACAAGTTGGATGAACTGGTAATCCAAATTCAAGCAAATATTCTCTAAAACCTTTTGCCATATAAAAGAAATATGTTTACTGCCATGTTTTCATTTCAAGAATTGCACATATTCAGTGCAAAAAGGGGCTCATTTATACTGCCCAAAATCATAAACGAATGGTGGAAATGAATGTGGGTGGCGTACAAATAGCTTACCAAAACCGTAGTAAAAAATTTGAAGAAAAAAATAAACTAGGGTTGGGAATACCTCTTCAAGCACCAAAAACTAGCAGCTGATGACCGGAGATGGAGGTTGAGGTGGAGGTGGAGGCGGAGGGGTTTGCAGGGGTGCAGGGGTGCAGGGGTGCAGGGGAGCGTAGGTGAAGCTAGAGCACAGAGACAGAAGGAAGACCGAATTTGGTTTTGATTCATTTGAAAAAGTGTATCTCTCAAAAAAAGAAAAAAATTGTATTGTCCTATCAAATATTGGGAAGTGTGAGAAATTATTGTATGGAGTGGACTAATAATGATGAAGTGACAGATAAAAGCGATCGTAACCACACATTCAGATCAGGTTGTAAAATTGGTGGTAGGGATTAAGCCACAGGGGCGGACCCAGCCTTATAGGGGTAGGGTGCATGGACCCCACCTCAATTTCCGGACGAAATTACTATTATACCCCTCTAGTAATATTAAAGTTGTGTATGTATATTATTTGAGCATAATATCTCAGTGTAAATATCCATTTATTTCAATTGGTTAGAAGAGCAATTACCTATCCTTATGTCACGAGTTTGAATCTTGGCTTTTGAGTTTTTTTTTTTCACGCTTTTTTTTTTTTTAATTTGCTTCCACCTTTGGAAAATTTTCCGGGGTCCGCCACTGTTAAGCCACATGGGCTATCCGCATGTAGGTATGTACCATGCAATAATTTCTCGGTTCATTGCATAACTTATTTGAATGACATTTTTATTCACTCCATAACCTAAAAAAGATAGTGACTATGGTGCAGTTAGATAATTTAATTGGATTGTTCAATTTTTAATATTAACCGTTGAAATGTATGTACATAACAGACACCATTGAACTCTCAGATTTCACAGATTATACTGTTTTTAAGCGCCGGAATTTTACAATAATAGTTTTTGAAACAATACATGTCGTCATTACCACTTTTTTAAAATTAGAAAACTATAAGCATCACCATCATTTTAAGCACCGCTAATCAACGGAAATGGCCAAGCATCTGTGTCGATTTCCACGAATGCAGATTAATAGTTTGCAGTTATTGACGAATTTGCAAATTTGAAATTTTAGTATCAGGCTGCTGGAAAAAATCACAATGCAGATTAAGCACCGAGATGAAAAAACAAATGGATTGAGAAGTACGTTTTTGTTGATATTCAGATCTGCAACACGCAACACTACCTAGTTAATAAATTTGGGTTCGGCTCGTCTAATGTTCGTATGTATGTTAAACTAAATGGATCAACTACAAACATATTTTTGTGCTCGTTTACAACTTACAAGGGTCTCTTCATAACAAAGGAATCCGTTAAGACTTTACCGATTTCACACTGGTCGGAATCGAAACCCGGCTCGTCAGATCGGTGCTCTTATTGTTTAAATATGATGAAGCAGGCATGATTTTCAGTGTAAGAATATTTCAGAAGAATGGTTTGGAAAAGAGTTTTTGTTCAAATGTCAAAACATTAGATAATCAAGGAGAAGAAACCAGTTCTTCCAAAAGGCCAAAGAATCACAAAGTGTCTTTTGATCATGCTATATACTCCAAGTTTTTATATGATTTTTTATTATAATCGGTGGCGGTGATATTGTCCTGACTATTAGTATCAACTGTCTATTTGTCCTATAGCTTCTTTTGATCAAACCATTTAGTTTGTTTGATACAAGAAGTGCACGTATGCTAAGGTTCTTAGTGCTTTTTCTTAGTTATGAACATAATTAAGATTGGGGATTTATCGTTGTGTTTATTTGTAGGTGGATATAGGTGTTAATTAGATGTGTAATGTTGGCATAACTGAGTCCAGATCTATAATCTGAATAAACTACTCAAAGGTTGTGGACTGATAGATTCCTGAGTTTTATCAATTGTAACGGCTTTGTGATAATCTGCCAATGTTCGTGTGATTATCATCTGTCCTTGAGTCAACTGAAGCACACTTAGTCCGAGCTATATTGTGAAAATGTTGTTTTGAAAAGGGCTTATGCTATAAATATTGTTCCTTGTCATCCCCCCTAATTGTTTTTTTTTTTTTTTTTTTTTTTTTCACAATTGTGTTTTATTCCCGGTCACAAATATCAAGTTGTGCTTCAAACGACCCAAAGAAGGCATGCTCCTCCTTCCATCATCTTCTGGAAAAAAGTATACTTCAAAGTATTAAATTGATCCTTACTTGCATTACATATCTTTTTAAACTTGATATCATGCAGATGTCTCGTGGTGAAGAATTTAACTCTCGTGAATATTTGTGCATTGAAGATTTTGGATCACTCATGCGAGAGGATGGAACGGATCAAAAGGTGCATTTAATTAATGCCTTCAATTATTTACTAATCCGGGCTATAAGTGAGCCGGGCTACTCGTACTCGAGTTTCAAAATACACTGATCGAGTAGCTCGCGAGCTAATCGAGCTTTATTAAAAAATTATTCAATTAATTATAGTTATATATAAGTTTATTATTATTTTTATATAAATTAATTATTAGTCGAGTCGAGTCGAGTATTAGACGAATCGACCTCGATCTTGTCACATTTTATGAAAACACTTAATGAATTTTAAAAAATAATCGAGCTCGCAAGCCGAGTCAAGTTATATCGAGTCAAGCTCGAGCCGAGTTTGAAGTCCGAGTATTTTTAATCGAGACGAGCTCGAGCTCTGGAGAGTATCGACTCGGCTAGGCTCGACTCGATTACTCCCCTCCACTTTTTAAGGGAACCACTTTATGTAAACAATTTGTAGTATATGTAATATGTTGTAACATTTTGCTTATTTATGAGTCAGGCCCGTAGCTTAAACGACGCTAGGCAAAACAAAAGATGTCGTTCAGGACCTAGTTCCCCTCCTTCAGACAAAGGTTCAGAAACCGGAGGTGTGGTAAATTCACTCGTGCAAGCTTGTACTTCACTCGTTAAAGCTTACGAGCAACTTGCCATTGCTACCAGCAACAACCAAGACAGCAGCACCCATGGAGCAAGTACTTGCGAGTCCATATGTCCGACTGGGGTTATTGTAGAATGCTTGGAAGACGCAAAGTCGAGAGTCAAAATGGGCTCCAAGGAAGTGGCTCGTGCGTTACATTTCTTCACGGTGCCAGAGAATCGTGAGGCTTACCTGTCACTTGATGATAAAACAAAAGTCAGTTTTATCAAGTTGGAATTTAAGAGCAAACCCAGCCTCAAAAAGAAAAGAAAAAGCATTCTCAAGAAAAGAGTCTAGCTTCTTGTTTCGGTGTTATTGTTGGATTGATGTTTGTGTATTTCAAATTCTGAGAACTTTTTATTTTTTCTTCCCGAAAGTTGATGTTTGGGGCGTTATTTGGTTGATCTTTGTAAGGTTGGAGCATCTTCTTCAGCAGAAGGAAGCAAGTCATTGAATTTTGAAGCATTGTACCAAGAGGAATTTGATTAGCCTTCTAAAATCTTGCCGTATGTGTTTTATTTTCCATTTGTTTCAATGTTATCTTTTACGTTATTTATTCTTCTCTGTTTGTTGAATTTTAAACAGTCTATTATTGTCCCATTTTATTGGTTATTACTGAATTTAATGTTTAGTTTGGATGGTAAAATATGCTTTACAGACTCCCCCATACCCCTAAAAAAGGGTAAATATCTGAATTAAATGAAACATAACTTTACTTGACGACTCATGAACTTAAATAATGATGTACTTCACTACAAAAAACACTATATAGCTACATTAGTTTTTGCCACGCATACAAAAAAATGTGTGGTAAAAGTACTTAGTAAGACTTTTTTGCAACACTTTTTTTTGGTTGTGTGACTAAAAGTAAGTCTATTGCAACATTTTTTTATGTTGTGTGATGACGGTCAAAATATACCTGTAAAAGTCATCAACATTATCCTTAAATCGAGCCAAATAATATATATTTTATATTAAATCATATGGTTATATTTATTATTTAATGTTAAGTGATTTATAAAATATAAATTTGTATTTATCCATTTTTTATTATTTAAATATGATTTATTTCGGGATAATTATTTATTTTGTAGATTGAGATAATTTTTGGAGGATAATTATAAATGGAAGAATTAAATTACAAGATAAATCCAAGCAAATACGGATGCATTGAAGATAAAGATTGGATAAGCACGGAAAAGAGGACTAAGGCAAGACAAAAGCCGGCAAGCCAACCCAAAGAGAGTTGGCGCCGACTTTAAGAGGGGCCGCATGCATGGAGGCGCAATTTTGCCTTTGTCCAAAGATCGACCGGGAATTATCCTAATGTGTTTTCAAACTCCTTTTGGATTTAGGAAAACTATTTCAGATTGGTTTAGGTTTATCCTATGTAAATTTCTCTCCTATATATTTAGACATACACACGCCATTATGCACACACCACAATACACACAATTCATAATAATATCGTCAGTTTTTCTTAGAGCAGTTTTTTACAAGTTCTTCAATTATGTAAGTTCTTGTATTTATTTTCTCTTAGTTCTTTTAATTAATTTTCCCCAATTATTAATTATCGTTTGAGATTGTTATTTCTTAGTTAAATGATGTAGATCTAGGATTGTGACGTGAGGCAGTGGGGACTCCTCGTCTATAAGGATCCACACGTCCACGTCTATGTTTTGTGATCTATGTATGATTTTATTTCGATTAATAATCGTGTTTCTAGTAGGTATATATAGTTACTTTATGAGCTTCTATTTTATCCGATAAGTATAGAGAAACGCTAAGATGTAGTTTTTCGCCGAGTCAATCTAGCCACGTCTTTATGGTGTGATTGTCCAATTAGAATTTCTTATCTTAGTAGGTATGGCTACGGGCACGTTGCTCGTCGATTTTAATTAAAAGCGTGTAGTGAGGAAATACCAATATAGTGCTCTAGGTCGGCTCATGAATTGATCTTTCGGGACTTTCAGTGAGACCTAGATCGTGTTATATTAGGAATTGTGCTTTTTGATTATCGTAAATCGTAGATTAACATGATACCTAAAAAGTTAGTGTTAATGGGACGGAGATCGATCGATCGCTTAGGAAAGCACGCCTAATCATAGGAATGTTGCCTAGGTGAGGAATACGGTTAATATCGGCATCCCTAGTTTTGTAAGCGTGCGAGTCATATGAGATGGAGGCGAAAAAAAGCGAAGTCACGTGATGTAGCATAGTGATCTGGATGGCCTACCGGAGCTAGATCTAGTTTGGGGATGACTCTCGTAGCCAATATAAAAGAGATACGAATCGGATTAATAGTTAGTGAGTCTAGTTTAATATATATCTCCGGATCAGAGCGATAATGTAATAATTGGGAGGTTAATTATGTTGTATTTATTTGAGTTGTGTCGAGTAGTGTCTATTTATCTTTTCTTGTTCTTTGTTGGTCATAGACCGTTTTATGTGCTTGTCATGCTTAATTAATTATTTATAGAATGACCCATAATTTGGTTCCCTGTGGGATCGACCTTGATTCGCTATAGCTATACTACGATGGACCTAGTCCTCTTGCTAGTATTGGTTTATGGTGGTCAAGTATTTTAATTTCACTTGATCTACGTTATCATTGTGTGGCAACAATAGCGTAGCAAAAATGTGTTATTTTTGTAGTGCTTGTTGAATAACGAAGTACAACCGACAAGAAAAAATGAATGATAAAAAATATTAATAAAGAGAATATTATTGAATCCGATAATTATATTTTTTAATATATCATTCTATATTCAATATTTGGCTAATTTGATAGATTTTGTTAAATAAATTTCAAAATATATAATTTATTAAAACATAAATATCAAAAAATAAATAACCTAAATTGAAACAATACAAGTTTAAATAAAATTAAAAGGATTGAATGAGTTGATGAGGGGAAATTTTTGGGTGGTGTGTCCGCACCGTGCGGATATACCTATTTGTCTTTAAAACACCCGTGTTTTTCAGAGTGTTTTGAATTTTAGACTATTTACACATAAAAACACTGGTGTTTTTAAGTTAAAATAGGTGTATCCGCACCGTGCGGACACACCACCCAAAAATTTCCCGTTGATGAGACGAGGGTTGATGAAATTGTGATGGGTTGATAGATACTTGATGGGATGGGACGAGATGGGGGTTGCTTACCGGACGAGATGGGGGTTTCTTACCCATTTTTTTTGTTGAGAGTAATGATATTAGTAATTGTGTAACAAATTTTCACCACTTTAGACCGTTAATTATGACGTGGTACATATTAAATCAAGGTAATTCCAAATAATCAAGATTTTAAAATCGAGGTCATTATTGAGTAGTAGATTCCAAACCCGAGGTTCATTATAAAGTAATGATTCAAACTCGAGGTTTATTCGTTATTGAATAGTGTTTTCAAACCCGGGGTTCTTTAGTTAGTCGGTTGATGAATTGAAACCCGAGGCTCTTTACTAGGTAGTAGATTCCAAACCAGGAAATTTCGAACTCACGACTTCAAGACTTTATTACTCATACCAGGAAATTGGGATGGGTTGATGGGATGGAATGGGATGGGGGGTTAACGTTGCTTCCCCAAATTTGTTTTTTTAGAGTAGTGATAATAGTAATTGTACAATAAATTTTTACAAACTTTTAGATCGTTAATTATTGAAATTTAAGAGATAATAAGTAAAAAAAACCTCAAACACATAATCGTGTTAAGGGAGAGTAAAATTTTCGGTCAAATTTCTTTGATAAAATGTTTGGAAAATAACGTTAATAAATATACATTTACGAAAATTGTCGTCTATTATGACAATGAAAAATATGAAATAACCAACATTTTAACATTTGAATGCGATAATACATATTGAATCGCATTATTTATAACGGTTTATATATATATTGAATCGTAGGTTGTTAGACGATTTTGAATGATTTGGCTCGGCTTAATAAATAATAACATATTTTTATAATTGTATATATTCACATAAGTAATCAACAAGACAAGCACTAAAAGAAATGGTCGATGATTGGAATGCTAGAAAGCATAACGCTATAACAGGAAACACGAAAGAATATGGTGAGTGATAACTAAGAAGGGGTTGGGGTTGCGTAGCTACAATTATTTAGAAGGTTGCCTATTGAAACGACCAGCATGAGTGCCCGTCGGGACCGGAAGAAATTATTATCTTAGTGAGGATATTACTTTATCGGATATTCATTTATCAAGAGTTTACCATATAGTCCAAAATATTACCCATAATAAATAAACATGACACACACCTTTTTTAGTTGTGAAAAGGAAAAAAATTTAACCGATTGACAAAAATGCCCTCCTTTAAAAAGAAAACGGAAATACGAACCGACCAAACCACGTTCAATACGCATTAACACAACATTCAAATCATACAGAAGTGAAGAAAGGCGCGATTACACCGGAAAATCATTGCATTTGAAGAAAAACGAGTAAAATAGACGATACTCAGAGTTTTTACACAATGCCTAAAAGAAAAAGAAGCAATGGAAGCAACAATGACGAAGAGGAAACAAGCAAAGGGTAACGATCTAAGAACTCGAAATACACTTAAATTGAGAGTAATTTTGTCTTCGTTATTTGAATTTGCGATTAGGTATTTTAAATTTGAAGTATATTCTCTTTGGTTATATGAAATTCTTAATGGAAAATCACGAAATGCAACCAGGTTCTTAACTTCTATGTTGTTTAATTTCTATGAAGCTGGAATATAGTGAAGAAATGTTAGTTAGTATTCATAGTTCTAATCTTATTTGTATGTTGAGAAGCACATTACACACTTACACTATGTCAATGTTATGTATCTGCTAATTTTCAAATAATGTGATACTAATTTTGTGGTGTGGTGATCACTGATATTGTCTATGAATCTTTAGTATCACTCACAGGAATACTAATACTATATATATATATAAAAAAGGTAAACCCACCTCGAGGGTCCCCACTCCCCTGTCCCCACGGGATGAGTGGAGATGTAAATCAAGATCCCTCGAGTGCTTTCGAGTCAATGGGCTTACCTTTAACAGGAGGGAATAATTAGCCCCTTGTGGGAATCGAACCTCTAACCTCCCATTAGGTTGCAATTACGCACCCACGCCTCTTGCCCCTCTAACATCATATATATATATATATGATGTTAAAGATAGAAAAGAATTGGCGTGCCGAGTTGCATTAGGCAGCCTAGAGGGTATCTCATGAAACAATTCTCGTGTGAGGAACTTTTGTAATGTGGTTGTATACGTATATATATATATATATATATGATGTTGAAGATAGAAAAGAATTGGCGTGCCGAGTTGCATTAGAGGCGACCTAGAGGGTATCTCATGAAACAATTCTCGTGAGAGGAACTTTTGCAATGTGGTTGCATATGTACAAATAATATATATATATATATATATATATATATATATATATATATATATATATATATATGACGGAGTTGTTTTTCTAAAAGCAGATATCCACCTATATGTCATACTGTTACTGTGATACGGTGAGAATTGATGTCATAATGCATCTGAAATCTACTGAATATAAATTTTTTAGTGTTAACATTCACATATAGCTGCAAATTATATGAAATTGCAGGTACATATTGCAGTACAGGTCAAACTTGGCAGCTATTCAAAAATTATTTGAGTTGATATATAATTTGGAAAAGCCACAAGAAGATGCAACCAGTGTTGCATGCACTGAAGAATTCACAGATCATCAATAAGACCAAGAAGAATGACATGATGGATGAATTTATAAACAGCTACGATAAAAAGAAAAAAAATCAACATTGCTGGAAAATCATGCATGCCAACAGTATTGGATATAAAGCAGATTTTTGGGATAGAGGATGGTGAACAAGAAGTTGGAAATATAAAAGCTCATAGAAGGGGTGAAACCGGGATAGAAAGAAGACACTTTATGAAAGCAACAAGACTAAGTGCATCCATAGTCAAAACTAAAGTGAGGAGTTGGTGGTAAAAGAAGGACAAGCAATCTATTGATGATCGTGCAAAGCTCTGTGTGTCTACTACTTTTCCACACAGTGTTCTTTGCCAAATACTGAGGAGGAATCTGACATGGGGTTTCTGTACTATGTTGATGACATAAGCAGTTAAATACTTTCAACTGGTCACAACATGTATTAGATCAACTGATTGCTGGATTAAATCAGGATTGGAAACATCCAAAACAAGTGAATGGATGCACAATGATGTTACCTGTAAGTTTCTTTCGCTCTAATCCTACTTATATTATGCAATAATCGTGTTAAATTTCTAACATAAACTATATGCAATGCAGTATTGGTTCTGTGAACAATCAAATGCAATTAGACCAAGGCATACAAATGGTAAACAAAAAGAACCACAACAGAAAATGATAAAAGGAATTTCACCAAGGGGAATCCCAAGAATAACAAAATGGGACACAGATGAGCTTGAGAAATTGGTTGTACCAAGCATCAAGGGACAACAAGGAATTCTGAGAAAGAAGGATAAGAAATTGGTAAGATGTCATACATACACGTAAACGATTTACACACGAGTTGTAAATAATGATATGATATCACGAAGATCGGTAACAATTCAACTTAACATAACCTCTATTTGATGCATTGATGTTCAGCAGAAGAGAACTGATTCCTACAATTGCTGAAAGATACTTGATTAAAGGGTTAAATGATAAAGAAGACATAGAAGAGGAACTAGAGCAAGAACAGGAACGAGGAGAAGAAGATGAACAAGAGCAAGAAGGGCAAGAAGAAGAAGAAGGGCAAGAAGAGGAGGGAGGGGAAGAAGATGAGGAAGAAGATGAGGGAGGGGAAGAAGAGGATGAACAGGAAGAAGAAGATGAAGATGATAAAAAAACTATATAGTTCAGAAGATCGTGCAATAGAGGATGATACAAGGTATGATGATGGTTTAGGAGGAGGAGAAGAAGAAGAAAATGAAGAAAAGGAAGATGGACAAGAAAATCAAAGTCCAAAACAGAGTAAAGGTGCACAACAAAATCAAAATCCAAAAGAAAATGAAGTTGGAAAAGGAACTGAAGGGGAAAATGTTGAAACTGAGTGTAATACATCAGAGATCCCTTCATTCTCACTAAAGATTTCAAAAGTATTAACTGAGGTGGAAAAAAATGACCACAACCAGGTATCGATACATATTCAAAACTACTTTAGTATCACAGTATCAATATAAGTATCAATATATCACGAGAATGATATCACCATCGTGATGATAGCGACAAGATTATCACAGTATTAGTAACATAACTTATTTTTGCAGGGCAATGAACAAGAAATATCCATGCTTCAAACAATGATTGAAGGGAAAGAAAAAGAAATAAAAAGGCTTCAAGAGACAGTGAACCAGCAACAAAAACAAATATCTGAGCTTCAAGAACGTGTTGGGGATTACGCGTCAAACAAAACAGTTATAGTTGGGCAGAAAGAAGCATTAGATATTGAAAATGAAAGCATGAGAATAGAAATTGAAGAACAAGTTGCCAAGAATGCTGAATTGAATTCAGAAGTACATAAATTCAAGGAGTTGTATGGAAAACAAATATTCCAAAATGAATACCTTCAGGAGATGATTGATAAGAAAGATAATTACATTGAAACTCTCTTGTCAGAAATGAATTCAAGCAATGATGATCAATAAAAAGAAAGAATAAAGCAGCAGCAGGAGGAAGATAGAAAGAGGATTGAGAACTTAACGCAGATAGTTGCTGAACTAGAGAAGGACAACTTTGAAAAAGAGAATACAATCAGCAACTTGAAAGGAATAATTGAGGAGTTCTCAGGAATCAAACAAAACCTCAAGATGCGTCTAAGTGAAATGAAAAATGTGCATTCAAAAGAAAACGCAGAACTCAAAAAAAGAATCGAGGAGCTCGAAAAACAGTTGTTTGAAAGAGACGCTGAGATGAAAAGAAAGGCTCAAGAAAAAGAATTATTCGACGGTGTGCATAAACAACATGTACAAGCACAGAAGAAACGTTAGGATTTACAGGAGAAGGAGATTAAAGAGTTGCAAGCTGAGATAGAAAAGTTGAGGACAGAGAATACAGAGCTTGATGTTCAGAAAGTGACTCAACAAAGTAGGCGAGAAACTGGGGAGTCGTCGTTGATAAGAAGGATTCATGAAAATCCAAGAGAGAAGAAACATGTACAAGATGAAGCATTTAACTACGACATCGGGAAAGCGAAGAAGAAAAAACAAGCAGAAACATACATTGCTCCCATAGATAACAAAGTGATTGAGGGGAAAGCAGTTATGGAAGAACCAAAGGACAGCTACGAATGTGGAGCATATGTTATGGAAGAGGCATATCAACGAATCTGGGATCATAATCAGCAGGGTGGCTTTCAGTAAGTATCTCTTCGTAAAAAATTACTTTAATATTCATTCAATCTTCAGCACTAAAATGACTCCTATAATTATAAACAGGAATGAAGTGTGGGCAAAATCAATCGGAGATTACCCGTTTGTCACTGTCAACTCACTAGTAGTTGTGTTGAGTAACTTATTCATTGATGAATCGGTAAGAAGTTCATAATATCACTGCAATATCCAGTTTTTATGCAAGATAATTTAGCTACTAACAAAATAACTTCATACACAGGTAATAGATGCAATGTGCACACTCATGAAAAGGCAGACATAGTACAAGAACATCTTCACATAGTTGAAGCAGCACCCATGGTATGATAGGATTATGACTAGTGTACTTACATAGATCTTTGTTAATAAACATATTACTATGAAGATTAATATTCTTTTTTGCAGGCGGATTTCTTAAGATTCCATAAAACAGACGGTGGTTGTGACAAGGAATCCATCAAAGACATTGTCAAACACATAAGAGCATGAAAATCAGTGCTTATTCCAATCTGGGGCAGCGGAATAAGCGAACATGGAAACCATTGGGTACTTCTTACTCACAACAACAGAGAAGGTACTTGGAGTATGTACCATTCACTGAAAATAGGAAGAGCGGACCCTTACTTGAAGGACTGTGTAAATCTGGTAAGAAACCTTGTGATACTGATACTGTGTGATACTGATACTGTGTGATATTGATAATGTTATATACTCAATAATCTGCTAACTAGTGCATTTGAAATACAAAATCATTCACAGCAATCAATTATATAGGATTGCATGTATCCAGATGAAGCAACCAATAGTAAGAAGAAACGAAGAAAGCCTCCAAAAATAAACAAAGTTCCAAACCTGCTACTACAAAAAATTGCAACGTAAGAAAGTATTACATATACATTGCCAAAATTTACTATTATCAGTACTAATCTGTTGAACTGGAACTGATGCAGGAATAACTGTGCTGTTTATATGATATACTTCATCAACAGACTTGTCACGGGAAATGGAATTCAAAGGGACGTTTCAGTTGAACAAGTGAACGAAATTAAAGGAATGATTATAAATAGCATAGCAATGGATGAATTGTTACTGATAATATAGCATACTTCTGGTGATGTAAAGTCAGAAATTTGGTGATGTAAAGTCATACTTATGTTAATTTATCTTACTTCTGGTGATGTAAAGTCAACTACTTTATTTATTGATGACTGTGCAAAGCTACTGTGTATTGATGACTGTGCAAAGCTACTGTGTCTACTACTTCTCCACACAGTGTTGCTGCCAAATACAGGAGGGAATATAGCATGGGGTTTCCTATACTATGTTGATGACATAAACAGATTAAATACTTTCAACTGGTCACAACATGTATTATATCAACTAATTGATGGATTAAATCAGGATTGGAAACATCCAACAAAAGTGAATGGATGCACAATGCTGTTTACTGTAAGTTTCTTTCGCTTTAATCCTACTTATCTTATGCAATAATCGTGTTAAATTACTAACATAAACTATATGCAATGCAGTATTGGTTCTGTGAACATTCAAATGCAATTAGAACAAGGCATACAAATGGTAAACAAAAAGAACCACAACAGAAAGGGATAAAAGGAATTTCACCAAGGGAATCCCAAGAATAACAAAATGGGACATGAGATGAGCTTGAGAAATTGGTTGTACCAAGCATCAAGGGACTGACAAGGAATTCTGAGAAAGAAGGATAAGAAATTGGTAAGATATCATACATACACACAACAGTTACACACAGTTGCAAATTATATAACAAAGATCATCAAGATATGATGATCGGTAACAATTCAACCTAACATAACCTCTATTTGATGCATTGCAGTTCAGCATCTCTTTTACGGCTTCACATGTTTCTTTTGCGGTTGGAAGAAACATATGGGGTCTTCCCACAGTTGAATCCATCGAATTGATGAGCCATGCCTTAACCATGGAATTTTCAGATTTCCATGATCTGAATTTTGGATCTTCAGAACTTGGAGCTTTGGTTTCGCCGGTAAGGTGACCTAGCCGTCCTCTTCCGTCAACTTCCAACTGCACGGTCTGAGCCCACTCCAGGGTTTGATGTGTATCATATTGTTTCTGAGCTTCAGCTGTCTATATGTATTCTGCACTCTTGTAATGTTTATAAGAGTTTCGACAAGATCTGAACTTTTTTGCATAACATGTTTGAGTTATATGTCTCCACATGATACATGTTTGCTATTTGCTAAGCCTCAATCCAGATCCAGGTCTGCTTATTAATTAAGTTTAGTCTAGTCTCAGCATGTTATGTGTTCTTTGTATATGTTCTGAGTCCAAAACCAACCTACCTAATATGCTTTACTATGTGTCTAGGTCTGTGCTTATGTAATATGTACTTTAAGTGCCATGGTTCAAGAGTCCAGTCTGCTGACTTAGAATCTGGTTCAGTCTCTCGTTTGAATCCTATTGTCCTAGTGTGTCCAGTCTGCAAAGTTCTAGGGTCCAGTCCATTGACTCATTCAAGTCTGCTTTGCTTATGAAAGTATTTATAGTAATCATAGTAAATTCTTGGTTGTAGGAGATGTGATACCTTAACAAATTTTAAAGGTTGCAAGTGTTGATTCTCAAAGTTTTAAAAGGTAAGAAAACATCAAACAATAAAGCATGGAACAACAAAAGGAATATACTCGGATGCGGATGGATTTTGGGCATACATTAATATCCTTTCAAATTTATGTTTTTGAATATCCTTTCAAATTCGTTAACTACGCTTATAATTGATACATCGGACAAATTTGTATAACGAAGGTCTTTGAAAGGGGCCTATCCACAAAAGATTTCTTCATAACGAATGAATATGATAAGACTTTACCGACATGACACAGGTTGGGATAAAAACATGGCTCGTCAAATCGATATGCCTTAAGAATATGAACGAATATTTCTTTCTTTTGTTATTGTACAAGGTAAGGTTATTTTTTATTAAACAAAATTACCTTCAAATGGCCAAACATTGTTGTTGGGCGGAGCAACTGAGATTTCTACATGAATAGCGGAGATATACAGGTGTATATCTAAGATATCTAGGTGGATAGCGGAGCATCTGAGATTTCTACATGGTGTTGGTAGTTGCAAATCAAAGAAACGAAGCGTAAGAGGCGAAGCAAATCCTCTAGCAATGGAAAAGTATCTAAAGGCAGATGTTGCGTTATCACACACCTAACACAAGCGATGAGGTGATCCTTTTCGATCAAGACCTCGATGAGATGTTCATGTGGCCTTGGATTGGTATCATTGTTAACATTCAAACCGAGTTATTTGTTTGATCCAAGCTTCTTGATGAATTAACTAGGAGAGGTTTTAATCCTATAAAGTGAAGCATTTATGGAATAATAATAACGGATATTCGAAAGCGCCCTTGTCAAATTCAAGAAAGATTGGTGCGGTTTCAACAATGTCTTGTCATGCGAGAAAGCTTACGAGGCTGATCATCACGGGAAAAAGGACTGGAAGGAGGGAAACGTCGAAATTTTTGATCTTTACACGTGGGTTGCTCGTGCAGATGACAACGCTCTGATGGAATTATCGGTGCAAACCTTAGAAAGATGGGAGATGTTAAGACAATTGCTGATATCATTGAAGAGGACAATCGGAAAGCACAAAAACTCATTGATATGCTTACATATTCAATAGTGGAAAAGAAGCTTCACTATAAAGAAATCGAAAACAAATTTAAAGAGACAATGAGTTCATCAGGCCAAGTAATTATGGAAATTCATAAGCTTCACCAATCTTACAATGAATGTACATTTCTTGCATACCTAACTAATACAAGTTTTTTTAGTTTACTTGTTTCGAATTTAATGTGCTTTACGGATTCCCAGAACTATAAAGCTTCAATCCATTGACGTGAGCATTTCGAGAAGATATTTGGTGACCATGAAACACGAAAGAAAGAACATCGGTATTAATTTTGCGAGAATGTCGCGGAGAATAGTTCACTTAATCTTTGCATCCGTGGAGCGAAAAAGGTTGATGAGAAACTAAGGAGATTGGTGAAGAACATCGGTATATGATCTTTTTGTTGATGAAATCTCTTGAAATGAAATTTTCGTTTTAATACGGGTGTTTTATTTTTGGATGTTTTAATACGGGTGTTTTATATATTCTTTTTGTTGATAAAATCTCTTGAAGTTATTGAAATTTTCGTTTTCATACGGGTGTTTTTTTTTTTTCATTTTTAGAGGCAAAGAAGCTCTTCACAAAAGAAGAATTCAACTTGAGAAAGATGTGTATAAAAAACATGCTTTACAACTAAACATTGAACATTTACGTGGACAATTGAATGTCATGAAACACATGGTGGCAATGGTGATATTGAAGTTACGAAAAAGCTAAGGCATTACAAAAAATGTTGATAGTGAATGAAGCGAGAACTTGCCGTCTGATTATCAAAGGCGTACTTTTGGCGATGAATTGCAGGATGCTCGAGAAGAGTTAATATATGTATATGCGTATCATATGATCTTCACTACATAAAATCTTAGGCTACCGATGTAGGAAAAGTCGATTTTAGACCTTATAAGCCGACTTCTACGGTCAGTTGTCACAATCAACCGGCGGAAAGTCGAATCTATGGTCTAAAATTTAAAAGTTTTATTGTTTTCATTATGATGACATAGTAAAAACTCAGTGTGCCACTAAAGATTTCGGGCGCCTTTAGTGGCACATTGAATTTTTACATGGCATCATAATGAAAACAATAAACTTTTAAATTTTAGACCATAGATTCGACTTTCCGTCGATTGATTGTGACAACCGACCGTAGAAGTCAGTTATAAGGTCTAAAATCGACTTTTCCCACATCGGTAGCCTAAGATTTTATGTAGTGAAGATCATATGATAAGACGATAAGTACATACATATATTAATTCTTCTCGAGCATCCTGCAATTCATCATCAAAAGTACGCCCTTTGATAATCAGATCTGCAAGTTCTGCTTCATTCTCTATCAACATTTTTTGTAATGCCTTAACTTTTTTCAGAACTTCAATATCACCATTGCCAGCCATGTGCTTCATGACATTCAATTGTCCACATAAATGTTCAATGTTTAGTTGTAAAGCATGTTTTTTTATACAAATCTTTCTCAAGTTGAATTCTTCTTTTGTGAAGAGCTTCTTTTTGCCTCTGAAAAACGAAAAAAAACAAAAAAAACACCCGTATTAAAACGAAAATTTCAATAACTTCAAGAGATTTTATCAACAAAAAAGAATATATAAAAACACCCGTATTAAAACATCCGAAAAATAAAAACACCCGTATCAAAACGAAAATTTCAGTAATTTCAAGAGATTTTATCAACAAAAAAGATCATATACCTGATGTTCTTCAGCATTCTCCTTAGTTTCTCATCAACCTTTTTTTGCTCCACGGATGCAGCATTAAGTGAACTATTCTCCGCGACATTCTGTAAAATTAATACCTGATGTTCTTTCTTTCGTGTTTCATGGTCACCAAATATCTTCTCGAAATGCTCACGTGCAGTGGATTGAAGCTTTGCGAGTTCTGGGGATTCCGTAAAGCACATTAAATTCGGAAACAAGTAAACTAAAAAAACTTGTATTAGTTAGGTATGCAAGAAATGTACCTTCATTGTAAGATTGGTGAAGCTTATCAATTTCCATAATTACTTGGCCTGATGAACTCATTGTCTCTTTAAATTTGTTTTTGATTTCTTTATAGTGAAGCTTCTTTTCCACTATTGAATGTGTAAGCGTATCAATGAGTTTTGTTCTTTCGATTGTCCTCTTCAATGATATCGAGAATTGTCTTAACATCTCCCATCTTTCTAAGGTTTGCTCGATAATTCCATCGAGCGATAATCATCTGCGCGAGCAACCCACATGTAAAGATCGGAATTTTCGGCGTTTCCTCCTTCCAAAGATTTTTTCCGTGATGATCGACCTCGTAAGATTTCTCGCATGACAAGGCATTGTTGAAACCGCACCAATCTTTCTTGAATTTGACAGGGCATTTCGAATATCGTTATTATTATTCCATAAATGCTTCACTTTATAGGATTAAAATCTCTTCAGTTAATTCATCAAGAAGCTTGGATCAAACAGCGAACTCGGTTTGAATGTTAACAATGATACCAATCAAGGCCACATGAACATCTCATCGAGGTCTTGATCACACAAAAGGATCGACCTCACCATTGTGTTAAGTGTGGATAACGCAACATCTAATCTTTACATACTTTTCCATTGCCAGAGGATTTGCTTCGTCTCTTACGCTTCATTTCTTTGATTTGCAACTACCAACACCATTGGCATTTTCCATCATGAAAAGTTCACCTGAAGCATATGAAAATGCGTAGCATCGTTAACACATGTCTTTAGCAGAAGATAAAATCATATATAAAGAATAGGCCATTTATTACATCTTTCTCCTTCTACCCCTCATTTATTATATACTCAACCACTTTTTATTATTTTGCATTAATACCAATAAAAGGTCATTTTAGTCTTTTTAATCAAAATTAATGACAAATAACAAATTTAACCAACTTTCTTAATATGTGTGAAAAGGCCTAAAAGAACTTACATTTTGGGACGGAGGTAGTATAAGATTTGGCAGATTTTGACGCATGTTAAAGGCACCACGGCTGATCTACCGTGGTACAAAGTTGAATATTGAACTTAGATTCGACTTTCTAAACGTCAAATGTCACTGTGGTGTGCTGAAAGGTAGGTCTGATGTGGTGTGCTGAAAGGTACGTCTGATGTGGTGCCTCTAACAACTGCCAAGATTTGATGGCTTTTCATAATTAGACTACAGCTGACCCGTGTTAGTACTAGGTTGTTTCTCTCCTTAAGTACTGACGTGGCATTTAAGCGGGGAAATTCTGATGCAAAGTGTCTATAATGCAGACTACAAGTAAAAGAACATCAGCTTTTTCGTGTATTTACAAAAGACGCCCCGCATTAGAGTTTCCCGTTTACCGATTTTCATCATCAACAATTCCCTTCCCCTCCTGCAAATTAACTCATTTACACTTTACTGTGGTAATTATGGAAATAAGAAATACACAACCCAAAATTAAAGAAATAATGGCTCTAGCCTCTTAGGATTACTCTACAAACTTGGTCATAGCCTTCATATGCACCCGCCTCAATTTACCATACACCACACTATCTCTGCACCACACCACACCTGAATCGATCTTTGGAAAGTGTTTTCTTGGTCGACTTTCAAGAAGTCGAATGTGAGGATCGACTTCGAAATGTCGAATATTGACTCAAAAATCGACTTTTCGAAGGTCGATTCAATTCGAATCAAAAAACAACTTTTTGAAAATCGATAAAATTGTCATAATATTTCTCAAATACACAACTAAATTAGTTAAAAATGATGCGGTCAACTGCTTAGACATCGTCATCACTCGGTCTAAAAGGACTAACCCGATTGACAAAATTTTTATGTCTCACACTTATATGTAATATGTATGTAATATGTAAGGAGGCTATTACTTTAGAGATGGACTTTACAAATATGAATAAAGTCCCCGCATGAAATATAGACTAAAAAAATGCTACATACATTTTTCCAAGCAAAAAATCGGAGTACATGCAATTGAATTCATAACAGGAAAAATCGGAGAACGATAAATCAACCTGAAATTAAGAGAATAACAGCAAAGAGAAAGCAATTATTTGGACAAAATTTAAGGAAAAAACAAAAAAGCACAGCAATTACCAGATTAGAAAGCAAAAATGGAGATTTGCCTTGTTGCTTGAGTTGTTCGCTCTTCTGAAATAGGAAAAACTAAACTTGATGATATTGGCTTTAGGATGACGAGAAAGAAGATGAGAAGACCAAGAACCACTATTCCACTAAGAAAATGAACACTAGGATGACAAGGCTATTCAAAAACCAGGTAATCGAGGAGTCGGTTAACTTTTTTTCATTTATTTATTTGTGTTATGAAATATTGTGTATAATGGATATCCATTCTGAGAGTTTACATTATATCAGTTAGTTAATATCATTTACTCCATAAGTTGTGGATTCCAAAAGCCATTATCATTCAATAGTATTCATTGCATGACTTAAAAACTTCACTATTCAATTACTTATTCATATGAACAACTTTCAGAGAAATTTCATGGGAAAATTCGATTTATACCCTTTTTTTTAAAATTTATTCGAAATATACACCCCTTGAAAATCAAAATCTCTCTCTATCCCCCGCCTTAAAGTGAACGAGCTCGCCCACTTTTAGGCGAAATCGCCCATTTTTCGCCATATTCCCCGCCCAATCGCTGTCCATCCCGCCCACTAACCCGCTCAATCGCCGTCGGGCTCGCCCACTTCTCGCCCACGTTTTGAAAACTCGCCCATTTTACTTAAATTTGTTTTTAAGTGTCGGTTCTGTCCCCATTCTTTCAGCTTTCTTCTAGCCTCTCCAAACAAAAAGAAACACAACAATTGCCCATTCCATTTTCTCCATGAAGCTTCCCATTCCCCACCTACAATTCGAAGGTTATTGAAGATTTGAAGCTTGAATTTCTTCTTTGAACAAAATTATCACTGCTTTGAAATAAGTAATGAGGTAGATAAGTCATGGATACAAAAACAAAGGTGCGTGAGAGTCAAGGTCTTGGTGCCTAGAAGATAGTTGCAGGTTGCATTCATGATGCTATACAATTTCTGTGACTAATTTGAAGTTCCCTCAGGTTTTTGCCAGTAGCATCTTGCATAAGGCAATATAAATCGAAATTGAAGTATCTCATTTCAAAGTCCACAAGCAGAGAAAGAAGAGAGGAAAACAGAGAAATTGGGATCGAAGAGGATAGGAGAAAGAAAAGGGAAGAAGAAGAAGATCCTAACAGAGATTACAACCGAGCCTTTCAACATTACAACCGAGCAATTTCACCAAACAATTTGAACAGAGACCGAAATTTGAACAGCAACTTCACCAAACAATTTGAGCGAAATTTCACCCAAAAGAACAAGAAATTTACCTTGAAATCGTTATGAAAGTATGCTTCAATCTTCTTCCAATCTGACCGAAATTTGCCTTGAAATCGTTTGGAAAAATCTCAGGAAGAAAAGCGATTTTTGTCTTCGTCGTATGAAATGGGAAGGAATGGGGAGGAATGGGGAGTTTGCGACTTTAGGTAATTTAGATACAATGGGCGAGTTTTTAAAATGTGGGCGAGAGTGGCGAGCTCGCCTACCAGGGTGGGCGATCCCAACGGCGGGGGGCGGGTAAATGGGCGGGATGGACAGCGATTGGGCGGGGAAAATAGCGAAAAATGGGCGATTTCGCCTAAAAATGGGCGAGCGAGCTCACTATAAGGCGGGGGATAGAGAGGGATTTTGATTTTCAAGGGGTGTAGATTTCGGATAAATTTTCAAAAATAGTGTATAAATCGAATTTTCCCAAATTTCATTAGCATTAATGTAAACTAAACAGAGAGAACGTACCATTTATATCCTCTGGCTTCGAATTCTGCACTTTCATATCTTTCTACTTTATTCTTTGCTAACATTGAAAACCTTTGTAATTTTACTACATAAAACTGTGATTAAAACTTCAGCAATAGAATTGATCTCAAAACAAAACACTATAGTACAAACTAATTTAACACGTGATGTTTGCCTCAATATCTTAAATACTAACAAATATCAATTAATGATTATTCATAAATCACAGCATTAAATATGGTGTGGAGTGACTGATGAATTTCCCAACGTTTTTGCCGGTTGAACTAGACCATGCTTTTAATAATGATAAAAAAGCAATATCAAATACTATGAAGCAATGCTGGGAGTACTTATGCTCTCAACTAATTCCACCTAATGTATATAGGAAGGAGGAGGGCACAATTTGCCTCTAGGAATTTCGATATAAAAAAGCATTAAATACAGTAAAACATCTATAAATTAATACTTTTTAAATTAATAACCTCTCTAAAATAATATTTTTCTCCGGTCCCGACTTGGGCCAGTTCAAAAAATTACCAATTTCGATAAGATAATAAGATAATAATTTTTAGAAAATCTCTGTATAGATATACAGTCCCAATAATATCATAAATTAATAATTCTCCATAATCACAAAAATATATATGTTACAATTTTGTAAAATATGATTCTATTGTTGTCTGTTATAATTAATAATTCTCCATAATGATTTTCTTATTTCATCAGTCATTGTTGCTTTTGCGACACCTTTTAGATGAGAAGTCATTGTTTGGTATGGTTGTTTTTTTTTTTTTTATCTTGTTTATATACACGGTAGTACATGCTATCACTATTATACACTGAATATTTTTGTTGTAAAAATACAATGAATCAAATTAATGTATGTACACTGAATCTTGTATGTACAGTACATTGAATTTGTAACTAATATACATTGAATTAAGTATAATACATAATTTAGTACAGTTCATTCTATTTAAATTTATATAATTAAAGTTTGATATCAAAAACTCTCTATAAATTAATAATTATTAATTTATCGATAAATTAATACCTCTCTAAATTAATAAAATCTTCCGGTCCCAACTATATTAATTTATAGATTTTTCTCCAGAAGGACAAAATTATCAAAAAACCGGGATTGAAGGAAACTGTAATTTAATAAGAACAAAAGTAATAATTATGAAGTAACAAATATGAAGTAACAAATGTGGAATAGAGTAAATATGAAGTAACAATTGTGAAACACAAAGTAACATTAACACGTGAAGTAACAATTATAAAGTAACAATTGTGATTTTTGTCCTTTATAATCATGAAAATGTTACTTTTGTCCTTCCAGACCCATTTATTCATTTTTTTGCCCTTGTGGCCCCTTCCCCCATTAATTTATAGAGGTTTTACTGTATGGTATGGAGTGACTGATGAATTTCCCAACGTTTTTGCCGGTTGAACTAGACCATGCTTTTAATAATGACAACACAAGCTACACCATAAATCCATAATCCTATGAAAGATGTCAACACACATCTTGTCTCTGAATGCATCCATGTTTTCTTGTGTTACGTCCTTAAAATCGACGCTCTTCAATATTAAGTGCTCTATATACTTTACAGTGAAAACTCCACAGTCCCCCTTGTAAATTATAAAAAGAATACACCTGATTAAATTTTTTTATGAAATGTTCTAATGACATTTGCAGAAATGGTTATAAAACATACACTCCTTCCATTTGCGGGCATGCATCGCACCCCATCCGCTTCACCGTGAAAGGTTGCGAAATACGTGGATCGTCCTTCAAATCATGAGAAATGTTGAGCAGCAAGGGCATAAATGTTGCTATTTCACACAACTTGTTATCCATCTCATTGTTTCTACCCATACTGTACATACAATCATACTTTGTAATATCCCGCGAGGTATGCTTATGACCAAAGCAACTTGATGAGAAGCAAATATCCATGGAGTGTACGTAATACTATCTTTAGTCAACCCACGTACTTTATCCAACACCGAGATATCCAGCTTGTCAGGGTTTTTTAGCTTCTTTCTTGCTTCTGTTGTCATAAGAACTCCCAAATCGTGGGAGAAAATGCAAACATTACTCTTGAATGAACTACTGTGTTCTTGCATCCTGCCTCTTAGCAGGTACATGTACGCGTTCACGTGCTGCGTAAGACGAGTGAAATACATTAGTATTTTATTGCGTTGTAACCATACAACAAGTAATGTGTAACAATCTACATACCGAAACATCTAACCACCCCTTTGATGTGTGAAGAGCCTCGAACCAATAAGGATGGCCATCAAACATCAGCCAAGTCAAATTGTAGTAAACCCCTTCGATTGTCATATTAGGTGCATATGGGTTATTATACCAATCACGAAACTCTAACCACTTACCCAAATCAATGGGCTAGAATGGATCATATCTGCTACGTTTATTCCTCGATGGATTCATGAAATCTTGCAACTTACCGGGACGCTGAGTTGGCCTCCTACCACGAGCCCTACCATGAGGTTGATCTGGCAATAGCACAGATATGACCTTCCTCGGCGTTGGTGCTGAAATGAATTATTTTTCCACATTACTTTTCTTATTTCCAATATCTGTTAGACGTACAAAACATGTATGTATACTAGTCACTCACTCATAGAAACACATGGTGTTGAATATGGTACCATTATTGGTTCATCGACATGAGGCGTCTTCTGACAAGAAACACATGGTGTTGAATCTGGTACCATTATTGGGTCATCGACATGAGGCGTCTTCTGATAGGAGGCTTTTCTCATACACACGTCCAATACAAACTCATCTGACGGGGGTGTCACATTATCATTATCATCACCAGGCTCATTTCCCTCATCCCTACCACGCTTATTGCCTCTGACACAAGTCACTGAAAACAGCCTAGAATCTAACAGATCGAAGATAAAGTTAATTAATTAAATGAAACTATGATTAACCATATATAAACAAAAATAGATGTATTACCCCCTGGCGAAGATGCATTGTCCCCAATCCCTTCTTGAACTCCAATAGTTGTCTCACCAGGTGCATTGTTCTCAATATCTTCTTCAACTCCAATAGTTGTCCCAGCATCATCCATAGGATCAACCACAAGATCATCCATAAGATCAACCACTTTTATAGGTTCTAAAAGATGAAAGGTAATTTTAATTACATGAAACTATGATTAACCATTTAAAAACAAAAAAAAGTTGTATTGCCCTTAAATGCATCAACCACAGGATCATCACCCGGCACAATTCTCTCAACCCTACCACGCTTATTGCGCCTGACAAAAATCGTTGAAAACATCCTAGAATATGAAAGATTAAAGGTAAAGTTAGTTAAATGAAACTATGATTAACCATATAATAACATAAATAGTTGTATTACCCCTCGGCAAAGATGCATCCTCCGACATTTGACCCCTTGTCAGAGATGCGTCGTTCCTAATCCCTTCATTAACTTCAAATTTTATTGGAGTTGTCAAAGATTAAGCAAAAATGAACATGAAACTAAGATTAACCATATAAAAACAAAAAAGTTGTATTACCGTGTAAGTCTTCCTCCGAGGTTCGATCCCTTGCCAAAGATGTATCATCAACTTCAAATTCTATTGGAGTTGTCAAAGATTAAGCAAAAATGAAAATTAAAATCAATGACATATACAAATATAACCGGGCGGATCTACCCTTACTATATGGGGTCTACGGATGGACACGTTAAAAATAGAAATACTCTACATTTTACCTATAGAAAAATATTTTGGGCCCTATGAAAAAAATATATTTACTGTGTTAAATAATTACGGACACCGCTAGATATTCATTCTGGATCCGCCACTGAATATAAGTGATTCAACATTTAAAGTAAAAAATAGTCGCTACATAAATCACTCACCATATTCTTTGATGCTGAGTGTGATTGCTTTAGCCTTTCTATTATTCCATTCATTGACCATGTCTTGCAGTCTGACTTTATAATCTAGTTTATCTGGGAAACATCTTTGTTTGGGATACTTGGTTTTCTTGAGGGGTTTAACCTTAACCTCATCACTTCTAAGTCCCAACTTGCCCGGGCACAATTGAGGGGTATGGTTCATTACTTTTCAAAACAAATTAATCTTGTTTGGCAGTAAACCATGTACCACTGCCTTCTCAGGAAATCGGGCGTAATAGGGAAAAAGGATGATCTCTTTATAGTACAACATCACAAAAACCCTAAAGTGTAACTTTACACATATACCCTTTTTACATATTATACATATATATATATTCTCAAACGACTGAAAGTTGAATCCAATTGTTAATGGCAAGGGTGTAAGGGTGTGTTTTTGGAAAAGTATATTTCATGTTTACCGGAGATGAAAGTGGAAGGTGGTCAAAGATGTTTCATGGTGGATTGAGGTCGACAGGTCAGGGGTAACTGGAGGGGTTGTGGGGCTCTTTTCAAGAAGATAGATAGCAGGGTATATTTGTCTTTTTCAATTCAATGCTAAAAACAGCCCTGCGCCTAAACTTTCTAGCTCTAGAAATACCAACGGCCTAAAAATAACCTTGCCTTTTGAAAAAATAGTCCGGCCTTATCCAAAATTAGCCCGGCCTCAGTATAAATTAGTCTGGCTATTTGAAAAATAACCCGGCCTTTTGAAAAAAATAGCCCGGTTTACTGTGCATTTGGACGGGGTTATGATTGTAAAAATTAAAAATAATGGTACGACCAAAAACTAGTTTTTCTTTGGGGCATTTACCTTAAATTTCCCCAATTAAAATAGTAGGCTGGTATTTCTTGTAGCTGGGTCAACAAATTTGCAGGTATTTCGGCTGCTGTTAAATGGATCTAATCGGGTGCAGGATCATCTGATGCGGATGTACTTCTCGTCCGTGATTTTTTTCTTCCCATCCGCGATTTTTTTTGCAGATTGCTTTGGAATCAGTTTCGGACTTTCTTGGAGGTGTAAACTTTTCTGTTGCTCTTTTCGATTGCAAAATTTTGTTGTCTTTAAGAATTTGGATAATTTTATGGAACACTTTGTAATATGTTTTTAACATCTTGCTGATATTATAATTTTGGCTGTCCAAAAAATAAAAATAAAAAGATGATGTATATATTCTCAGTAGACGTATCACTCCTGTATTATATATGACAACAAAATATTATAAGCTGAATATAAATAGATGACATTATTACACATGGTGACAGAATACATTATAATATAATATATAAGCAATCTGGTTAAGAGAAGTCAAACGACTTCTTCTTGAAAGATGGAGACAGATAAACTATTGCCGATGCTTCTCATTAGCGGTGCCGATCCTTCTCTTTCACGGTGCCTCGCTGAAGTTGCGGTGCTATGACCATCACTTAGCAGAAACTTGAGAGATATCCTTTATTATGTGTCGGTGCATCCCGGTGCTTTTTCTTGGAATGTTAACGGAAATCAATTGATCAGAAAATCGATTTCCAATATGGTTACCAAGATCAATTATCGACATTGATTGACCAAGCATTGGAACTCCATAATCAAAATACTTCGATTCGCTTATTTCTTCATGTGCATAAGTTCCTAAGACTGTTAATGAATAGGAACGTTTAACAGTAAGCGTTCCTATTAATTAACAATCTTAGGAATTTATGCAAATCAAAAAATATGCGAAGTTTTTTGATTATGGAGATCCGTCAATCGAAAATATCGATGACTGATCTTGTTAACCATATTAGAAATCGTTTTTCAGATCAATTGACTTCCGACAACATTCCTGAAGAAAAAATCACATACAAGAGGGTTCCGCTAAGTGATGATCATAGCACCACAACTTCAGACGAGGGTCAATTCCCTTGTTAACCTTCTACAAAAGGATTCCTGCGACGACCTCATTTCAAGCTCTGTCAATAAAATATTCTTCTTCAGCTTTTCACACGTTAAAAGGCTCTCTACAGAGATTTTTTTTTTTTTTTTTTTTTTTTTTTTTTTTTGAGGAGCACTACAGAGATTTCTCAACACCCTGGAAATAAAAGTAGGGTAGCAATCTATGGAGAAAGATGGGGAATTTATAGGTAATTTCTACCCGAGATATCAAATTAAATACGATTTCTTGGAAGAAGGGAAAAACTTCGATTAACAATACTATATTTTTATTTTTCATTTTTTGAACGGTAAGGAAAGTGTATATATATTTTTATTTTTATTGTTGGAAAATCCTCGATCAACATCAACGATATATATATTTAATTTTCTTTTTTGTCGGTAAGGAAAGTGTATTAAAAGTAACCGATTCTTTTGATTCTTTAAATATTCTTTCTATAGAGCCATTAATTCATCATTTATACCTAAAAATAGGCCGATACGCAGTAAAATGGGGCCAAAGACAAGACTTACTCCTATATCGATCAAGTAGAATAAACAAAAAAAAAAAAAATTTTGTTATAATTTTTTTCTCTTCGATAGTAATAAAACTTTCTTCTTTGATGGAAAAAAAATAAAGAGAAATGACACAACCATAACGAAATTACACAATCAATCATCATGCGGTGATCTACACAATTGGTTTTGGACAACTATATTTATTGATCTAGGTTCCACAATAATCGATAGTGTAAATCATGGCTATGTAATTTAAATTCGTTCAGATTATTTCTCAAAAATAAATAAAAAAGAATAAACATCCCTATAATCATGTTAACAAAACTTATGCAAATGAATCATTCTTATGTTATGAATTTTCTTATTTTACTTAGACAACAAGGAAGTAACATTTTTATAAAAAGGGGATTTTATGCAACGCTTTGTTCCCGGATACCGAGTCCTTATCCGATAAAAAGCGTTCGTCACGTATAATATTAAATAAATTCAATATTATACGTAAGCCTCTACATCGTCTGACGGAGGTCGGATTAATTAGCACATCGCCACGTGTCATCCCCACAATGATTCAACAATAAATGAAGACAGAGAAAGTCAACCTTAAGGGCTAGAAGCCCCAAGAATCCAAGCTGAGCCTAGGTCGGCTATCATATCCCGACCTCTACAGGTCGGCCAAAGTATAAGAGCCTACTCAGGTCAGGACCCACGTGTCGGCCTAAGTCCTTCTCGGACCGAATTTCTCACGTGCATAATTAACTAGATAAACATGAAAAGAATCCTTGGCGATAAAGGTTGTGATAGATCCGATATTCAAATCACCGAGATTATCTCCTATAATTAAGGGAATTAAATCATAATTATCTCTTCCTTAGGGAACACGAAGCCACATTCCACCAAGGACACATCCCATGCAAGCCTAAGGCACAAGCCCCTCTATATACACAATCCCTAATGAAGAACAAGGACTTGATTCTAACAATTAACGAGAATATGTAGGTAGTTTGAGATAAAATATCTCAAGTCCAGGCAAAACCACCACAAACTACCCCCTTTATCGTTTTAGTGTTCTTGAAGCTTGCGCAGAGTTGTCACGAGGATAAAAGGCCCCGGATATAATACCCGATGATTTCGGCAAAGATCGCCATCGTAAATGTCGAGTTTAGCAAGACGTAAGCTAATAAGACTTGGCGAAAACCATAAATGCTACTTAGAGTAGGACTCAAGCATACTAAAGATAGAAATAGGTAACTTACAGCGTGAATATCTTACAAAGTACGATGTTCCAAATAGCTATCTATTGTTCAATGGAAATAAATTGATAAGGCGAAAATGTCGATCGTCTTTGCAGTGTGTAACCCAAGAGATTAAATAAAATAAGTTGCAATATAACAAGCTGAAAATCAATGAGAACCTAGAACATGTTGAACTAAGAAGCATAAAACTTCTTCGACTGCTCTTCTCATGTCTCCTCAATTTCTACAATATTCTCATCTGAAAATATTAAGTAAGGGGTGAGCACAACGGCCTATTCAAGAATATATAATTAAAAGGGAACCATGGTAGAATCTGGAAAATACAATCATGGTTCTCTATTAATGCAGGTCTACTTTTCTAATAATATATTAATAATTACCATAATTAAATGCATGTCACCAACCTAAACATACATGTGAATTACCTTACTCACCATGTCATGACTACCATAATGTCTTTACCACATCATTACATAGTTTCATTACTTGTCTCAACATAACCTTAGATACATACATATATCCACACAAGATTATCCTATCCCCATTATCATAAATTACCATATCATATCGTGCATACGTGACACATGTGTAACTGTTATCAGATGATTCAAGGGTATTATGCCTTTGTATAGACCACAAATGGAGGTCCAACAGTATACCATGGTTACACCATTGATCCAATAATCCAATGTGCCAAACTACACCCTGGACCTAATTAATAGAAAAGCTAACCGGCCTGCTATTGCTATACCATACTCGTTAGACCCTTGGTGGGCACTTATAACCCAGCCCAACATCCACCCAAAATTGCATAACCCCCGGGTGTGGGAACATTATGGATGTTGAGGATTCTTGAGAACTCCAAGCTCACATAATGGGATGCCAATACCTAACAACGACCCATCTGACATGCGAAATGCATATGTTCCAATCAAGCATCAAAATTTACTACATGACATAAATTAAATAATTAAATAAATAGATAAAAATAGAAAATAACAATAATAATAATAAATTATTAAAGAATAATTCATCCTGAATGAACCCCAAATGATAGTGTATCTTGTGTACTAGCTAGAGACGATCCGCTAGAATCGAATCGATTTGAGGCTCTCGATTAGCGGGGTGGCTCGACTAGTCGGGTGCACCGATTCCCATTCTTTTCGGCGATCGATCTACTTTTCCCAATAAAGTAACGACGAATTTCATGCAACAATTAATTAATTATAGACCACTAAATAAAAATTAAATCGATTAAAAATTATAACTTTAGCTTAACCCAACAATTATATAATTCTTATCTCTAACGGATGTCGACTGCGACACGAATCAGATATGAAAAAGCACAAAAGATAAATCTCCTAGAAACGCTTGAATCACGTGATTGATCTCATCACCATATGTTCTTGATTTGGATCAAAAACGATGTACCAACCTATGACCGAACCACACTATTTTTCCTCCATCTTTTCCCTCTCTCGGCGGTAGGTTTTCCTCTTCTTTGTGTGTAACTCATGAATAATGTTTGGGGGGTAGTGGGGTGTATTTATAGCAATAATTGCTTGGGCATTGGATAATATAATAATTGCCCTTTTTCATTTCTTTATCTTTTTTTTCATAAGAATAAATCATTAGGGTTTACTAAAATGAGTCAAAAAAATGACTTAAATACACTTAATGATATTTCGGGGTTTTACAATCTCCTCTCGTTAGAAAAAGTTTCGTCCTCAAAATTTTATGTGCTTGAAGGTGGGAAAAGGGTTGGGTGCTTGGCTCGCATCTCCGACTCGAGCTCCCAAGTAGCCTCTTGTTCGGTGTGGTTAGACCATAACGCTTTGACTAAGGCCACTGTCATTCCTCCAAAAGACTCTATCTTCCTTTCCAGAATCTGAGTTGGTTGTTCAATGAATGTTAGATTATCTTCAAGTAACTCTTGTGCTAGATCAATCATCTTATGAGATTCCGAAAGACATTTCCTTTAAAGAGACACGTCGAAAACGTTGTGAACTCTCTTCAAGGGTGTGGGTAACTGCAAGCGATAGGCAAGCTTCCCAACCCTCTCGATAATCTCAAAATGTCCCACATACATAGGGCTTAGCTTTCCCTTCTACCCAAACGTCTAACTCCCTTCATCGGTGAAACCATTAGGTAGACTTTATCACCAACTTTCAAGGATAACGGTCGCCTTTTGTTGTCTGCCCAACTCTTCTGACGGTATTGAGCTGCTTTAAGCCTTTCTCTTACCATGGTAACCTTGTCAATCGTATCTTGTTCCAGCTCGGGTCCCTTGAACCGCTTCTCTCCAACTTCATCCCAGTATAAAGGTGATCTGCACTTCCTTCCATAAAGCTGTTAGGAAATCTACGCGGGAATGCAGCGGAATTTAAAGTTTATTTCTTATTAACCCAAGATTGACTTCGTTTAAGAAACAAACATATTAAGTTAGTAGATGGTGGTTACCTTGCTTGATCTAAAAGATCGACGCTTCGACCGTCTACGAAGAGTAGTAGTGCGCGAGCCGTCCACGTTTCCAGCCTCTGTCAGTATCCACACGAGCACCTCGCCGGAATCCTCAAAGGATAGCTACTAGAAAAACTCGGTTGCTATACCGACTTTTTGTCTCTCAAAATCTCTCTAAGAAGCTCTCGTATTTTTCACAAGAACTATTAGTTTTCTTGGAATTGTGATGATGCAAAAGAGCTTGGCACACAATACATATATATAGTGTGTCATGCGCCCCATGTAGTCCCAATCTGATTGGGAGAAGCTTCCTAGTAGATTGGGGAGAAAGAAAACATTTTCCTGGTAAAATAAGGAATATAGATATTCTATATTTATCTCATTTAATTTAATATCTCATATTAAATAAATCCAAAATATTATCAATATCTAATATTGACTATCTTTATCTTATTACCATAAATCAATTTATATAAATCTATTAATATCTAATATTACTATATGTTAATACCATTAATTAAATTGCACAATCCAAGTGTATCTTATGCACTTAATATATGCGCCCCATGTGCCATAAATTGGCATCCTGACTATTCTTTAATTAATATAGCACTATGATTAATTAATTCGCAAAATACTTGTATAACTTATAGACATATCTATTTTCGACATATACATAAAACATGTATATTTAATTAATCAACATAATTATCTTGTATTATATAATAAATACCACCATATTAATTTAACACTATAACACTTTATAGTTGAGATAAAACTTTCCGTATTTGGTTACTATAACCGCATTTTAATCCGGCTAGATGTTCTTATGTATGTGACCCGTTAGGCTTCCGAATATGTTGGCCGTAGGCACAAAGTGCAAATTATGAAAATGCCCTTCACACCTAACGATCATGGATAGCGTCTAGCAACACGTCCATGACCCCCAATCATCGGAAGAGTCAAATGCAATGACTACAACTTTTCATGTGAAACAGTTACCGTGTAAATACAATCCTATCGCTATAATAATATCCATACGGTCGTTTCTCGAGAGTCAATACATTAACGACTGTATCTTATAATCAGGATATCATGCTCTCTCGAAGTACCTAATTTACCCCCACTTTGCAAAGATTCATGAGAGCTAGACATTCCTTATATGAAGACACTTTCATTTACACCTAATAAAGAAGTAAAACAACGCCTCTAAAGTTTACTTAATCCTTGAATCTATGATCTGATTCATGATCTTTTCTCGCAAGCAAAGAGACAAACCCCACGATTTATAGCTATCAACAATAAAACATAATGAATCTGCAGTTTGAAATAAACGATTTGAACAAAAGTATAAATGAAAAGAATCTGCACAGCATTAAGGAGGATTCTAAGTTTCCCACTACAGAAAGCTAAATAAATTGCTTAAGCATGTGTAAAAGGAAAATGAGTAGTGACATAGTAGTAACAGCAGCAGCAAAAGAAATGTGAAAAGGTAATAAAGCAGAGACGTACTTTAAGTGTGCGGGTAGCGAATTCAACATTCATGGTGGATTTAGATTCCAAGCAGGACTCATTTTTGGTGAATCGAGAGAGCAACTTAGATTTTCCAACTCCAGAGTCGCTGATCAACACAATCGTACTCCTCGTCAGGTCTCCTCGTCATTTCTTCTCTTCTCTTATCTTCTTTTCTTTTCTCTTCCAGGTCGCTTCTTTCTCTCTCTATCTCTCTTCGTATTGATTGCTCTCTCTCTATTCTTCCAACTGTAAAGCAGAGTGTGGGAGTGTGAATAGCATCTAATGTTGTGGAGAGGGCAAAATGGGTGTGTCGAAGATGGAGGTGCCCTAGCTATTTTGTGGAGGAGGCGGGTGTTTTACTGAATGAAAATTTAGGGAAAATTGATAAGGCCCGGTCTTTTACCCGCTTATTTAGACGAAAAATAAATGGAGGGAGCTGATAAGCATTCACTAATGCTCTTATAGCGAATATTTATTTTTGAATAATTCATTCTAGTGTAGAAAAATGCAAGAATGTTGCAAACACCCTATAACATACCTGAGGGGGCGTTTCTTATTAAATTCCATAAAATTAATGTCTTAATAGGCATATTTTGTAGTAGTGATATTGGTTCGATCGAATTTTATCTCAAGATTAGAAAGAGGGATGTTTTGAATTACAAGCAATGTGGCGTTCACCACCCACTCTGGTGGCGATCGCCACCATTGTTACGGCTACTGAGAATTTAATTCATCTTCAAGTAGCCAACTACATGTTAGATAATGCGGAAAAAGAAACAAATTCTTTCTTGTATTAAATAACTAAATTATTGATACAAGCTCGAACGTCAAAGGCTGATTACTCACTATTATGCTCATGGCTATGGTTCTGATTCTGATAAAAAGATAGCAGCCCTGCTTCTTACAAAGAACCGGTTGGACTGGCCTTCTGAGTCCATACCTCAAGAAAGTTCGGCATATAAGGATGAACACAGTCAGGATGACAATATACATGACCTAGATGCGGAAACTCAATTCATTCAAGTTACCAAAACTAGTAAAAACAAGTCTAAAGCTCCGACAGTTAAAGGGGTACAAAAACGCACTACAAAGCATCCCAAAAAAGGTTTCCCAATGAATAACATCATTTTTGGAATATTAGAGGTATCGGCAACCCGGCCACCATGAATCGTTTAAAGAAGCTTGTTCGTACTTATCACATTGATTTCTTAGCTATTTCTGAACCTATGTTGATTGATGACTACAAACGACTTTTATTGCATACCGTCTCAACTGTAAATACTCAACTACCACTCCAAATGGTAAGTTGTGGCTATTCTAGAATTGTACTTTGTCTTGGGATTTATTACGCGCAACAAATCAATCGCTTCATATTAAGTTCAACGGCACAATTCCATATTTCATCTCTGCTGTATATGCTAAGTGTAATAAAGTGGACCGTATGACTCTTTGGCAAGACCTTCAGTCTATTCATGTGCTCGATTTTCTTTGTTTAATGGGGGGACTTTAATACTATCCGTTTTCGTGATGAGTATATGAGAAATAGGGCCCCGGATCGATGTTCTATGCAAGACTTTAATGACATTATTTCTGCATGCTCCCTCATTGATCAACCGATCCAAAATGGGGATTATACTTGGTCGGGAGCTAGGCCGAATGGCATTGCTCATGTTCGGCTTGATCGTATTTTGCACAATGCTAAGTGGTTGGACATTCACTCCACTTTAACTCATAAAGCTCTTCCCAAATGCTGCTCGGATCATAAAATTCTGCTCTACGGTTCGGCTCGGTTGGCAAGTGGGCCCAAACCTTTCCAGTTTCATAGTATGTGGCTTCGTCGAGACGGTCTTAAGAAACTAGTCCAGGATAATTAGGACCTACCTCTTCATGGTTTTGGGTATGGATGTGCTCATGGGAAAATTGAAGCGCCTTAAAACTATTTTGAAAGATTGGAATAAGATTACTTTCGGAGATGTTCATCTTAACGCTAAACTGGATGAACAAGATCTAGCACTTAAGAAGCAAGCACTCGAAATTTCTCCTATTGAGGATAATCATTATGCCCTGAACCAAGCTAATGCTCTTTTATATACGGTCTATGCTCGAGGAGGAGGATTTTTGGAGGCAAAAATCCCAATACAAGTGGTTCAAGGATGGAGATCGTAATACCAAGTTTTTTCATGCTTCTGTTATAGCCAATAAAGCTAGAAGCCATATCCAGCTATTCGCAGTGCGGTCAGGGATTGGATAACGGATGAGAGTGATATTAAACATGAGGCTATTTAGTTTTCCTGCTCACTTCTCTCTCAAAGGGAACCACAAGATGATTCTTCTATGCACGAGCTCCTTTTTCACATCCCCATGATCATCACTGATGAAGATAATGTTCAACTGAGGGCCCTAGTCTCTCTTGAAGAATTCAAACATACTGTTTTTGACCGTGATCCAATAGTGCTCCGGGTCCGGATGGTGTTTCTAGCATTTTTTCCAAATGTTTTGGGATGTGGTTCAAATGGATGTACAGAATGCGGTTAATGATTTTTTTTCAGGTCGCCCGCCGCCCCGTTCTGTCGGTTCCACTTTCATTACCCTGCATCATAAAAAAGATGCTCCTACGAGTTTTGGTGATTTCAGACCCATCTCTCCTTTCACCCATGGTCAGTATTACTCCCTGCCACGCAATTTCCCTCAGGTTACTCACTGTCTTTACGCAGATGATCTACTTATCTTTTGTAGAGGCCTCAAACGGAACATCCAGACGCTTATAGCTTTCATCCAGACTTATGAGATAGCTACGGATCAGAAAGTCAACTTATCAAAAGTTTTTTTTTGTGATTTTGAAGCACTACCCTACTGGTACGATTAGACGCCTCACAGTCATGACATGAATTCATCGGACAGAATGCCAGTTCACTTATTTGGGGTGCCCTATCTTTGTTGGTCGTTCTAAACGAGCTCACTTCGACTAACTTATTGATAAAATTCAGAAAAGGCTCGAAGGCTGGCAAGCGAAATTGCTCACGATTAGGGGTCGTCTAATTCTAATCAAGCATGTTTTATCTTCCATTCTTATACATACCATCACGGCCTTGCAAGTCCCCAGCTCGGTTATTGATCATATTCATCGCATTCAGAAGCTTCTTCAGATAAAATAGTGAGCAGGTGAAAAGACGTATTTGGCGATCCTGGGAAATTGTCTGTGGTCCTACTGAAGAAAATGGATTGGGAGCCCGCAATATGAAAGATATTCAATTAGCGTTTTCTTGTAAGCTTTGGTGGAAAATTTGTAATCGTGTTGGCCTTTGGGGTAAGTGTTTCTCTTCTCTTCCTCATCTAAAAACTTGCACCCATGGCGTATAATGCAAAAAGTTGAGAACCTTGTCAATCTTCACTTGCGGCCTATACAAACCTCCAAATGGAACCTGATCTGGTCTCCTAATTCTACGGGTAATTTCACTCTCGCTTCTGCCTACAAGATTATTCGCAACCAGAAGGAGGTTATTGTGGAACTTAAGGAGGTTTGGAAGCCCAATATTCCTATGAAAATCTCGGTTTTCATGTGGAGGTTTCTTAATAACATGCTTCCCCTACCTTATATGCTATGTATCTTTGGGCAACATGGTCCGTTCAAATGCCCTTTTTGCTCTGCTGAAGATACTAGAGATCATTCGTTTTACAACTGTTACTTTCCCCATGCTATTTGAATCACTTTTAGGCTGTGCTTAGATATCATCCTCTTACTGCTGATTTTTGGTCTTACATTCGTCCTTGGTGTTCGTTAATCATATTGGAGCATTTTAAATTGCATGCCAGCTTGTCCCCTCTTTGGTCCTTTGGGAAATTTGGAAATGGTGGAATAAGATTTTATTAGCCAATTCGACACCTACCATTCAGAATACTATTATCAACATCAAATGCAACTTATCGTATTCTATGCATCAACAGAAGCTAATTAGGGTGAATGAAAACGATGGTTGTCTGCTTGAAAACCGCCTCATCAGTTGCTTCTCCCCTCGGGTTGCTTCCCATCACATTCTTGTTAATTGGCAGAAACCACCGGCTAATGTGGTGAAACTTAACACCGATGGCTCTTCTCTAGGAAACTTAACCCTGGTACTTTAGGTGGTGGTTTTCTGGTTCAAAATATGCATGGTCATCTCCTCTATGATTCCAGTGAACTTTACGATCTCTGCACCATCGTGGTCGCGGAAATGAAAGCTCTCCTTACTGGCCTCACTCACTACTTCGATCATCATCTCCTTCATGTTCTGGCTGAAAGCGATTCTTTAGTTCTGGTTAACATCTTTGACATGCCATGGCAACTTGATCACGACATTCGATCCATCAAAATTCAACTCCGCCGGCAGAATACGCAGATTACCCACATCTTCTGTGAAGCAAATAAGGCTGTGGAATTTCTCGCCACTCAAGCTCCACCAGCAGAACCATGGTCTCCTATACTTCTCAAGATGCCCTCCCCGATGGCCTTAAACTTATATTACATGGTGACCAACTGGAAATCCCAATCATCTGACGAACTTGCCGCTCTGCATAATCATCTGGACGCACCCTTCAATTTTTTGATGGGTGCAAACCAGGTTGTATCTATTGTGTTGGTTATCAGTATTCTCTCCTATGCTTATTTCATTCATTGCTATGTGGATATTCTCTTTGCAGGCCATCGTGTAAAATTTAATGTGAGGGCATGGCCGGCTCACCTGCACCTTTTGCTTCTCGGAATGTGGTATAAATCTTGGCGAGGAAAACTGGAAGCACCCTTCAATTATTTGATGGGTACAATACATGTGTTTTGCTCCTTTTTGCCTACATTTCATTTCTATTCTTTTGATGGTTATACTTACGATTATTTCTTGAATGGGTCTTTGATTTTTATGAGTCACCCATATGAGGTTGGTATGCAAATTTGCATATCCTTGATGCTGGGTACCACCAAAATGCTGCACACGGCATTTTATTCAAGCCTCTTCAGCATGCTACTATTAGTTCTGCTCAACATCACCTGCAGCTTTTTGGACTATGGCTTCCTTGGCGAAGAAAACTGGAAGCACCCTTCATCCCCACTATGAAGGGTGCAATTCAGGTGTTAAGCTCCATTTTACCTCTCTTTTATTTTCACACTCTAGTTGGTGTTATATATTGCCTCTTATTGCTTGTGGACTGGATTATTGGGGAGTCTGCTAGTTGTCTGATAACTATTACTCACACTACTCACAGCGAAGCCTTTCAAGCAGCTGATTTGGATGACTTCAAGAATCTCTTGCCTTTCAAGAAACCGATTGCTGGGACTCTCATGTTGCTGCTATAGAGATTTTCCTTCTATCATCCTATTGTATTTTTCATTGTTTGGGGGAGCTTAATACTTCTAAAAACATGGGGTGCTGCACTCTTTCCTATGGTATGAATTTTCTCACACTGGGTTTGTGACCTGTGTTCTAAGGAGACAGGGCCATGTTTCGTTAAAGTCTTTTGGTATAAGGAGAGGGCCATGATCCGGCATGTACGAACCTTATTTCTAAATTAATACAAAAGGTTTCGTTTTAAAAATTAAAAAAAAAAACTAAAATATTGATGTAGTCAACCGACAGGAATACTACTCAGTATTCCTCCTTAGACAAACGGAAGCAAGCCAAATTTTCTAAAACATGGATAAGACAAAAGAAATTATTATAAGGTATATGCTGCTGTCTGCTGATGCTTTTCTTCTTCATTTATAGAAAGGATGGAATAAATGTAAGGAGCAATAAAATAGTACTATCACTTTTCATATTTCCACTGCGTATACACACATCTATCTACCTATCTTAGAGAAAGGAAGGGTTTAACCCTCTCCTTCCACGTGGCTAAATCAAATGCAAGGAGCTGATAATTTATTCATTTCGTCCGCTGATTTAGAATGCTAAATAATTGGATTTGGGAGCACAAGCTTCTTTAATATACTACCTCCGGTCTAAAATATAAGTCATCCTAAGAATTTTCACACAGATTAAGGAATTGGTTGAATGTCATTAATTTGAAGGTTAATGTCTAAAATACCCCTTGACTATCATTAATGCAATAGTTGTTAAATAATGAAAAGTTGTTGAATTCATAATAAATTAAGGGTAAGATAGAGAAAGAGCAATAAATGATGCATTGGTAATGTAGAATGACTTATATTATGGGACAAGTAGAAAAGTGTAGGATGACTTATATTTTGGACCGGAGGTAGTATTTATTTCGGTCCGGCCTGTTGTAAAGGCCCATAGTTGAAAAAAATCCCGTTTCCAATCTTCATTATTCCATTCCAATCATCCAAGAAATTAAATAAAATAAAATAAAATAAAATAACCGGTTCGTTAGGTTTTTCTTACCGTCCCCTACTTTGCCGTATGGTGGCTACTGTCGCCTCAGGTTTAGTCCAAATTTTCTAAACACTCAAGTGCTGATGGCGATTTTTTCACAGAGGAAAATCAACAGAATGACCCTTGACATGCACTTTCGCACCATGGCGGTGAAGTTTGCCTTAGATTCAATGGATGCCGCGGTATTGCCGTCGTAAGTCTTTCGTGGCCTCACGAAAATCTCATGATTCCCGATGAAGCTACAAGATTTTCCCTCAATAAACTTTCTATCTTACCGTTTTCTTTATTAATACATCTATTGAGTATTATTTTTATCAGCAAAAAATTATCAGGTAGCTCATTTCGTTCTCCCTCTTTCTGGTGCAATAAATGCTCTATGTTTTGGGGTATGCCTTGTGTATATACATGTCTGTTGTGCTATGTTATGGTTTTGAGCCTCTCTGTTGTTCTATTCATTCAAAGAGAGCATTTGAAAAAGCAAATTGAATGCAATGTGATCTTTCAATTAAATTCAGGATTAGCAAATTGAAAAAGGGTTCATTTGTTTGGGGTTCATGACTTTGCTGTGGGAAAGACATAAATGATGTTAGGACCTTATCCTAACTAGGGTTTTCAGATAGAAATGGAAAAGAAAAGAAGATAAGAACAGGAAGTAAGAGCAGGAATATAGAGTTTTATTATCTGTCAAATCATGAGCTGTTTACAACACACGCACCCCTTCTTATACTTGTTGGCTCGACACAAGTACAGGCTGTACACACACATTAGGCACCTAGAAATACGCACCACAAATACAACACCTTAGTTCCTAACATCACCCTCCCTTAAAGATCTTCCTTGCCCACAAGGAAGAGGGAAATCTGGGAACTGGGACAATTTGTAATCTGCATCTTCCCACGTTGACTGAGCTTCATCTAGATTAAGCCACTTAATCTTCCATTGGACAGCAGCCTTGTTGTACCTTTTCACAGACCGGATCTCTAACACCATCTCAGGATAAACCACTACCTCTCCTCCCCGATTAGTGATGGGAAGGCTGGTGGATGGTTGAATTTCTGCTCCTATATACTTTTTCAGCATGGAGACATGGAAAACAGGGTGTATTTTGGACTCTGAAGGAAGCTGCAACTTGTATGCCACTTCATTGACCCTGGCCACAACTTTGAATGGCCCAAAGTATTTAGCTGAGAGTTTGAGGTTCCTTCTGAGTGCCACTGAATTCTGTCTGTAAGGCTGTAGCTTCAAAAACACATATTCACCCACAGCAAACTCTTTATCCTTCCTATGTAAATCAGCATAAAACTTCATTCTATTCTGGGCTTCCTCCAGTTGTTGCTTGAGATCCTTTATGACCTCCTGCTTCTGCTTCATAAACCCTTCTACATCTATAATTTTTCCTTCAGCAAAACTCCCTAATGGCAGTGGTGTAGGTATGTAGCCATATAGGGCCTCAAAAGGGGAAACATTGATAGCTGTGTGGTAGTTGGTATTGTACCAATACTCTGCCATTGGTAACCACTTCTTCCACTTCTTAGGCCTTTGAAAAGTCATGCATCTGAGGTACATCTCAATGCACTGATTCACTCTCTCTGTTTGGCCATCTGATTGAGGATGGCATGCAGTGCTGTAGTTCAATTTAACCCCAGCTAACTTCATCAGGCTACCCCAAAAATCAGAGGTAAATACCTTGTCTCTGTCACTTACTATGCTGTCAGGCATTCCATGCAAACTGTAAACTTCTTGGAAGAACATTGCTGCAACAGATTCAGCAGTATACCCCTTCTCCAAGGCCATGAAATGAGCAAATTTAGTGAATCTGTCTACTACTACCATTATAACATTTTTCCCTTCTGACTTCGGAAGTCCTTCTATAAAATCCATGCTCAACTGTGACCATGCCCTTTCAGGTATAGGCAGGGGCTGTAGTAGACCTTGAGGTTTATCATGTAGGGTTTTGCATTGCTGGCAAGTTAGACATTTCTGAATCAGTCCCTTAACTTGTTGCTTCATAGTGGGCCTGTAGAACAACCTCTTGATCCTACTGTAACATGTCCTTATCCCAGAATGACCTCCCATGGAGCTGGAATGCAGCTGTTCAATCAACTTCTACCTTAGTTCTCTAGTAGATCCCACATAAATCCTCCCCTTGTATTTAAGTATTCCCTGATGTAAAGTGTAGTGGAGAACTGGAGTTGGTGCCACCATCATTTCCCTAAATTTTCGTTCAACCTCTGGATCATCTTTATAACTTGCTGAAATTTCTTGCAACAAGAAGGAACTGCCACACTAATCAAATCCAACTGTCCATGTTCATGATTATGCCTGGAAAGTGAATCAGCAACTATATTCTCACTTCCCTTTTTATATTCAATGGAAAAGTCCAGTCCCATTAGCTTAGTCACCCCTTTTTGTTGTAGAGTAGTTGTAGCCCTTTGATCCAGTGGGAATTTCAAGCTTTGCTGATCAGTTTTGATCACAAATGGTCTGCCCTGAATGTACTGTTTCCACTTTGTTATTGCCATCAAAACAGCAAGGAGCTCCTTTTCATAAATGGAGAGACCTAACTCCTTGGAGTTGAATGCCCTGCTGAGGTATGCCACCGGTTTCTTATGTTGATGTAAGACTGCCCCTAGGCCTTTAGCACAAGCATCTGTCTCTATCCAAAATAGCATCTCAAAATCTGGTAGTGGAAGTACAGCGGACTGAGTCATTGCCCTTTTTAACCCTTCAAAAGCCTCCTGAGAGGCAGGGGTCCAAATAAACCCCTCCTTCCTAAGCATATCATTCAGGGGTTTTGCCAAAATACCATAAGAGGGGACAAATCTCCTATAAAATCCAGTTAAACCCAGGAACCCCTTCAATTTAGTGGTATCCTTTGGCAGGGCCAATGCAACATGGCTTCTATCTTGGAGGGGTCAGCATAAACCCTTCCTTCTCTAATGATATGCCCCAAATATTCCACTTGACTTTGCCCAAAAGCACACTTGGACAACTTAGCATAAAATTGGTTCTGCCTTAGCACTTCCAACACTTGCCTCAGGTGCTATTGATGATCTTCCATACTCCTACTGTAAATCAGTATATCATCGAAGAAAACTAGAACAAACTTCCTCAAAAATGGTCTAAGCAGCTCATTCATATTTTTTTGAAAAGTGGCAGGGGCATTTGTGAGCCCAAAAGGCATCACAAGGAACTCAAAATGCCCATGGTGAGTTATGAAGGCTGTCTTTTGGATATCACCTTCCTCCATTAGGATTTGACGAAATCCAGACCTTAAGTCTATCTTGGAGAACACCCTAGCTTTCCCCAATTCATCTAAGAGATCATCAATGATGGGGATGGGGTACCTATCCTTGATAGTTAGATCATTGAGTCTCCTATAATCCACACACCCTCTCCAAGTGCCATCCTTCTTTTTCACCAATAGCATAGGAGATGAAAAAGGGATGTTACTGTGTTGTACTATGCCCTGTTTCAGCATGTCCTCCACCAACAATTTTGTATCATTTTTCTGGTGGTGTGAGTACATGTATGGCCTCAGTTTCACAGGTTCTGCACCTTCTTTAAGAATTATAGGGTGTTCATGCCCCTCTTTAGGAGGCGAGGCCAAGAGGGTCTTTGCAAACACATCATCACACTCCTTCAAAAGAGGCCTCAATTCAGCTGGCACACTAGGAATTTCTGTGTTCTGAAGCATGTGGAGGCATCCCATCAAACTGTAAGTCCCCTTCCTTATAGTGTCCACAAACTTCTTGCAACTGATCAGTTTGAGTTGACCCTCATTTTGATCCCCATGAAGTAAAACTTGGGTTCCACCCATAGTAAATGACAGACACATGTTGTGGAAGTTGAATGTGACTGGGCTAAATTTTTCCATCCAGTCCACTCCTAGCACCATATCACAGCCCCTCAATCTGATCAACCTAATGTCATGATTAAACTCAGTGCCCTGCATCATCCAAGACAGGTTTGGACACTTGAACTCACTGATCAGTGTGTTCCCATCAGCTACTGTTATGGTCATGGGGTGGCTAGGCACCATTGTACACCTTGCATCCTTTGCAACCTTATAGTCTAAAAAAGAGTGGGAGGCCCCACTGTCTATGAGAATCATCACTGGCTTTTTTTTAATCGATCCTTTGATCTTGAAAGTATTGGGGGAAGACTGTCCAGTCAAGGAATAGACTGATAATTGAGATAATTCTGCAGGTCCACCATTTACAAAATCTTCATCATCCGCTAATATAAGGTGCAAATGCTTCTGCTTACATTTATGCCCAGGTGTGTACTTCTTATCGCACCTGAAGCATAATCCCTTAGACCTCTTGTCCTGAATCTCCATGGGTGTGATTGCTCTCTGGAATATAGGCTTACTTTCTTGCTGAGGTATTTTGTCGAACACCTTGGCTACATGCTGATTCTGTTAATCTGTCCACCAGAATACGATATCTTAGGTAGTGGCTTGTGGTGTAGAGACAAGATTACGCATTCTTGACACCTGGCTGCTTCAATTGCAGCAGACATGGAATTAGGATGCATAAGCCTAACCATGGATTTGGTTTCTTGCTTAAGTCCTCTAATGAAACAAGTTACAAAATGATACTCCGTTAGGCTAGGGCACTGTATTTGGACAAGAGTCTTAAGCTCCTCAAACTCAGCCAAATACTCATCGACATACCCTACCTGCTTTAGTTGATGGAATTCGTCAACGGCCATGTCCATAGACTTACATCCAAACCGTTTATGTACTTCATCTCTCATCGTTTGCCAAGTAAGATACGGATAACTCATCCTCAATCCACCAAACCAAATATCGCGACTCCTCGAAGATGCATTTACGCCATACCTACTTTTCGAATCTCGGTGTCTCATGCATCTGAAAATACCTTTCACACCTTCGAATCCATTCCAATGGAGAATCACCATGAAACAAAGGAAAATCGATTTTAGAGCTTTTACTCGAAGGTTCGTACCTATCATGTTTCAATTCAGCTTGATTTGTTCTCTGTGGCGTGGGAATCAAGCCATCACTTCTCGGTTCAGCTGCATTTTGCCTAGTTGGCGTAGGGAGCAAGCCATCCCCCAATGCCACAAGCTGGAGTTCCGATTGTAACCTCAGGCCTCTTATCGACCTTTTCCAAAGAGTAATTTCATCACTTGCATTAGAGAATCATCTTTGGTTCTCAATCTTCTTGTGCAAGGAAACTGAACTTCGCCCAACCTTTGCCCGAACTCATCTAACCTCGATTGAATTCTTGATCATCTTACGCTGAATCGAATCCTCGACTTTCTTCGATCGATTTAGCAGCCATAGAAAAAGATCACAAGTGTAGAATCTGTTCTCTGATACCAGATGTTAGGACCTTATCCTAACTAGGGTTTTCAGATAGAAATGGAAAAGAAAGGAAGATAAGAACAGGAAGTAAGAGCAGGAATATAGAGTTTTATTATCTGTCAAATCATGATCTGTTTACAACACACGCACCCCTTCTTATACTTGTTGGCTCGACACAAGTACAGGCTGTACACACACATTAGGCACCTAGAAATACGCACCACAAATACAACACCTTAGTTCCTAACAAATAATGAATAAAAAATGTAAGTCAGTTTACGCTAGATCAATCTCTTCACTCGGATGTAGTGCCTTGCTTTGATGCAAAGATATGTATGCTACTTTCACTGCAGTATGAATGATGTTTAGAAATACTCGGTTTCCATGTTTTGGAATGGTTTTTTTTCCCTGATGCTTAGCAGATTGGAGAAGGTTTCTTTTGTTTGGGGTTGAGGAATTTGCTGTAGGAAAGACATAAATAATGAATACAAATTTTTATTGAGTTTACACTAGATGAATCTCTTCACTGTCAATATTGATTGCCAAATTTACTGGTTTGTTTTACTGCAAGGATATGTATACTTCCTTCACTGTAATATGAATGATGTTTAGAATTACTCCATTGTCAGGTTCTTGAATGGTTTTTTGCTTAGGATTTACTGGTTCCTTTTTTAGGCAATAGTTGGTTCATTGCTGCTATGGCTTTCTTATGGTCTTATATATATATGTCAGATTTCTAATATTTAAGTTAAAGTTGGACTTGAAAATAATCTTGCTGTGTGCTTTGTACAGGTTGCACAGAAGGCAAACTTACAAGGCGGATTTCTTCCTTACCTTTGAGTAAGTTCTTGCTTTTTTTGTTCAAAGCCTTCATTGTTGTTTCCAAATATAATAGAAGATTTCTTCTGTTTAAGTTATGCTTCAGCTGAAATTTTTATGCTGTGTTTTTTTGGTAGGTTCTGCAGAATACAAACATACAAGAAAGATTTCTTTCTTAATTTGGGGATGTGCTTGATTTTCTCTTCTTTACAACTTTCTAGTCTTTCCTAACTTTCGGTGTAAGTTTTAATCTGGCTTCTTATGTTCTCATGCTTTGTTGAGATCTATTTGTAAGTATAAATCTTTGTATAGTGTAGTCCATTGACAACTTTGTAGATGTAAATTTGCATTCAATTGTCTAATGTTGCTTAATCTTTAATGTATTTTAAATAAACACTAGATATGGTAACTAATTTCGACAATCAAGTGCTTTCATTTTCTTCATTGGGTAGGGGCTTGATTGTAGCTTTTGACTTTTGGACATCAGTTGCCTCGCTTTTGTTTACTATTGATCCTTATATTTTACTTTCTTTTTTTCTGGATAAATGGTGCTAGTGTGAATTGATCTATTGATATTAGTTTCCAAATTCGGCTACCATATGACTTACGATTTCCACTTTGATATTCAGGGTCACATTTGCCGAAAATCCTTTTTGGGAATCCTTTTTGTGTCTTACAGCATGTTTTTACTAATGATAAATATGCTTGATGTTCATGATTTCACATAATAGTCATCTATCATCAAATCAAATATCTTTGAAAATAAAAACAGGAAGAAGCCAATTATACTCAAGACATGGAAATACGGAAGAGATCCTGTATCCATTGAGCTTCAGCATAGCTTACTTGATCCGCCGCTTTTAGTTGCTGAACATCGGCAAAATTAGGATTTTAGTCCTCTAAGTTGTCCTATTTTGGATTTTAGTCCTGCTCCTGTTCCGGTGAGGAAAATAGTCCTCTAAGTTGCTTTTTTTTTTTTGGATTTTAGTCCTGTCCGCCGGATATTGCTGACTGGACACCGGAATATTTTAAAATTGATGACGTTTAACGGTAATGTCTTCTGGCCCTATTCTTTCCAGTTTTACATGGTATTACTTTCTGGTATTCAGTAGTGTTGATCTTGTTAGAAGTCAATGACTTCTAGATTATTCTACAACTAGTACATGGGAAAAATCTAGAATTTATTTCCTTAGAGAATAGTCTAGAATTCTAAAAAAATACATAGATAAACATCCAATGCACACTTTGCCTAGAAAGATCTAGTGTGCATATTCTCTAGAAGGATCTACCACTTTTTCTAGGATATTCTTACCTTTCCTATAAATAGGAGTTGTAACTTAGGCCAACAACACAACACAACACACACAAGTTGTGAAGTGAGTCTCCCACATCAAACACTTTCTAGTTGCTCTCTTCTTGTATTTTTCAAGTGTCCCATTTGTTGTATATTTTGTGTATCAATAAAACATCAAGTTCTATATTTCAAGTGTTTGGACCTACCGCTTACAACACAACAAGTGGTATCGGAGCCTTGTCGATCGGGCGTAGTTTTTTGTGGTGGTGATATTTGGTCGGGGACCAAAGACGTCGTCACTCTGCCGGAGTAAAAGGTCGGAGGATATTATTCACCGTTTGAGAAGAATCACTCAACGATTCTTGTCTCGTGATCCGGGAACGGGTGGGTGTTTGATGCAGGACCTAGCTTACTTAGTGTTTGTGATTGCAACAAAACTAAGTCACGATGGCGGATTTTTCGGTGAGTAATATTAAAAATTAAATAATCACAATTATAGCACATGGCAATCGTGTATGGTGTCATACCTAGAGAACCAAGATTTGTTGGAGTATGTCACCGGAAGTGACGCAACGCCGCCCGCTTCAACAGATGCCACGGCTTTGCGTAAATGGAAGGTGAAAGCTGCGAAAGCCATGTTTGCTATAAAGACATCAATCGAAGATGAGATGATTGAGCATATCGGAAAGCCACCACGCCGGAAGGAAGCATGGGACACGTTGGCTAGTCGTTTTCGAGGAAGAACATTTCGTGCTGCAAATCTTGGAGAATGAGTTGATGTCGCTCATCCAGGGAAATCTATCAATCAGAGATTATTTCACCAAGGTAAAATCTCTGTGTTATGAGATTTCCCAATTAGATCCGGAGTCCAAAATTGGTGAGTCTCGGATGAGATGAATATTGATACATGGTTTAAAACCCGAGTATCGGAGTGTCACAACAGCGATACAAGGTTGGGCCACACAACCAACCATTGATGAGCTGGAAAATTTATTAGCTGACCAGGAGTCGCTGGCTAAGCAGATGGCAGATGTAGTTATAAAGTCAGAAGAAGAGGTGTTGTATGCAAGTCAAGCAAGAGGAAAATCAAATAGATATAACAATAAGGGATTCAAAAGACAATATGATGGAAAACAACAAAAGGACGAAGGACAGAGTTACCAAAGAGGGGGAGCTGAAGATAAGAGACATGATAATAAGAAAAGTAATGATAGACCTCAAGGAGGAGACAAACGCTTTCACAAGCAACAAAATGCTTGCTTCAATTGTGGCAGAAAAGGACATTTCGCAAGAGATTGCAGATTCAAGAAGAAACAAGTCGAAGGAAACGCTACCACTTCGGATACCAAAGATGACCAAAGGGAAACAGAGTGGGATGTTCAAGCATCTTTCTCAGGGTTGAAGTCCGAGCAAGAAAATATTGACACTACTATGGAGAAAGAACAAGTCCAAGTAAGTTGTGCAACAACTATGACAAGTGATATTGGGCGTGTTAACTTTCAGAATATGTGGATCGTTGACTCAGGAGCTGGCAATCATATGACCGGTGATAAAGAAAGACTTCAAAGAATGTCAGAATACAAAGGAGGTCGTGTTGTCGTAACGGCGGATAACACCAAGCTTCTAATTAGACACATTGGAGAGACAGTGATCACACCAAGCTCAAATTCTCAGCCAGTGATACTGCAAAATGTGATGCATGTTGATGGAATAAAGAAAAATCTCTTGTCAGTATCACAACTCACAGAGTCAGGTAATTATGTATTGTTCAGTCCACAAGATGTGAAGGTTTATCGTGATCTTAGAGTCGTTGGGACTCCAATCCTAGAAGGTGAAAAGAAGGAGTCAGTATATGTACTGACTGCTGAAGCAGCATATGTTGAGAAAACCAGGAAAAATGACACCGCTGATCTATGGCATGCACGTCTGGGACATGTCAGTTATAAGAGACTTAAGGTCATGATGAAAGAGTCTATGCTCAAAGGACTTCCTAAGTTGGAATGTCGGGACGACACGGTTTGCGCCGGATGCCAATATGGAAAAGCGCATCAACTCCCATATAAGGAGTCGAGATACCGAGCAAAGACACCACTTGAGTTGATTCATTCAGATGTTTTGGACCAAAGAAGCAAAGCGGTCGATCGGAGGAGCAAAATATATGATCACCTTCATTGATGATTTCTCAAGATATATGTGGGTGGATTTCATGAAGGAGAAATCCCAAGCTTTGGAGAAGTTCAAGGAATTCAAATATAAAGTAGAAGCAGACTTTCCTCAAAGAGTACGTTGTCTACGTCATGAGATAATGGAGGTGAGTATACATCCACCGAGTTCTCGGAATATCTAAAGCAAAATAATATTTTTGTGCATTGACTTGTCCGAGAATGCCGCAACAAAACGGGTAGCTGAAAGAAAGAATCGACATTTAGCTGAGACATGTCGGAGTATGATACATGCAAAGAATGTCCCAGACCGTTTTTGGGCAGAATGTATGAAGACTGCAGCCCATGTGATCAATCGGCTACCACAAGCAAAGCTTGGATTCATCTCACCATATCAGAAACTCAAAAGAGAGAAACCAACTGTAAGTCATTTCAAAGTATTTGGCTGTGTCTGTTACGTATTCGTCCCAGATGAGCTACGAAGCAAATTTGACAAGAAAGCAATCAGATGCATCTTCTTGGGATACGATGAGGAAAGAAAAGGATGGAAGTGTTGTGACCCAAGAACGAATCGATGTATGGTGTCAAGAAAGGTTGTATTCGATGAAGCATCTTCTTGGTGGTCATCTCAAGACGAGGAGCTTCCTGACTCACCTATTCTAGAAGAGAAAATAAGAGAAAATACTGGAGAAGAGTTATGCACTCTGAAAGTAAATGATGATGGCCAAGAGAAATCGGCAGCAACTCAAGTGATGGAATATAGCAGCATCGAAAGTCCAACACTGGAGATGGAGGAAGTTGATCATCATGAACAACTTAGGAGATCATCTCGACAGAGGAAACCAAATCCTAAGTATGCTAACATTACGACAGTTGATGATACTGCAACTATGGAGCCTTCAAGCTATGAGGAGGCGTCTAAAAAGGGTGAATGGATCCAGGCGATGAAAGAGGAAATTCAAGCGCTTAAGCAAAACCAGACTTGGGAACTTGTTCCTCTTCCAGAAGGAGTAAAACCAATATCTTGCAAATGGGTTTACAAGGTGAAAACATGACAAGACGGATCCATAGAAAGACATAAAGCTCGATTAGTTGCTCGTGGTTTCTCACAACAATATGGCTTAGACTATGATGAGACGTTTAGCCCGGTGGCGAAGATAACTACAAGATTTGAGTCTTACGGCCCTAGCAGCCTAGTAAGTCTTGGAAGCTATGGCGAGATGGATGTGAAGAACGCCTTCCTACATGGCGAGATCGATCGAGACATATACATGGAGCAACCAAAAGGCTTCGAGTATGACTCATCCTAAATACGTGTGCAAGTTAAGAAAGGCGTTATATGGATTGAAACAGGCGCCAAGGGCTTGGTACGGAAAAATTGCAGAGTTCTTGACTCATAGTGGTTTCTCTATGGCTCCGTCCGACTCAAGTTTGTTCATCAAGTATCAAAATAACAAAGTAACAGTCGTGTTGGTATATGTTGATGATCTCATCATCACTGGAGATAATGACAAAGAAGTTCAGCAAGTCAAGAGGAACTTATCAGTCCGGTTTCAAATGAAAGAACTTGGAGAGCTTAAGCACTTTCTTGGACTTGAAGTCGAGTACACTAAAGATGGGTTGTTCCTCTGCCAACAGAAGTATGTTAAGGAACTGTTAAAGAAGTCTGGAATGATAGACTGCAAGCCTTCTCCAACACCAATTGAAGTCAATGCCAAGTTAAGCTCAAAAGAAGGCAAAGAGTTGGATGATGCTACAAGTTATCGACGACTAGTAGGAAGTCTGATATACTTGACGTTAACAAGACCAGACATTTCCTTTGCAGTTGGCGTCGCAAGCAGATTTATGCAAAGTCCAAGAAAGCCACATTGGCAGTTAGTTCAGAAAATTATGAGGTACGTCAAAGGAACTTATGACTACGGTATTTTCTACCAGAAAGGAGTGCCATGTAAACTTGTTGGATACTGTGACGCTGATTATGCTGGGGATCATGACACTCTCCGATCAACTACCGGTTACGTGTTCAGCCTTGGTTCTGGAGTAATATCTTGGTGTAGCAAAAGACAACCTACTGTATCTCTATCAACTACGAGGCGAGTACCGGGCAGCAGCCTGTAGCAGCTCAAGAAGTCACTTGGCTTGCAGTGCGATTATTGAAGGATTTACACGGCCGGTTGACTATGCAGTGGATTTACATTGCGACAATATATCATCACTTCAACTAGCAGAGAATCCAGTATTTCATGCTAGGACCAAGCACATTGAAGTGCACTACCACTTTATTGTAGAAGGTTCTTCAAGATGAGATACGATGATTCACGTGAAGATCGAAGATCAATTAGCGAGACATATTCACAAAAGGATTAAGAGGGACTTAAGCTCGAGGAATTCAGAAATGCTCTTGGGATGCAAATGAGCTCGTCGTCAAAAGAAAGAAGTCATTGAGGGGGAGTGTTAGAAGTCAATGACTTCTAGATTATTCTACAACTTGTACATGGGAAAAATCTAGAATTTATTTCCTTAGAGAATAGTCTAGAATTCTAAAAAAATACTTAGATAAATATCCAATGCACACTTTGCCTAGAAAGATCTAGTGTGCATATTCTCTAGAAGGATCTACCACTTTCTCTAGGATATTCTTACCTTTCCTATAAATAGGAGTTGTAACTTAGGCCAACAACACAACACAACACACACAAGTTGTGAAGTGAGTCTCCCACATCAAACACTTTCTAGTTGCTCTCTTCTTGTATTTTTCAAGTGTCCCATTTGTTGTATATTTTGTGTATCAATAAAACATCAAGTTCTATATTCCAAGTGTTTGGACCTACCGCTTACAACACAACAGATCTTTGTGGGGATGTAGGTGTTAATTAATGTTGTTCAGGATATTCTAAGTTATAACATATTTAGCATTGTTTGTGTTCAGTCTGAATTTTACATACACCTTATTTAATCATGTTGATGTTTTACTTAAAATTTCGATCCTTTCATATACATAAGCATTTCATTGTCGGCCAAAAAAGCTGCAGTGGTTCTTCAGAATCCACCAATCTCAGATGATGCTCCATTAAAACAGTGGTATAGTTGTGGCAAAAATATTGTTCCGTTTTCCTGGTCGATTTTGACCCTTCATATATTGCAGGCTACTTCATGAAACAAATACCCTGATACTTTTTAAGCAGGCTTTATTTGGGCGCTGGTGCGAAAATGACATTATTTTAGGTACAAGGAGAATATTGATGCAGTGTTAGCATTAGTAAATGCATGGATATATAGAGATCCTACCATTTTTTTGGAGGTAGCTAATCGAGCTGATCTCCTGCCGATTCAAGTTGCCATCAGCTCAATCGATGCAGTAAATTCCTCATTCCAAGCCAAAATAGCTTCTGGTTCCCATCCTGTTCAGTTGCAACAGGTCCTTTAATGCAAAACAAAGGTTGGGAACATTGGTGTGTATCATGTAAAGAGAACATGGTGGTAAAACATAGGTAATAGTCTAACTGTACAGGCTATCAACATTAGTTTATGAACATGTGTTTATTATTGTGCATATTATGATTGGTAGTGCTTTACACAGGTGTTGCTTCGATGTGCGTTTATTTGATAAGACTGGGATGCTTCCAGCTGATTTGCCCTGATGCAGAAGTTTTTCATATGATTTTAAGGCTTTTAAGGCTTATAATTTCCTTTCTCATATGATTCATTTACGGAAACCGGTTCTATACATACCGGAACATTAAGAATGGTGTATTCAACGTTCCTTTTGTTTTTAGGGAACTATTGCAATATATTATGACACATTAACTTATACATATTCCTTAGATTAATTATATAATAGAAATTGGAAAATTAGGGATAAGGACACAATCTGAAATATTATTAAGCAACAGGACAACTACATATTTTTTATAGGGAGAAGGACAATGCATAATTTTTATAAGCGAGAAGGACAAACAGTGAATCCGAAAATCGGTGAATCTCCTAGTGAATCCCGAAATCGGTGAATTTCGATAGTGAATTTTGATGATGAATCCCTAAAATCGGTGAATCCCGACAATGAATTTTGAAAATTAGTGAATTTCGATGATTGAATTTCGGCGATGAATTTAAAGCAATGAATTTCGAACACAAGTGAATTTCGATAGTGGATAAATAGTTTTGTCCTTTATGCAAAAGTTTCAAAAGACTGTCCTTCTACTTAATTGATGAAATATTTTTGTCCTTCTCCCTCATTCCCCCAATAGAAATATAGATAGACTTTTTAACACCCTTCTATACAAACAATCTTTTGGTGCAGTGGTATAATATCATTGTTATATGATGGTTTTATATATGCATAACATGCAAAGACCAATGTGCTCAGACTATTTAGATTTCAATGTACAATATTAGCGCCTATATAAATCCAAGCTAGGCAAATTGTTTTGTTGGAAATATATAAGTAATATGTTCAGCTTTGTATGCATTCTTGCAATTGCACTAATAATTGATACTCAACTCTGATGCCTGTGCTTAAAGAATTAACATGTTAACCTTTAAATTAATTATTACTCATTCCAATTTAACTCTATTATCCACACTTCATAGGTTCAATTCTTCGTCTACAAACTGGGGCATAAATAAAAGGGCCTTATGTGCAAGGCCTACACCACTCTAGTGTATATATATATATATATATATATATATATATATATATATATATATATATATATATATATATATTAACAAAGAAAGGACACTTGTCCTCGTTATCTTGATAAGATGACACATGTGTACATGTGCCAAACTACAACAATGCCACATATGGCCTTAGGTGGCTAACTATTTAATATATATTTTATTCAGTACCGTGAAATGGACATCCATATATTACGTGCGTATTTATAACACTCCCCCTTGGACGTCCATTACACAAAGAATCTGCCTCATTAAAACCTTCAGTATGAAAAAACCCTGCAGGAAGAAAATCATAATGAAGGAAAAAGAGTACAGTTTTCGTTTATGTATTACTCCCCTGATTTGAACATCTCTTCGAGTCTCTAAGCCGGCACATTCCGATCTTCTTTATCAATTTCTCAAACGTAGCGGTAGGTAACGATTTCGTGAATAAATCTACTAGATTGTCACTTGATCCGATCTATTGAACATTAACGTCGCCTTTCTTCTGAAGATCGTGAGTGAAGAATTTTTTGGTGAAATATGTTTTGTTCGATCTCCCTTTATGTATCCCCCCTTTAGTTGTGCTATACATGCTGCAATGTCTTCATATAATGTAATCGGCTTCCCTTTCTCAACGAACAAGCCACAAGTTTCCCGTATATAATGCATCAGTGATCTCAACCAGACACATTCTCGGATTGCTTCATGAATAGAAATTATCTCGACATGATTTGAGGATGTAGCGACCAAAGATTGCTTAGTTGAGAGCCATGAAATCATTGTGCCACCGTTAGTAAACAAGTAACCTGTCTGAGACCTTGCTTTGTGGGTGTCGGATAAATATCTTGCATCTGCATAACCAACAAGCTCCCGGCTTGATTTGTTGGAGTAGAAGAGTCTAAGATCAACCATCCCTTGCAGATATCGAAATAGATGTTGGAATCCATTCCAATGACATAGTGTCAGAGTTGAGTTAAACCTGGGCTTTAAACTCACAAAAAAAGAAATTTTTGGTCTAGTATTGTTAGCTAAATACATTATAGAACCGATAGCACTGAGATATGGTACTTCAGGACCAGGTATCTCTTCATTTTCTTTGCATGGTCGAAATGGATCTTTATCTATTTCAAGTGATCTTACGACCATTGCGGTGCTTAACGGATGTGATTTGTCCATATAGAATTGTTTCAGAACTTTCTCTGTATAGGTTGATTGATGGACAAAGATTCCATCTTCTAGACGTTCGATCTGTAAACCAGGACAAAATCTCGTTTGACCAAAATCTTTAACTTCAAATTCTTTCTTTAAGTAATCAACTACCTTTGAAACTTCATCGGGAGTTCCAACAATATTTAAATAATCAACTAATACAGAGATTATCACAAATTGTGATTCATGCTTTCTGATAAAAACACAAAGACAAATCAGATCATTTTTAAAACCTTCTTTAATTAAACTTTCACTATGACGATTATACCACATTCGTCCAGATTGCTTTAGTCCATACAGGGACTTTTGTAACTTGACAAAACAAATTTCTCGAGGATTCGATGTACATGCTTCAGCCATTCTAAATCCTTTAGGGATTTTCATATATATATATATATATATATATATATATATATATATATATATATATATATATATATATCATTGTCAAGTTCCCGTATTGATAAGTTTGTAACAACGTCCATAAGACGCATTTGAAGGTTTCATGCACTTTGCCAGGCTCACGAGGTATGGTAATGTTATCGAATCAACCACTGGTGAATAAGTTTCCTCGTAATCGATACCGGTCATTTGTGAAAATCCTTGGGCCAAGAATCGTGCTTTATATCTCAATATTTCATTTTTCTCATTTCTTTTCCTCATGAAAACCCATTTGAACCCTACTGGCTTTATCCCTTCAGGAGTACGAACTACAGGTCCGAAAACTTTTCGTTTTGCTAGGGATTCTAATTCTGATTTTATGGCATCTTGCCATCGTGGCCAGTCTTTTATTTTTCGACATTCATCAATTGATGTCGGTTCATGATCCTCGTTTTCACCAATTATTTCAAGTGCGACATTGTATGCAAAAATGTCGTCAATGATGACTTCCTCTCGGTTCCATTTTGTTCCGGAAGTTACATAATTAATTGATGTCTCTATACATTCACCACTTTCGGGATTTGTAATTTTCTCGCTCTCTTGGATCTCATCATCAATTTTAGAATCATCGATTTGATCATTTTGATCATTTTGTCCTCTCTTCGTTCGAGGATTTTTATCTTTCGCACCAATCGGTGTACCACGCTTTTGGCGTGGTTTCGATTCATTTGCTATATCATTCATTTCAAGTCCTTCTGGGACTAAAACACGAGCCGGAGCATTCACGGCTTCTATATAAGATTTAGTGACTCTACCGGAGTCATTAGATGCATCCGGTTGATTAGCTATCTTTTGCAAATGAATTATTCTTTGAACTTCAAGTTCACATGCACTTGTACGAGGATCAAAAAAATTTAACAATGTTTTCCAAGAGATTTCTTTTTGTAACAGTTCTTTTTCAGGTCCATTTCCTCCCCCTAATCTCGGGAAACAGTCTCATCAAAATGACAATCTGTAAATCTTGCGGTAAATAAGTCACTCGTCAAGGGTTCAAGATATCTAATAATAGACGGGGAATTATATCCCACATAAATTCCCAATCTTCTTGGGGGGGACCATCTTGGTGCGTCTTGCTGCAGGAAAAATTGGTAGATATACCGTGCAACCAAAAATTCTTAGATGAGATATATTGGGCTCATGACCCATAGCCAACTGCATCGGGGTATTTATTATAGCTCGATGGTCTAATTTGCAAAAGTGCTGTTGCATGTAAAATAGCATGTCCCCAAGCAGATATGAGTAAATTTGTTCTCATTAACATTGGTATATCAATTAATTGTAGTCATTTAATACATGACTCGGCTAGAGCATTTTGCGTGTGAACATGAGCAACCGGATGTTCCACACTGATTCCCACACACATGAAATAATCATCAAAATCACGTGATGAATATTCTTCAGCATTATCCAAACGGATTATAATAATCCAGAAATTGTGCTCGTAAACAGATTATCTATGCTAGTAATTTTGCAAACGCCAGATTGCGAGTTGATAATAATGATACATGTGACCAGCTGCTGGATGCGTCAATTAGGGCCATAAAATATCTGAATTGTCTGCTATGTGGATGTATAGGTCCACATATGTCGCCATGAATACGTTCTAAAATACTGGCGATTCAGTTGCCACTTTCGTGACCGATGGCCTTGTAAATAATTTTTTCCTTGAGAACATGCGTACATGACAATTCGTTAACATTGAAAAACTTCCGGTTTTTCAGTATGTGGCCATGTGAGTTCTCAATGATTCGTTTCATCATAACTGGTCTAGGATGTCCTAATCGATCATGGCAAATTCTCAGTAAATTATCATCAGTAAACTTCTGGTTTCCTACAAGATGTGTCTCAAGCGCATTTGTTTTAGTATAATACAATCCCGATGACGGAGAGTGTAGTTTCTCTAATATAATTTTCTTCCCTGAGACATTTATTGTTATATACAAATATTCAATATTTATCTCATTCATTGACTCAATATGATATCCATTCCGGCGGATATCTTTAAAACTCAATAAATTTCTTCAGGATTTCGGAGAATATAAAGCATGATCGAGCATAAATTTTGTTCAACCAGGGAGAAATATTGTGGCTTTTCTGAAGCCTTCGATCAGTTTTGCACTGCCACATATAGTCAAAGACGTAGCTATTCCCATGGCTTAGGGGGGCTAAGCCCACCCCAACTTTTTTTTAGTACTAGTCTATGAACAAGCCAACCAAAGACACTACACTACCTTAACGTGGATCCCAACTTCAAGCCGATTCAGCAGAAAACTCATCAATTCTTCCACGAGAAGGAGATAGCTATAAAGATTGCGGTTCAAAATTTGATGCAAGCAAGAATCATTAGGGAGCTCGCATATCCGACATGGCTCGCCAACGTTGTAATGGTCAAAAAGCACAACGGAAAATGGCGGATGTGCATAGATTTTATAGATTTTGTTGGTCCTTGGAAAGGCTAACACAAGTTTAGAGGGGGTGAATAAACTTGTCACCAAAAACTAATCTCGGTGGAAAAGCCCTCAGAATCGAGTTTCTCTCGAAACTCAAAGCGATCTTCGATTCGCTTTTGTTCTCGTCCCTTAACTTGTGCGGAGTTGATTAGCTCAATCGAATATAAGTTAATGCTGACTTATATTTAGTCTTGTTAACTGGCAGAGGATAAAACTAGCCCTTAGTGCAATAGATGTGTAAATAGAAAACTAGACCTTCTATGTATCGATTCATGGTCGACTTAGTGTCCGGTGTTTCTTTGAGTGATAATGCAATAAATAAAACAAACACAAATGCATAAAGTAAATCAACACATGATTTGTTTATGGAAGTTCCGGTGGTGTAATCCCGCACGCCTCCCCTTCTCCTGTGGGCGTAGGAGGTATCACTAGAATAATGAGATAACCGTTACAAAATCCTAGCACTATGACAGTCCTTCACGACACCCTAGTTTCACTGTCTACACAAAATGAAGAAATGTGAGATTGCTCCCTTCACTCTGCACACTGATCTTTCGGAGGTGGAATTGCTCCTTCACCAGCTCACCATTAACATACACAGTCCTCAGACTACACCAACTGCTGTAGCAACACCGTATGAGAAAAGGTAGAATTGCTTTTCTCAAACTATGCACAGCCAACCCTTTTTACAAAGGTTAGGTTTAGAATTAATCACAAGGTTAATTCAGTGAGCTGTCTGATTCTTCTGGATCTGACTTTGTAGCTCCAAGATGCCTTCTTTCCCCCTTAATGGGTTACTGGATCTTTCTTTGAAGTCTTCAAGGCAATTCCGTTGGCTTCCCCTTTTTCTAGATATATATGATCTGATTTTGTAGATCTGGATTTGGATCTTTGAATATATGCTTGTAAAGCTCTTTTTGTGATCCTCTTCTCTCTCTGTCTCTTGAGTGATTCTCTTGTGTATTTATAGGGGTGATGTAACGGTCACTAGCTCTTGTAGCCGTTACACTTGTCATTTAGCCAACGTTCATATGTACGATCTTTTGTCGTATTTTCAGGTTAAATTCAACAAGGCCTTAACTCAGTTTTCTACTCTTTTTCAAAACTGAGTACCTTGTTTACTTAATATCTGACTTTAATTGACTAAGTTAGAGTACACCATTCAGTTTCTTCTTTTCCAGGTAGCTGATAATCTTTGTCCTTAAAATTTTTCAGTTTTACATGATCTATAACTCAGTTTCAGGTTACCACAGACTTGCCTGAATCCTGATTTATAGTCACGACTTAATCGACTTCTAACCGAGTTTTCCACCTCGCTTCTTGATTTTATGTAATCGAGTCTGTGTCCTCGGTTCTTGATCTTCTAGATAAGCCAACCGAGTCTGTGTCCTCGGCGAACTTATCTTCTTGGTTTTAGCATAAGCGAGTTGGAACCTCGATTCTTCAAGTGCATATTCAGATTTTCTTGTTATAACTCGCTTGTTCGCCTAGTTCCTATTCTATTACAATGCTTGTCCAAAAAACCTATACAAAGTTAGGACTTAGATAGAACTTATACATTTATCTCTAAACCATTTCTTGCTTCTTCTTTTATTATGCACTATAACAGTAAGTTACGACTTCATCATCATGGGTTGTAAGTGATTTGTCTAATTTCGTGACTAATCATCATCAAAACATAAATAATATTTCCAACAATTTTTCCCTTTTTTGATGATGTATCATAACCCTCCTAAAAGCAATAACAAAGGAATAGTGCAAGAAATCATAACAAAATAGAATGTACCAAGTTTATCACAAGATTCAAAATAGAACAGATTGAGTTAAAAAATGAAATAGATTACATCTTTTCTTTTCCAAAGCCAACAATTTTACACCAACAAAGATACTCCTTTTGTCTCTAGAGATCTTCTTGCTTTTCCTTCTTCTTGATTTCACCATCTCTAGGCTTGATCTCTAAATATTCATTTAGCAAATGATTTGCTTCTTCATTGTTGCCACTTTAGAATTTTCCAAGATCTCTTTAATTTCTTCACTCATTACCTTCTCTTCTTCCTCCGAGATAAGACTAGATTTCTTTTCAGCCTTTTCTTTACGGTTCCTTTTCATCTTCCCTTTCCGGTTCAAACTTCCCCTTAGTTCTTGTCCAACTATCTTTTATAGCTCTTAGATTTTCCTTCAATCTGATACAAATTGCAAGTTTCTTTCTTATGCTTAGCACAACTTGAACTGCATTTTCCTCATCTTCTTCAGACCTTGTTTCTGTGAAGGTCTCTTCTTTGACCAATTCTTCGATCAGAATGTCAATCGCTCCTTCATTCTTTTGAATAGACAGAAGATCAATGGTCTGTAGATCAGTGTCTATTTGTTCATCTTGTTCTTTGATCAACCGTTTGGCATAGATTTCTTCAGCTGTTTCAGCTTGCTTAACTTCATCACCAACTTTATCATTATCTTCCCCCTTGTTTGAAGATAAGCGATATCAATCTTCAAATAATCTACGAAGGGTGATGATGTTAGAGTATACGAATAGACCTGAGAAGTGTGATCTTCCAATGAAATCATGTAGATCGAAAAGCTTCTGTTGTAGGGTGTGCATTACGCCCTCAATGATTTCTTCCACATTTTTCCTTCTTTCACTTACATTTCTTGATCGAGATTCTTGATTGCCAATTTGCTTGTAGATGCCTCGGGGCTGGGATGAGATGTCTGGCCTCAAATTAATAAAATGAACATCGTGAACTATCGGTTCCTTTTCATACTCAACGCGCACTCGTGATCTTCCACGGCTTCTCTTTTCTCTTCAGTGTATTCCCCATACATGGTAGTGGGAAATTCACTTCCTTCAGATTCTTCATCAGTTTCAGTTTCTTCAGATTCTTCAATCTCTCTTCCAGTTTCTTCTTCCATTTCTACATCATCTTCGCCATAAGTCTTGCTTCATTCGTCTTCTTCACTTCCTTCTGATTCTTCATCGTTTCAACATCACTTTCATCATCAATATTAATTGCCACTTCAGGTTTGGTTTTCTTCGCCTCAAGTTTGTTCCACCACCTTTCTGCCTTCTTATAGTTCTATCATCCAGCTTTTATGATCTCACTTGAACCTGAGTCGTAAATCTCACTTTCTTCCTCAATGATTTTCCTTTTCCCAACTTTGGTGGACATGCATTCTTGTTTGACTATGGTTGGAGTTGATTTGGAGATAGAGTGGTGATCTAGTATTCTTTGGACTAGATATGTGTAGCCCTTTTCAAAGAGAAACTCTCTCCACTGCCCTTTCTTTCTTTGATTCTTTCTTTTCTTCAAATTTGCTTCATCAACTGATTGAGAATAAATTTGTTCCAATCCGATTTTCTCCAAACCAAATAGCATAAATCATCTTCATTTTATCGGTTGAGAGAGTATAGAAATTTCGAACGTGACCAATGACGTTTCTGGTAAGAAGTATTGTCAAGGTGCGAATTCTTTCTTTTGTTGATAGATGGAGCCAATGAAGTTCTTCTCCTTCTTGTTGATTGTAGTGACACTCCAATGTTTGCTCTTTTCTTCATTTCTGAATGTGAAAGATGAAGATCCTCCCATTATGTCTAGGCCAAAGACAAGTGATAGCAGATGTTCATCAACAAAGAAAGCTTTTCTCTTGAACAAATCGTTTTGAAGCTTTTTCCATTGTTGATGATTTCGGCATTCCCAGAAATCTCTCGATGCCATCTGGACACAAAGTAGTGACCTTTGTATCAATCAAATTTTCCAATCCTCGAATCTTTTTGATCTTCTTTGTAATTTGGATTGAAAGAGTGGAGTTTGAGAATTTTTGACAGAAATTGTCCAGGCTGGTGGTGATTCCATCGTCAATGTTGTATCGCTCCATTGATTTTTGAGTTAGGGATCCTTGAATGCTTGATTTTGGGTGAGCAGGATTTTGTCACGATTTTGCAATCGTTTTCAAATGAGTGTCATGTCACAATCAATGAGATTATGTAGGGATATACATCTACTTTTTCTCCCAGATTGACACGTGGCTTCGAGTGATTTGCCATGTCACCCAAACGCCGATGGTAGTGGAAAGTATTTACTTCTTTTGACCAATTTGTCCTTCATCGCCTTTGCCTTCTCGCTTTGAATATACGTCGCTTTTCGAGGATTTTGCAAAGTGAATCGACTTTTTCCCAAAAACGCTTTTAAGTTTTCTTTGGTACCCATACCTTTTGGGTCCGGTGAAGTTAGTTCTTCAAATATTACTTTCAGTTTCTTTGTTGAGAGAATTAAACGTTCTCAACTCTTTTCGGATAAACCATTACGCTCAATCTTAGTTGATTTCACAAGGATTCTTTTAGATTTAACATTTTTAGTTTCCTTGTGTAGTCCACTAGATCTTCCAAAGATCTTGATTTCCAAGGTTTATGCTTTTGAAGCCTCAGACTCGGGTAGGGGTGGGGATTATCATTGCTTTTGTCAAATTTAATAGACATTAATCTATCAGCTAGATTTGACACCTCAGTTTCAAGAAACTCATTCCAAACTTTTGCTTTGTCAAGTTCTGTGTCTTTTAATTTTAGTTCCAACGTAAGTTTTTCAGTTAACTTGACAAGATCAAAATTTTTCAGACTGAGTTCAGCAAATGATAACTGATTTGAAGAATGTACCTTTCCTTGATGATTTGATGCAGTTTTAGGATTCGAATGTACACTCTTTTGTTGCTGTGATGAATCTTCTATATCAACAACCACTTGCAACAACTCCTTTCCTTTTTCTTTTGAGAGGCCTCTTAGTGATGGAACTCCTCTGGATTCGTTAATATGAAAATTGAAGTTTGTATCCACATCATCACTGAGTTGAGGTTCTGGATTTGTATATAAATTTGTCGCACTGAACCTTTCGATCATTTGATCCTGAAAATCGATATATTTTGCAAGCAATTAGTCGTGGGTGAATAAGCCAACTTAGTTCGGATGTAGACATTGAAACTAAGTGAATCGACATGTGTGAGGGTCTTCAACAATTGGTTTAAAGAGGTATTCTTGGATCTCCTCCAAATGAAATAATCGCTCCGATACCAATTGTTGGTCCCTTGGAAAGGCTAACACAAGTTTAGAGGGGGGTGAATAAACTTGTCACCAAAAACTAATCCCGAGCCGACAAGCCCAGAACCGAAGTTTCTCTGAAACTCAAACTGATCTTCAGTTCAGTTTTGTTCCTATCCCTTAGCTTGTGCGGAGTTCAGTTAGCTCAACTGAATATAAGTTAATGCTGACTTATATTTAGTCTTGTTAACTGGCAGCGGATAAAACTAGCCCTTAGTGCAATAGATGTGTAAATAGAAAACTAGACCTTCTATGTATCAGTTCTGTGCTGACTTAGTGTCTGGTGTTTGCTGAGTGATAATGCAATAAATAAAACAAACACAAATGCATAAAGTAAATCAACACATGATTTGTTTATGGAAGTTCCGGGTGGTGTAATCCCGTACGTCTCCCCTTCTCTTGTGGCATAGGAGTTATCACTAGAATAATGAGATAACCGTTACAAAATCCTAGCACTATGACAAATCCTTCACGACACCCTAGTTTCACTGTCTCACACAAAATGAAGAAAGGTGAGATTGCTCCCTTCACTCGCATTAATCGATCTTCGGAGGTGGAATTGCTCCTTCACCACTCACCACTAACATACACAATCCTCAATCGCACTCAATCAGCCAGAGCAACACCGTATATGAGAAAAGGTAGAATTGCTTTTCTCAAACTATGCACAACCAACCCTTTTACAAAGGTTAGGTTTAGAATTAATCACAAGATTAATTCAGTGAGCTGTCTGATTCTTCTGGATCTGACTTTGTAGCTCCAAGATGCCTTCTTTCCCCCTTAATGGGTTACTGGATCTTTCTTTGAAGTCTTCAAGGCAATTCCGTTGGCTTCTCCTTTTTCTAGATATATATGATGATGCGATTTTGTAGATCTGGATTTGGATCTTTGAATATATGCTTTTAAAGCTCTTTTTCTGATCCTCTTCTCTCTCTGTCTCTTGAGTGATTCTCTTGTGTATTTAGAGGAGTGATGTAACGGTCACTAGCTCTTGTAGCCGTTACACTTGTCATTTAGCCAACGTTCATATGTACGATCTTTTGTCGTATTGTCAGTTTAAATTCAACAATGCCTTAACTCAGTTTTCTACTCTTCTTCAAAACTGAGTACCTTGTTTACTTAATATCTGACTTTAATTGACTAAGTTAGAGTACACCATTTCGCTTTTCTTTTTCCAGTAGCCGATAATCTTTGTCCTTAAGATTATTCGGTTTTACATGATCTATAACTCGCTTTTGAGTTACCACAGACTTGCTCGAATCCCGATTTATAGTCACGACTTAACCGACTTCTATCCGAGTTTGTTTGCCTCGGTTCTTGATTTTATGTAATCGAAGTCTGTGTCCTCGCTTCTTCAGCCTTCTAGATAAGCCAATCGAGTCTCTGTGTCCTCAAATGAACTTATCTTCTTCGTTTTTAGCATAACCGAGTTTGAACCTCGCTTCTTCAAGTGCATATTCAGTTTTCTCGTTATAACTCAGCTGTTCGCCTAGTTCCTATTCTATTACAATGCTTGTCTGAAACAACCTATACAAAGTTTAGACTCTAGATAGAACTTATACATTTATCTCTAGACCATTTCTTGCTTCTTCTTTTATTATGCACTATAACAGTTAGTTACGGCTTCATCATCATGGGTTGTAAGTGATTTGTCTAATTTCGTGACGAATCATCATCAAAACATAAATAATATTTCCAACAGATTTGAACATGGCGTGCCCTAAAGATCCGTAAGCTATTTACCGATCCGTAACTTACTTGCCAACTAACCATATTTTGTTCATGTCTTATCTATCATATTCATGTTTCTTATCCACTTAGCATATTTATGTTCATGTATTATCGGCCATGTTCATGTTTCATGTTCCAACAACTAATACCATATACACAGCATGAGAGTATGGGAGAACTCGCTAATATGACTCGGATGCCTCGGCATGATTTTTAAAACCATGATACTTCGTGACAATATATTGCTAGTTAGTAACTGTACCATGCTAAGAAAACATAATAAATATGGCCTTTGAAATTAAATTTCATAAAATAAAAAAGAAAAAAAAAATTTGGTCAATTAATATAGTCAATAAGGATGTGATAAATAATTAAAGTAATCAAAAAGAAGAAGAAAATCATATATAGCAATCTGAACATATAAATGATGACAAGTCAAACCGCTAGTTTGAATCAAAGAAAATGCATAGTCAAACTCAAAGTCAGCGTTTACTATCTAGAAAGTCTCTGTTCAATTTGTTGGTTCGTTCTCCAGCTGGGAGGATAATTCAACGAAGCAGGAAAAAGAAACAAATTCTTTCTAGAAAAAAGAAAAAAGAAAAAAGAAAGAAAAAAAACAATTCTCAGCCGCGTATAGTTTCCCTACATGCTAGCTATATAAGCAGGTTGGCCTTCAATCTTTTCTTCAACGTTTCATATTTTCAATCTTTTCAAAGGAACAGAATTAAACCAGCCAGATATATATCCAGGAAATATACATTTATCATCAATGGCACCAACTAAAGTCTATATCATGTATGTACTTTTTCTTTTTTTAATTTCTTTAATTTGTGTTCATCTAACTACAGTTTTTCTTGTTTTGTTTGAGGAAGCCTACATCTTTTTTTTTATTCATATGAATCTTTTTCATAACAATCCTGCAAGTAAGTTTGTTTTGGAATCTAATTAGTGATCGAATTTGATTTGTTTTCAGTTACTACTCTATGTATGGACATATTGAAAGACTTGCCCAAGAAATTAAGAAAGGAGCCGACACTGTCGAAGGAGTTGAGGCTACATTATGGCAGGTGCCCGAGACACTTCCTGAAGAAGTTCTTCAAAAAATGGGCGCTCCCAAAAAGAGTGATGTGCCCGTGATCAGGATTGACCAGCTTCCAGAGGCTGACACATTCATTTTTGGCTTCCCTACCAGATTTGGCATGATGCCAGCCCAATTCAAAGCCTTTTTCGATGCAACTGGAGGTCTATGGCAGCAAGGAAAGTTAGTTGGGAAAGGCGCTGGAATTTTCTATTCAACGGGAAGTCAGGGAGGTGGTCAAGAGACTACAGCGTGAGCACTAGAACCGTTCCTTTTTGTGATACAATGTCATTTTCTTTTCTCTAATATGTGATATAAGGTGCGTAACATTTTCATGTGTTTTACAGATTGACGACTATCACACAATTCGCTAATCATGCACTGATTTACATTCCGATCGGATACACGTCCGGAGCTGGAATGGTCAATTTGGATGTAGTGAAAGGTGGAAGCCCATATGGAGCTGGAACTATTGCTGGAAATGGAACCTTAGCCGCTAAAGGTCCAAATGACCTTGAATTGGAGACGGCTTTTCACCAGGGGAAATACACCGCCGGAATTGCCAAGAAACTAAAAGGAACTGCAGCCTAAGTTCACTTAATTAATGTATTGTGCACTTTTCGTTGTTGTGGTTTAAAAAAAAATTCCAGTTTATGTTCCTTTTTTAAATTCCTGGGTTATTGCAAGTTTGTAGCTGCTATTTCAACATCTCATAAGAAGCATGTATCAATTTATTATAATTTTAATTTAATGAAATTTCACAACATTTTGTTTGAACACTCTTATTCTCCTCTGTTTTGTTACTTTGTTCCCGGAACTTTGAACTATATCCTCTTGTTTATGCAAGTTCCTTCCTTCCTAGCTAACTGAAAATCTCACATCCTTTTGCTGATTAAACATTGCACATCTCAAACTAAAAATTAAATCATCAAGATATCTATATATTCATTGAGTCATGTGTAACCTCTTCATGATAGCTAATTCTACGGGTTGCAAACTGGCAAAATCATATCATATGATACTAATATAAAAATCTTGAATGATTAGGTATATTCCAACTAGTTGTCGATCATCATAGGAAAAACCCTCTTATGGAGAAGGATAATATAATTCTTCTTCTTCAAAATCTAACCTTGACGCCACAGAAAGCCCTCCAACCTACGATCAAAGATCAAAACTTGTCGGACAACGACCAAGTGCGGAGGCTTGGCTTTCTCCGGAGGTTTCTTGCTCCCAAAGAAATATCAACCAGGGGTTTTTATCCGCCTCTCATGAAATCATGCAACCGTAGTTCGTTGATCCCGATCATTTTGTTGAAAAGCGTCTACCAGTTTGTTTTTGAGAAATCGGCTTATGCATCCAGGGTTTTAGGGAGCGGCCCGTGGAGCTTTGATGGTATTTTACTCGTTCTTCTTTGATGGAACAATCAGTCTGAAGCCCTAGATAATTTTCTTACAGACATAGAGTTCTGGATTTATGTTCATGGCCTCTTAACCCATCAAACAATCCTGTAGTGGCGAGGAACGTTGTAGCGACTGTGGGCGGTGATGACAGTCAACCTCTCTATCATTTGACGAATTATTTTAACCCCATTTATGACTTATTTGATATGTTTTGGGATTAGTTGGTTGATTTATGATGCGTTTTCAACATCACACTCACTACGAGGTCAATAGCAAATTGTCCGGAAATCTCTTCATTTTAGGTGAATTAGTGCATATTTGATGGACTATTTTATTTTGTGAGAATTATGTGCAGTATTTTTGATATATTTGCAGGATGTACATTTATTGTAATTCCGGAAGGAAATGTGATGTAAGTCAACTCGATGATGTATTTCACGATGTTTTATCCACAATTTCGATGTACTTTTAAGCATTATTGTACCTTTTCGAGCCCGAATTGCATCGTATCATTCAATCCTTATAATTCTTCCACCTTTGTCGGAAAAATGAATTGTCGTTTTATGACAAGTTTTGTTATCAGGTTTACGTGTGGTATTTTGGTGTTTTTGTATTTGTAGTATACTGATTATCGAACCACGAAAGCCTTGTTGTCATTGTGATTGAAAGATTGATTCGATTGAATTTCATCTCAAGATAAGAAAGCATGAAGTTTTGAATTACAAGCGGGCATGTGATGGCGATTAGAATGCACCATCTGGACATTAAAAGACATGTTAAGGGCGTATGTCCTTGAGTAGAAGGGCAAATGGGTTCAATATTTGATTTTAGCGGAATTCACATACAATAATTCCTACCATTCGTGCATCAAGATAACTCAGTATGAGATGCTTATGTTGAAATAGTGTCCTAAAACCCAATCGGATCGTGACGGATGTGACCGAGTCGGATCATTTCTACTATTTCTTTATGTTTATATATATGATAAATGGCTTCTATGTTATTATATATTTATTCGTTTAACGGACCAATTATCATATTGTTATATGATAACATCGCTTGTGTCAAACTGTGAAAGAGAAATCATAATAGTGATTATCGCTGATGAGATCTGGACTCTCTTTAGAAAAAGTTTGATGCTTAAATGTCTCTAGCCGTATAACTATTAAATAGGACATTAATTGTACAATTAGACTAGCACGCATTTGATGTCTTCTATCTTATTGAAGAGAGGGATAGATCTCGTCTATCAAAGTGTTGGGACACTTGGACTGTACGTGGACATGTATTAGAGAATGTGTGCGTTAGACTGACCCACTTACTTTATTAAGTGTCGCACTATGTGGCGATTGTGTAATTATCCCGAGACCGTGGTCTTCATGACATCACGGTGTGGATTGTCATACTTTGACACTATTGAGGTTTCAGCCATGGGGCAATCATGCGGTAGTGATTGGGTGTGATATCAAGCACGCGTAGGATTCATGTAGCTCGTCCGAAATAACGTATCCTATGATTAGGAGTAAATATCCGAAAGTGCCTTCTTATAAGGAATGTCTAGCTCTCATGAATCTTTGCGAAGTGAGAGTAAATGAGTTACTTCGAGAGAGCATAATATCCAGATTATAAGATATGGTCGTTATGTATTGACTCAAATACGACCGTATGGATAATATTATAGCGATATGATTGTATTTACACGGTAACCGTTTGGATGAAAGGTAGTACTCATTGCATTTGACTCTTCCAATGATTGGGGGGTCGTGAAGCGTGTTGCTAGACGCTATCCATGATCGTTAGGTGTGAAGGGCATTTTCATAATTGACAGTTTGTGCCTACGGCCAACATATTCGGAAGCCTATCGGGTCTATACATAAGAACATCTAGCCGGATTAACATACGGTTATAGTAACCAAATAGGAAAGTTTTATATCGACTATAAAGTGTTATAGTGGTAAATTAATATGGTGGTAGTTATTTATTATGAATAAATATAATACAAAATATTAATTATGTTGCTTAATTAAATATACATGTTCTATGTATATGTCAAAAATATATATGTATATAAGATATACATGTATTTTATGAATTAATTAATCATAGTATTATATTAATTAAAGAATATTCCGGACGCCAGTTTATTGGCACATGGGGCGCAGATATGAGTGTATAAGATACACTTGGATTTTGTAATTTAATTAATAGAATTAACATAACATAATCAGTGTTCTAAATAGCGCCAAAATCGGTCACCTAGGCGCTGGGCGCACCCCGAGCGTCTCGAACATACCCAAGGCGACATTGGCTGGGCGATTGTGTCTTCTGGGCGGTGCTGGGCGCCGTCTAGGCAACCTGGGTGATTAGGGTTAGATATTTTTTTTGGTTCCTTACATATATATAAATACAAAAAAACAATAAAAAAAAAACATTTCTATTCTAACAAAAAAAGAACGCAGCAGCTTCGCCCCGTCCGCTTTTCCTCGCCATCCCCCCATTCTTCTTCTTCTTCGATATCTCCTCCCCCTCCCCCTTCACGCCGCCGGCCAAGGTGTTCACCGCCGACCTCCACCGTCCTATACACAGCCCATCCGAAGTGAAGCAGCCGCCAGAGGAGAGTGGTTGTCTTCTTTTTTTTTCTTCGCATTTTAATACAAATGTTTTATCAATTTGTTTACTTATTTTGATTTAGTAATTACTTTTGTTAATCAATGTCTAATGGGTAGTAAATAATGGCTAATGAATGATTCTAGTAATGAGTAATGACTAACAAATTAAGTAAATTAGTGAATAATTACAATTAGTGGAGTTTTTCTTTTCTTTTTTGAATTTGACATTTTTTGATTTGTTCAAGTCTTCAAGAAATGAAATGAAACTATGAAAGTTGATTAATTTCATAATTTGTATGTATTTTTTTGATTTAATTTGTTTATAACTTAGTTCATAAGCTAACTAGCTAACCTAAGTAGTAAGTAGTAACTAGTTTTGTTTGATTTTTTGGTTTGACTTCTTTTTAGATAAACAATGGCTCAAGAACAAGAGAGGAATGCAAATGTTGGTTCGTCTAATTCTTCTTCTTCTATCCCATTCCCATTGAAGAAACAAAGTGACGATATTGGGTGGGAGTTTGGAGTGATGTATGAACCAAACAATAATGATAAGTGGAAATGTTTAAAATGCAAACAATAAATATAGTTGAGGATCATATCGAATTACGGAACACGTTTTGGATACCATCCCGGAAAAAGAAGAACATTAAAACTTGTCTTATGACGTCCATGGAAGACAAGAGACATTCTGTAAAAAGCACTTGTTTCAAATGTAACGAAGAAGCAAACCGAGAATGAAGAACATGAAAAGTCAAGGAAAGAAGTTGATATTAATAAAGAGTTGGATGAAATCGAATTAATTGAAAGTGGAGGAAGCAACAAAAGACCGAGGCCTCACGGGACCCATGGATAGATATGCCTCACAAATCAACCCGAATCTGTCTCGGATGACACTTTTCCTACGAGATCAAGACAACAAAACATTAATGATGCACTTTTAAAAAAAATAAGTCAAAGTGTGCATCAATATGTAGCTAAGTGGGTGTATCAAAGCGGCGATTCTTTTAATTCAATTGACAATTATTGTTTTAGACAAATGTGTGAGGCGATTGGACTATTTGGCCCGGGTTACCAACCTCCAACCAAATACCAACTTAGAGAGCCACTCTTGAACAAGGAAGTGGAGAAAACAAAAGAGACTCTCAAAACTCATAAAGAAGAATAGGATCGAGAAAAATGGTTGTTCAATCATGACCGGTGCTTGGACTGATAGAAAGAGAAGAAGCATCATGAATTTGTGTGTGAATTCAAGAATTGGGATGGCTTTCCTGTCTTCAAAAGAGGCTTCCGGTGATGCACATACCGCCGAATACATATTTTATTATGTGAATGAATGTATTGAAAGAATTGGAGAAAAAAATGCGGTCCAAGTGGTGACCGACAATGCTTCAAACAATATGGAGGCCTCGGGTAAGTAGAAGGAAATAAGACCACATATCTTTTGGACTCCATGTGCCACTCACTCCATCAATCTTATGCTTGAAGGCATTGGTAAGCTCTCTACTTTGAAGACCATAATTAACAAAGCCAATAGTTTTACGATATTTATCTACTCTCATCACAAGACTTTGCAAATGATGAGAAAGTGTACAAGAAGAGAGATTATATGACCCGGAGTGACTAGATTTGCCACTTCTTTTTAACATTGCAAAGTTTATTGAGAAGAAAGAGGCTTTCAGGCAAATGGTGAACTCTAATGAATGGGAAATGACAAAATGGTCTAAGAGCAAGAAAGGAAAACGGCTTATTTTATCATTGTGCAACCAAGCTTTTGGAGTGGGGTTGCTCGTACATTGAAAGTATTTGAACCGTTGGTAATAGTCCTTAGACTTGTGGATGGCGATGTGAAGCCGGCTATGGGGTTTGTGTATGGTGAATTCAAAATGCCAAGAATGAGATCAAAAAAGTTATGAAGAATAGAGTGGAGAATTATAAGCCTATACTTGATATAGTGGAGAGCAAAGGAAAAGGGCTTGTTGACACTCCACTTCATTTGATGGCTTACTTGTTGAATCCATACTTCTACTACAAAGATGCTTCTTCATTTTCCTCCGATGAACTTATGAGTATCCATGAAGCGGGCTTTGAATGTGTGGAGCGGTTATTCCAGGATGAAGATATGCAAAACATTGTGATGAACAATGACTTGGTGATTTACAAGAACAATGAAGGTCTATTTGGTAGATCTATGGCTTTAAAAGGATGTGAACAATATACTTTTGATCCGGGTATGATTATGAATATCTCTCTTTATTAAATATTAAGTTATTAACTATTAAATATTAATTATTAAGTATTAACTAATAGTTATTAAGTTCAATAATGTCTTTATTACTTTTTGTCATTTTGAATTTTTAGTTTGATGGTGGTCTAACTACGGCAACCATACACCATACCTCCAAAAGGTTGCAATGAGGATTCTTTCTTTGACATCAAGCTCTTCCGGTTGTGAAAGAAATTGGAGTGTCTTTGAAGGGGTAAAGTGTTGGGACAGATTGCCCACACTCTTAAATGTATAAGAAATAAAAGTTGCGCCTTTACTAACACCAATTGGTTTTAGTACAACGGTAAGCGCTTGATCTTAACATAAAGTCTTCTATAAAAGTATTCTTGAATTGAAATTTATCTTATGTGATAGTGTGATATTGTTTTTTTAGTGGTTAATTTTATTTTTGTAGATACACACAAAGAAGAGAAATAAACTAGATACCAACCGAATGAACAAGCTAGTCTATGTTCAGTTGGCTAAGAAGAAAAAGATGAAGGAGAAAGTTGATGTGGTTCTAGCATCAAGTTCTGAAAATGCACAATCTTGGATAATTGATGGAATAGATGATGATGAGGAAGTCACACCCGGCTCGGGCCTTACATGGGAAATGGTGTAACGACCCACTCCCGACCCCTAGGTCTACTAAGGTCATTCTAGGAGCAGGTTGCGAGGCTTTCGCAGAGAGGCTTTCGCAGAGACATCCATGAAATACCATAAATCCCAAATATTGATATAAATCCATCGAAACAATTACAACATTTCACTAACTAGTTACATCAATAGAATATCACATTGATTATGATCCACATTATGAACCATGTCATCAATTTTTCTAAAGCACATCCACCATAATGATCTTGATAAATATCGTTGCGCCTATTTTCCCATCTCTTAGCCTGGTTCAACAACCTGTATTTATATTTTTAAAAGAAAATAAAAGGAAAAAAACACAGAAGAAATAGAGTCGTCAGCAAAAATACTGGTATGAGCTGATGTATTATTTTTATATGATTGAATTTACGTGATTTTATTATGTTTTGTTGACAAATTCTATGTAAAATATCTAAAATTATGATATAATTAGTATAAAATATTAATCTTTGTAGTTTAATATAGTTAGTAATAAAAGTTAGTATTTATAGTAGAAAGTTGTAGTTTTTGTACCGGTTTTAGTAATCGGAATATTGTGTCTATTTTACACGGGTATTTTGTGTTTATTTCATTGCGTAATCCTAAGATGAATCGAAATCCCAGTATCGACACTTTTGAAGTCAATACAAGTCAGTGAAAGGAAGTTATAAAGCGTCACTGATATACATGATCAAGGGAATAATTGTTTCTAAATCTTGAAAAAGGACGTATAATACAAATGGCTAATCGAGAATACATTTTTTGAAGAAGTGGTCTTGATGAAAGTTGTAGAGAATTCAACGAGCTTTTCAACGGAAGTTCGATTATGTCATTCGATATCAAGAATTCAAGTTACGATTTTTAGAAGATTAAACTGTGTAATTATATATAATTATATATATAATTACACAAGACAAGTAATGATTATGGGTAACATGGGGAACATGTCGATGACAAGTCGTAATGATTATCATCATTACACCGGACCGATCCGCAAATTTTCAGGACCGTCCGGGAAGGGAAAATTTATATAAAGGGGAGCATCGAGAGAGTTCATTTTGGGGTGTACCAATATATATATACAATATTCTATATATATTCTCTCCTCTTCTTTCTCTTTTTCTTCTCCTTTCTTAGTTTGTAAATAGGCTTTATGCCAAAATAAATTAGTAGTAGTAGTATAGTAGTAATGCTCGGGAAATTCTCGAAGGTTGGTGTTCTTTGAAATCGTTGTAATACTCGGGAAAAGACGATTTACGAATCAACGATTGTAATCGGGTAATTTCTATAATAATTATGTTTATGTTTGTTATTTTCTTCTTTTAGTTTTTATAATGTTATTAGGCTAGATCTAATAACTAGCCAAAGTTATGTAATCATATTATTTCGATCTTTTCGTTAAAAGAATGATGTTAAAATAAAATTGACTAAAATTGAGTAAAATGAATCTTTTTCTATTTCGCTACGTAATGATAACATATTCGAATGAAGTAATCAATCATAATGAATACTACATATAACTCTGGCGATGAACCGACCGGAGAAGTCGAGGATATGAGTAAAAATAGAAAAACCGGAGGGTAAAAATGGCCGTCGATTAACGGAATCCTATTTCCTACCGGGGCGATTTGTCCTAGTAAAACAAATCTTATTAAAATTTGTATTCGAGATCTTAATAATGTTAAAATCACAGTTTAATTGAAACTACACCGCTTGTATTAAATCGATCCGCTTGACAACCGGAGCCTCTTGAATAACATCGGCCATCCGACAAATGGAATCACCTCTTTATCCGGGGTAGATTTGTACTCGGCACTGCTTTCGACTAACTAAGTTTAGCATGGGGCGGTTGTGGACCTTGGGTGATGACTTTTGACATATGACAATTTCATACGCTCGTGTGAGGAGGAATTGTTGACATTAGAGTACACCGTTTCATTCACTCAATTGGACCTAAAAAAGGAAGATCGAACACATTCTATTAATTGAAAAGATCGAATAAATTAATTACATATACTTTGGCTAGTCTAGTCTATAAACTATATATTGGTATCTATATATTTATATATATATATATATTTTACTATTTATGTACACCTATATATATTTATATATCTATATATATTATATTAGAATAACTTTTAAATTACGCATTTATTTTATGTTAGTTAGAGTCGTAGTAATCTGTGTTATAAAATTGCGGTTTAGATCGAGTTAATAGCGACTCTTTGGTGTTTAACCACACTTAAAAGAATTACCACTTTTTTCCCGAGGATTCGACACTGACTCACCACTTTATCACTACAATTTGACCCGGTACACTGCCGGTTAGGATCCGTCTAACCCAGAAAAGGTCTGTCCCTTTCTTGACGCCGTTTCTAAGGTCTGGTTTGGTGACGTCATGAGCCACGTGCGATAGTGTTACAGTTTAAAATATATAATTTCAAGAAAGCTAGATTTATGATAATAACAAATGAGTACAATAATTATATATACAATGAAAACAAAAGATGCACGCACTAGTTGATCATTACTTAGATGTAAGTCGTGTCATTATTACATTCATATTCCTTGAATTTATGTGGTGATTATTACTAGGTCACTTGACACCGACTTGGCCTAGTCGATGAGTCAATACCAACCGAACTCCAAAGACGTGAACACGATTTTCCACCGCGACTTCAACAAGCAAGCTCTTGCTCGACAACTCCGGCCGATTGTCGGGAAAGGATTGAGACTTTCACCCAAGTGAACCTCCCAAAGGGCTCCGGTAATCCCATCGCCTCCGAACCATGACACAACCGTCATTACTGCTTTCCCGGCCGTGGCATGAATCTTGGGAAAAAAGGTACCGTCCCCACTCCTACGAGTGAGCACTCTAGCTACTGACGGAAAGACTTCGAGTCAAGAGGCCCCGAGACCGGTGACTAGCCGTTCTCCTGAGAGCAATAACTCTAATCTCCATAGCCACCAGAGGTTAGACACTTTCGTGCCACCAGCAAGCGAGCAAGTCAAGTCCAAGTATTAAGTCTAAATTTACAAGAAAAGTGTGCACTAGTACCAATCAGTTAGTCGTTACAATTAGTTTTATTTTTATGATTACAGTCTAAGTAACAACTTTCGAGTTTTGTCGATAAATCAATATAATACAGAAGAAAAAAAAACATTATTGCTTTGAAAATATATGACCTTAGGTCTATTTGATAAAAACGACAATTCTATATAAGTATTATATTGAAAATAAATCGATAAGACACACTTTTACTTGTATATAAAATAAGGGCATGATACGGAGATCTTGATGAAACAAAACACCATAGTAAAATGTATACTGATATATTTGTTGTTACCGAAAATAAGAGCTCACACATACGACAAAGCTATATCTATATAAATATTTCTATTCAAAATAATAAAATTAAAAGAACATGGATTAGCTTTTATAAGAAAATAACTCACATATCATCACTTTTCACGTTGATACCGATTTTGGCAACTTGAGTTATTTCTACTTGCGAATCAACCATGCAAAATAGTTCTCAGTGTAGACGTGTGAAAGAAATTTATTTGAGAAATTAGCTTTTTAGGCTAACAAGAATGTTATGCAGAGAGATGAAATTTGAATCTATTTATAAGAGGAATTTTTTTGACAAAGGCTGCATTGAAGGCAATTTTCATTAATTCTGAAACCCATTTAATGGTGGCAATTACAGAGATGTAACGGATGAATTAATAGTTTTTTAAATATAATAAATCTACACTACCTGCGTATTGAAAGATAGATGAAAATAAAGGATAACAATTATATGTGGTATATATTTCAGTAGTATCACCCTTCTTCTTTTGTGAAACAAAACCTTCAAATATGAGTGACCCATAATCTAATTTATTAATGCAATAAATATCTTTTCCCATAATCACAAAAAAAACCCACGTTTTTGTATTGAAAAGACTCAATTACTGTCATTTAGTATTTATCAACAAATGTTTTTACGTTACTCAATAAGAAAATATAAATAAATAAATAAAGGCTCATTATTACAATTTACAATCAAAAGCTTGTAAAAATCAAAAACGTTTCTGACGTTTACATATATTACGCACCACTCAAAAGCTTGTAAAAATAAAAAACGTTTTATATTAGTTAATTGTATTATATAAATTTTCGGTTAATAAATAGAATGATATATTAATAAACTGAAGACATGTATAAAAGAATATATAATTAGAGCTTTTGAATTTATTTTAATAACATTTCCAACATCACGAAAAAAAATTTTCTTTATAAAGTATCGGATATACTCATCTCAAAAGAAAAATAAAGTTTGGGTGTTACAAATGGTGAGTGAAGCATCTGGAGCAAATGAAGAATTGCAACCAAGAAGGAGTGCCTGCAATACGGGAGAAGTAAGAGAGCTTGATGAAGAGGATTTTGTGTCCGATGCCACGGAGGATGATACCGATGATCATGAAGACATGGACTTTGAATTTGAGTCTGACAAAGAGCGTGAAGTTGTTGGAGTTGGAGACTTGGGGAATAATGAGGATGAGATTGAAGATTGAACTTGAGAGTCTTTAGTGTTGACAACTTGACATTGATTTCGTACTTCATACTTTGGGTTTTGGCTAGTCGTTTCTCTAATCTTTTGACACATTTTTACTTGATTTTTATGTTTTGTGATCATAGGATGTAAGATTTATATGGGACAAGTATTATTATTAGAAAACAAAAAAACAAAAAAACAAAAAAATAAACCGCCTAGAGCGCCCAAAGAGCGCTTACCGAATTCGCCTAGCGAGTTTTAGAACATTGATAGTAATATTAGACATTTATAGATTTGTATAAATTGATTTATGGTAATAAGATAAAGATAGTCAATATTAGATATTCATAATATCTTGGATTTATTTAATATGAGATATTAAATTAAATGAGATAAATATAGAATATCTATTTTTCTTATTTTATTAGAAAAATAATTTATTTCTCCCCAATCTACTAGGAAGCTTCTCCCAATCAGATTGGGACTACATGGGGCGCATGACACACTATATATATGTAGTGTGTACCAAACTCTTTTGCATCATCACAATTCCAAGGAAACTAATAGTTCTTGTGAAAAATAAGAGAGATTCTTAGAGAGATTTTGAGAGAGACAAAAGGTCGGTCTAGCAACCGAGTTTTTCTAGTAGGTATCCAATGAGGATTCCGGCGAGGTGCTCGTGTGGATACGTACAGAGGCCGGACACGTGGACGGCTCGCACACTACTACTCTCCGTAGACGGTAAAAGCGTCGATCTTTTAGATCAACCAAGATAACCACCGTCTACTAACTTAATATGTTTGTTGCTTAAAGGAAGTCGATCTTGGGTTAATAGGAAATAAACTTTAAATTCCGCTGCATTCCTGCATAGATTTCCTAACAGCTTTATGGAAGGAAGTGCATATCACCTTTATACTGGGATGAAGTTGGAGAGAAGTGGTTCACGGGACCCGAGCTGGAACAAGATACGATTGACATGGTTAACATGGTAAGAGAAAGGCTTAAAGCAGCTCAAGACCGTCATAAGAGTTGGGCAGACAGCAAAAGGCGACTGTTGTCCTTCAAAGTTGGTGATAAAGTCTACCTATAGGTTTCACCGATGAAGGGAGTTAGACGTTTGGGCAGAAGGGAAAGCTAATCCCTATGTATGTGGGACCTTTTGAGAATATCGAGAGGGTTGGGAAGCTTGCCTATCACTTGCAGTTACCTGCACCCTTGAAGAGAGTTCACAACGTTTTCGACGTGTCTCTTTAAAGGAAATGTCTTTCAAAATCTCATAAGATGATTGATCTAGCACAAGAGTTACTTGAAGATAATCTTACATTCATTGAACAGCCAACTCAGATTCTGGAAAGAAAGATAGAGTCTTTTGGAGGAAAGACAGTGGCCTTAGTCAAGGCGTTGTGGTCTAACCACACCGAACAAGAGGCTACTTGGGAGCTCGAGTCGGAGATGCGAGCCAAGCAGCCAACCCTTTTCCCACCTTCAAGCACATAAAATTTTGAGGACGAAACTTTTTCTAAGGAGAGGAGATTGTAAAACCCTGAAATATCATTAAGTGTATTTAAGCCATTTTTACTCTTTTTAGTAAACCCTAATGATTTATTCTTATGGATCAAAAAGATGAAGAAATGAAAAAGGATAATTATTATATTACCCAAGGCCCAAGCAATTAATGCTATAAATACACCCGACTACCCCCCAAACATTATTCATGACGTTTAAATAAAAAAAAATATGTCTATTTTTGTAATTTAGCATGATTGAGAATGTTAAATTAGTGAGATTTAGATTGTCATTTTTGCCAAAAATAAAATCCACTGGACTAATACTTTATTGGGGATTGAGGCAAAAGAACAGAAAATATTACAAAAGAATGAATAAGACACTCCTTTTTTAGTTGTAAAATGACAAACAATTTCAGACGGACAAGAATACCCTTTTAAAAGGACGTGCGTATGTCTTTGATTTATTCCGCTTCCTTGAGTTTGGTGTTGTTTGTTTGTTTGTTATTTTTTTTTCCCTTCAAACATCCGTAACTTTTGATTTATAACTCCGAGCATCGAATTTTTTCCCAAAATTCATATTTTTTTGCTCTTTAATTTGAGCCCAAATACTATACCCTTTCGACGTAAATTTCGAAAGTAGAAGAAATATTTGCATTAAACGGAGCGTTTTCTTATAAACGACCGTAACTTTTGATTTAGAACACCGATCATCAAAATTGTTTCACCAAAGTTCATATTTTTTATCTTCATTTGAGACATCATTTGATACCTTTTCGACGTAGTATTTGAAAGCCGAATTTAAAGTTAACATTTTACTAACACACATGATTAGTAAACAATATCGATGTCGAAAGAGTATCAGGCTCATTTAAGGCTAAGTGACTACTTCAAGGCACACATATCTGGCTCATATAAGGCTCATTTAAGTCTTAATTCAAGAGACACAATATATCTCGCTCATATAAGGCATACAATATCACTAATGAGATCATATAAGGCACACATTATCGCCATTCTGACGTCGATGTCGATGAAACAATATCAAGCTCATTTAAGGCTTAATTCAAGTGACTACTTCAAGGCACACATATCTGGCTCATATAAGGCTCATTTATGGCTTAATTCAAGTGATTAACTATTAAGCCTAGGTCAAGTTTATGTGGTTTTGATTGATAAAAGGAATAACATATATTAACTTGATTAAGGTGTGGTGTTTATAACAAGCAGATTCAGTTCAGGATATGTGTTTAAACAATATAAACTCAGATGAACATCAACTAATATAAACAAAGGATGAACTAGACGATTACAGATAAAATAAATGTTCAGGTACAACAGTTCACATACAAATTAAGATATGCTACAGATCAATACAACAGTCAGATTATACAAGAATATGCAGCAGAACATTCTAGCAGACTGTTAACAAACTCAGTAGATTAATTGCAAGTATATCAGACTATAGATTTAGTACAATAGGTACATCAGACTAAAATGTAATACATGAAGATCAATACAAGTCTGAAACGGTCTGAACTATCAGCCAAATTATAAGAAGGATATTCAAGTTCAAAGAACTAAATTATCATGCCCGGAATTCACAAGGTGCTGAATTACAAGTTCAGTAAGCCTATGAACTAGGCCTATCAATTACATGATGACACATAGTATCAGTATCAATATCAGTACACAGTATCAGTATTAGTACACAGTATCAGAACACAATATCAGTATCAGTGTCATTACATAGTATCAGGCTCAAAAGGACTCTCCTTTCGGTTTTTTGTTGCAAGGTCTATGTCCCCCAAGTCCTTGATATGAACTGAATGTCTTCTTACAGTTCAAGCAAAGCACACACCAGCATATTTGAGGAGAATTAACACCATATTCTTCATTATTATTATTATTATTCTTCTTCTTTTCATCCTTCAATTGTCCTAGCTGGGGTACAAATGCCCCATGGCCTAAGACGAGGTCACGACAAGTGGGAGAATCACCCGCAAGAACTCCCCGTGCATATACAGTCTAGATATATACATATAAAATACTAAAATACCTACTTTGTTATCACATGCTCATAGGGGATTAGAACCACAAAAAATTCATTAACAGCTTTAAATTGTCAACATATAGTTAAAGCAAGATAGTCATATATTTTCCCTCCGCGTTAAAATTACAGCAGTAACACCTGAAATTGATGCATAGGACTATGCATTAAACCCCTCAAGCAAACATTAGAAAAAATGAACCAAAAAAAACCCAATACATCGTATACGGGAATTACTGTTCTTCAAACAAATAGAAAAATGACAATCAAAACGGAGGAAAAATTAGAAATCTCTAAGCAACACCATACCACTTTTGCTAAATAATTATCTTCCCCGTTTGAAACTTTGGGATCTTCTGCGACAGAGCACGGAATTCCTGGAGTATCTTCTTCGCTTGATGCCTCTGGGTGGGTCGTTATGCAGAGTATGAATTCGCAGGGAAAATCACGTCTGCATTTGGGAAGAGATAATCCGATCATCGCCGTCATCTTTGGGAGGTTCGATGATTTCTTCGACTATATCCTGTTGGTGTAGGCGGGGTTGAACAACTTGAATGGGTAAATAGGGGTATATTCATCAGGTAGAATTTATTTATCCTTAATGCAACAAAAAAAATTGAAGCTGGATTATCACTTAATTAAAGGTGAAAAAGTGGACTATAAACTAATTTTTCCTACTTTATTTAATTTTCAATGCAGTAATTAATGTTTTTCAATACACTGTCATTTTTCACGTTTATCTATTTCTCAATTAACTTAGTGAATTTATTTAATTTTCAATGCAGGAATTAATGTTTTTCCCCGTTTTGCCCCTATTTCTATTTTAAAGTTTTACTACATTCTTTTCCATGAAAAAAATTAAAATCCTGTCACTCCATATCCCAAAAAATAACCTTTTCATTGCCCCAAAACAAATGCTTCGATAAAGCATTTCACCATAAAAGCTTTTCACCATAGCAGTTTTTACATTTAATAAAACATCCTGAGGACATTCTAGTCTAAAACTATCAAAATGGATTATTTATTATACTTTTTAATCTGTGTGTCAAAAGTTATGATGATTTATATTTTGGACCGGGTATAGTATTGTGTTAACACTACACTAGAATTGGTTTTTAAAGACGACAAAATGCCGTTCCTTTAAATGGCTTGTCGTCGCATTCAACATTTTTTGCGACGACCGGTCGTCCCAACAAAGCTGTCACTTTCGTTTGTCCCAATGATTTGGCACGACAACATTGTTGTCTCAAAAAAATAAGTGCTGACGTGGCATGAATTTTCAACAGATCTGGCGTGGCATACTCTTTTTCGACGACAACGTCATCCCTTTAAATTAAATTATGTATAATTCTATTTTAATTTAATAATTTATATTTTTTTAATTAACTAAATATCTTTTATTATAATTTACTTTTTTCGACCACTTGTCCTCCCAAAGATAGTTGTCGTCACTTTGAAAAAAAAGGGAAACATTATGAAAAATGACAAAAATATTTGTGAAATTAGGAAAAAGGACATACATGAATGTTATTCTTTGAATAAAAAGGAGATTTCTCGCTGTGTATTGATAAAAATGTCTTTTTTATTCAAAGAGAAATGTCTTTTTTTATCGATACACAACGAGAAATTTCTTCTTTATCAATACACAAAAAGTATTTTTATCACAAATGTCTTTTTTATTCAAAGAGAAATGTCTTTTTTATCAGCTAGCATGGGCATTATAAATTCTAACTTATTTCAGGCTTGCAATAACAGCTAGCATGTGCATTATCAAAACTATAAAATGTTCCTAACAATTTTCCCATTTTTTGTGATACCTAAACCCTCATAAGCCTGAATATAAGTAAAACATTTTCATATGATAAACAAGAGTGAATCCAGAATTTTTATTCATCCATAAAGGGGAAAAGATTCAGCGTACCAGAAATTTATTACACCTACTAGTTCCTCATATTTACCTTGTATTTCATGAACTTTGTGGTGTGAATGCCCATCATATCCTTGAAATCCACATCTGGAAACTTCCACTTCCAAGAGGCTAAGGCGTTTCTCAAGGTAAAGCGCCAAAGGATCTTCTCGTTGAATGGCTGTTGAAACCGGTAAAGTCTCATGTCCACGTAAATTTGCCAAAGTAATCTTATAGTCTTTTCCTTGCTTCAAAGAATATCACAATCTACAAGTTTCAGTTCTTTGTACATTTCTATTGTTCTTGACTTTATTTACAAGACCTAGGTCTCGAACATCTTCTTGAGATCTTCAAATTCAACTTTCCATTCCTCAGTGAGATTTTCAGGACTTTTTAGTTCTTTAGGGGCCTCAACTAATCCTCTGTGTTCTGACATGATTTGGTAATTAGTGGAGAGGTTATTTCTCCTAATAAAACCTCCCACTAACTACCTAGCTAATTTCCTTAACTTTTCTTTAATTGCAAAACAAATTATTATTAGATATATATATATATATATATATATATATATATATATATATATATTTCAAAATATATACATATATACTTATAATCATTTATAAACTTTAAATCCATAAAAGAAATAAATATAATATTTCGTTCTCGCAAATTGACACGTCTGTCCTTTCCCGAGAATCGGAATATTACAAGAGAACTCCGCTAATATGACTCGAATGCCTCCGACATTATTTTTAAAAACCATGATACTTCGTACAATATATTGCCGGTTAGTAACTGTACCATGCTAAGAAAACATAATAAATATGGCCTTTGAAATTAAATTTCATTAAATAAAAAAGAAAAAAGAAAAAAAATTTTTGGTCAATTAATATAGTCAATAAGGATGTGATAAATAATTATAGATTTTTGTCCAGAAGGACAAAATTATCAAAAAAATATGGATAGAAGGAAACTGTAATTTAATAAGGACAAAAGTAACAATTATGAAGTAACATGTGGAATAGAGTAAATATGAAGTAACAATTGTGAAACACAAAGTAACATTAACACGTGAAGTAACAATTTTAAAATAAAAATTGTGATTTTTGTCCTTTGAAATTAAATTTCATAAAATAAAAAAGAAAAAAAAATTTGGTCAATTAATATAGTCAATAAGGATGTGATAAATAATTACACTAATCAAAAAGAAGAAGAAAATCCTGATTTATAGTCACGACTTAATCAGCTTCTAACTGAGTTTGCCACCTCAGTTCTTCAGTTTTATGTAACTGAGTCTGTGTGTCCTCGATTCTTTCATCTTCTAGATAAGCCAATCTGAGTCTGTGTCCTCTCGAACTTATCTTCTTCGATTTTAGCATAAGCGAGTTTGAAACCTCGATTCTTCAAGTGCATATTATTTTCTTGTTATAACTCAAATTGTCGCGAGTTCCTATTCTATTACAATGCTTGTCTGAAAAAACCTATACAAAGTTCAGACTCTAGATAGAACTTATACAATTATCTCTAGACCATTTCTTGCTTCTTCTTTATTATGCACTATAATAGTTAGTTACGACTTCATCATCATGGGTTGTAAGTGATTTGTCTAATTTCGTGACGAATCATCATCAAAACATAAATAATATTTCCAACAATTTCCCCCTTTTTGATGATGTATCATAACCCTCCCTAAAAGCAATAACAAAGGAATAGTGCAAGAAATCATAACAAAATAGAACAGCCAAGTTTATCACAAGATTCAAAATAGAACAGACTGAGTTAAAAACTGAAATAGATTACATCTTTTCTTTTTCCAAAGCCAACAATTTTTCACCAACAAAGATACTCCTTTTTGTCTCTAGAGATCTTCTTGCTTTTTCTTCTTCTTCAGTTTCACCATCTCTAGGCTTGATCTCTAAATATTCATTTAGCAAATGATTTGCTTCTTCATTGTTGTCAGCTTTAGAATTTTCCAAGATCTCTTTAATTTCTTCACTCATTACCTTCTCTTCTTCCTCTGAGATAAGACTAAATTTCTTTTCAAACTTTTCTTTCTCGGTTCCTTTTCATCTTCCCTTCTCGGTTCAAACTTCCCCTTAGTTCTTGTCCAACTATCTTTTATAGCTCTTAGATTTTCCTTCAATCGATACAAATTGCAAGTTTCTTTTCGATGCTTAGCACAACTTGAATCGCATTTTCCTCATCTTCTTCGAGACCTTGTTTCGTGAAGGTCTTTTCTTTGACCAATTCTTCGATCGTAATGTCAATCGCTCCTTCATTCTTTTGAATGTATTGGAAGATCAATGGTCCGTAGATCGGTGTCTATTTGTTCATCTTGTTCTTTGATCAACCGTTTGGCATAGATTTCTTCAAATTGTTTCAAACTTCCTTAACTTCATCACCAACTTTATCATTATCTTCCCCTTGTTTGAAGATAAGCGATAGCAATCTTCAAATAATCTACGAGGGTGATGATGTTAGAGTATACTGAATAGACTCGAGAAGTGTGATCTTCCAATGAAATCATGTAGATCGAAAAGCTTCATTGTAGGGTGTGCATTACGCCTCAATGATTTCTTCCACATTTTTCCTTCTTTCAGCTTCGTTTCTTGATCTTTGAGATTCTTCGATTGCCAATTTGCTTGTAGATGCCTCGTGGGGCCACGGGATGAGATCTGGCCTTAAATTAATAAAATGAACATCGAACCGCCGTTCCTTTTCATACTCACTGGCGACTCTGCATCTTCCACGGCTTCTCTTTCTCTTGATGTATTCCCCATATATGGTAGTGGGAAATTCACTTCCTTCCATTCTTCATCGCTTTAGTTTCTTGATTCTTCAATCTCTCTTCAGTTTCTTCTTCCATTTCTACATCATCTTCAGTTTCATCTGTCTTGCTTCCTTCGTTTTCTTCACTTCCTTCTGATTCTTCATCAGTTTCAACATCACTTTCATCATCAATATTAATTGCCACTTCAGGTTTGGTTTCCTTCGTCTGAAGTTTGTTCCACCACCTTTTCTGTCTTCTTATAGTTCTATCATCCAGTTTTATGATCTCACTTGAACTGGAGTCAGAAATCTCACTTTCTTCCTCATTGATTTTCCTTTTCCCAGCTTTGGTGGACACAGATTCTTGTTTGAATATGGTTGGAGTTGATTTGGAGATAGAGTGGTGATCTAGTATTCTTTGGACTAGATAGGTGTAGCCCTTTTTCAGTAGAAACTTCTCTCCACTGTCCTTTCTTTCTTTGATTCTTTCTTTCTCTTCTGAAATTTGCTTCATCAACTGATTGAGAATAAATTTGTTCCAATCCAATTTCTCTCCAAACCAAATAGCATAAATCATCTTCATTTTATCAGTTAAGAGAGTATAGAAATTTCGAACGTGACCAATGACGTTTCTGGTAAGAAGTATTGTCAAGGCTGCGAATTCTTTCTTTTGTTGATAGATGGAGCCAATGAAGTTCTTCTCCTTCTTGTTGATTGCAGTGACACTCCAAAGTTTGCTCTTTTCTTCATTTCCGAATGTGAAAGATGAAGATCCTCCCATTATGTCTAGGCCAAAGTCAAGTGATAGCAGATGTTCATCAACAGTAAAGCTTTTCTCTTGAACAGTCGTTTTGAAGCTTTTTCCATTGTTGATAATTTCGGCATTCCTGTAGAAATCTATGATGCCATCTGGACACAAAGTAGTGACCTTTGTATCAATCAAATTTTCCAATCCTCGAATCTTTTTGATCTTCTTTGTAATTTGGATTGAAAGAGTGGAGTTTGAGAATTTTTGACAGAAATTGTCCAGGCTGGTGGTGATTCCATCGTCAATGTTGTATCGCTCCATTGATTTTTGAGTTAGGATCCTTGAATGCTTGATTTTGGGTGAACAGATTTTGTCAAGATTTTGCAATCGTTTTCAAATGAGTGTCGTGTCACAATCAATGAGATTATGTAGGGATGTACATCTACTTTTTCTCCCAGATTGACACGTGGCTTCGAGTGATTTGCCATGTCAGTCCAAACGTCAGATGGTAGCTGGAAAGTTTTTACTTCTTTTGACCAATTTGTCCTTCATCAGCCTTTGCCTTCTCAGTTTTGAATATACGTCAGTTTTCTGAGGATTTTGCAAAGTGAATCGACTTTTCTGCGCAAAGCAGCTTTAAGTTTTCTTTGGTACCCATACCTTTTTGGGTCCGGTGAAGTTAGTTACTGAAATATTACTTTCAGTTTCTTTGTTGAGAGAATTAAACGTTCTCAACTCTTTTCTGGATAAACCATTACGCTCAATCTTAGTTGATTTCACAAGGATTCTTTTAGATTTAACATTTTTAGTTTCCTGTGTAGTCCACTAGATCTTCCAAAGATCTTGATTTCCAAGGTTTATGCTTTTGAAGCCTCGGGGACTGGGTAGGGTGGGGATTATCATTGCTTTTGTCAAATTTAATAGACATTAATCTATCACTAGATTTGACACCTCGATTTCAAGAAACTCATTCCAAACTTTTGCTTTGTCGGGTTCTCTGCCTTTTAACTTTAGTTCCAACGTAAGTTTTTCAGTTAACTTGACAAGATCAAAATTTTTCAGACTGAGTTCAGCAAATGATAACTGATTTGAAGAATGTACCTTTCCTTGATGATTTGATGCAGTTTTAGGATTCGAATGTACACTCTTTTGTTGCTGTGATGAATCTTCTATATCAACAAACACTTTGAACAACTCCTTTCCTTTTTCTTTTGAGAGGTCTCTTAGTGATGGAACTCCTCTGGATTCGTTAATATGAACATTGAAGTTTGTATCCACATCATCACTGAGTTGAGGTTCTGGATTTGTATATAAATTTGTCGCACTGAACCTTTCGATCATTTGATCCTGAAAATCAGATATATTTTGCAAGCAATTAGTTAGGGGGTGAATAAGCCAACTTCTAGTTCTGGATGTAGACATTGAAACTAAGTGAACTGATACAGTGAGGGGTCTTCAACAAGTGGTTTAAAAAGGTATTCTTGGATCTCCTCCAAATGAAAGAACTGCTCCGATACCAATTGTTGGTCCCTTGGAAATGCTAACACAAGTTTAGAGGGGGGGGGGTGAATAAACTTGTCACCAAAACTAATCCTCGAGGTGGAAAAGCCCGAGGCGAGTTTCTCTCGAAACTCAAAGCGATCTTGATTCGCTTTTGTTCCTATCCCTTAACTTGTGGAGTTCGAGTTAGCTCAATGAATATAAGTTAATGCTGACTTATATTTAGTCTTGTTAACTGGCAGCGGATAAAACTAGCCCTTAGTGCAATAGATGTGTAAATAGAAAACTAGACCTTCTATGTATCAGTTCTGTGCTGACTTAGTGTCTGGTGTTTGCTGAGTGATAATGCAATAAATAAAACAAACACAAATGCATAAAGTAAATCAACACATGATTTGTTTATGGAAGTTCCGGGTGGTGTAATCCCGTACGTCTTGAAAAATGCAGGTTCTTAGATCTAAACGAGTTAGATCTATGCGCAGCGGATGGATCACGATTTATATATCAAAATACATAATTAAAGGACTTAAGTACTACAAGGGGGTTTAGATTATGTTACCAATAACGGGAAGAGTCGTCTTGATCTTCCGATGTGTTCTCCAAACGGCGGTTGGTGGACACCCTTCTTGATACACAAACCTCCTCGATATGCAACACTAAGAAAAACTCCAAGTTTTTCTTCCTCTAAAACCCTAGACAAGAGAAACAAATTTTTCTCTCTTTTTTAATGAATGAGTGGGGCTAAATTTTCCATCTTCACATATGTCTTGGAAGAACTCTCTTTATATAGGAGAGTAAATCCTTGGCCTCCAAGTTTCTAATTAATTAAATAAATAATTAAAAAGAAATCACAATAAAGGATAATTCCACTCATAAAAGATTGTGATTAATCAATCAATCAATTACAAATAAATCATCTTTTATTAATCATTAATCACACAAGAAAATCAAATCTTGCATTTAATGAAGTATGAGGCGCCACCCTAGGGTTTAAAACCCACATAAAATGTCTTTTATGTGTATTATATTATTTAGCCCAACTAAATAATATTCATGCATATCAATTAATTAGCCCAGCCAATTAATTATCACTGAGGCCCAAATAACAAGAATATCATTCGAATTACAAAAGCCACATCGGGGACCATGGACCTATAACGAGTAGCTCCAATAATTAATTATTCGTCGAATGTAATAAGTACATTAATTATTAATTCCGGGATTACGCCACCATAAATCCAAATCGAACTCTACCGATTATAGATGTATACTTATACTCAACCCATAGAGTGAATAAGCGTCCATTGATATAATCACTACATACGGATTAACCCTCCATAGATCGCCCATTCGGAAGGGAAGTCTCCGTGAACCCGACTCGAATATCTTATCCTTATTTACCATCAACCCTCGATGATCAATTAGTACACATATCCGACTAGTAGCTAATTAGTCAAATGTGAACTCCCGGATCGATCACTTTCTTAGGGCTAACAAATAAGGGGATCTGTCTCTACTTCCCGCAGGAAGGAATGGATTCCATGTCCGTGAAAATCGAACTACTCACTCATCAGAGATAGTGCCAATGAGAAGTGGCTTGGAACACATTATTTAAGTGAACCGTGAACTAACACATCAAACACTACCCCGGGACAAGCAAAGATCCCGTGATCACCTCGGGATTAAGGTTGATCCATATATGATCATCTAATGATTTAATAAGATTCCTCGATTACGGAATTATACCGAGAAATTCAGATTAAATCGGTCCAGTCCTATATGAATGCCATCATATATAAATGCCCCACGTAGGTACCCTCTACCGACAGTCCGGATAAGACTATCACACCCTAAGGTGTTCTGGGCGCATTATTGGTGTTTTAATCAAGAGACCCTAAACTCTGATTAAGTTCACCACGGACTAACAATTTAAGCATATCTCCACTCACTCAATCCTCACGTGTGATCCATACACTGAGTTAAGTGGTTACATACAGATATACTTAGGGTTTGCAGCAGTGTATTATTTACAAGCACAAAGCAAGTAATAAGTTGAGATAAAATCTGTCATCCATTACTAAAAACAATTACACAAATTGTCTTTCGGGCACTACACCTAACACGTCTCCCCTTCTCCTGTGGCGTAGGAGTTATCACTAGAATAATGAGATAACCGTTACAAAATCCTAGCACTATGACAGTCCTTCACGACACCCTAGTTTCACTGTCTACACAAAATTAAGAAAGGTGAGATTGCTCCCTTCACTCTGCACACTGATCTTTCGGAGGTGGAATTGCTCCTTCACCAGCTCACCACTAACATACACAAATCCTCAGATCGCACCAATCGGCCAGCAACACCGTATGAGAAAAGGTAGAATTGCTTTTCTCAAACTATGCACAGCCAACCCTTTTTACAAAGGTTAGGTTTAGAATTAATCACAAGATTAGTTCAGTGAGCTGTCTGATTCTTCTGGATCTGACTTTGTAGCTCCAAGATGCCTTCTTTCCCCCTTAATGGGTTACTGGATCTTTCTTTGAAGTCTTCAAGGCAATTCCGTTGGCTTCTCCTTTTTCTAGATATATATGATCTGATTTTGTAGATCTGGATTTGGATCTTTGAATATATGCTTTTAAAGCTCTTTTTCTGATCCTCTTCTCTCTCTGTCTCTTGAGTGATTCTCTTGTGTATTTATAGGAGTGATGTAACGGTCACTAGCTCTTGTAGCCGTTACACTTGTCATTTAGCCAACGTTCATATGTACGATCTTTTGTCGTATTGTCAGTTTAAATTCAACAATGCCTTAACTCAGTTTTCTACTCTTCTTCAAAAGCGAGTACCTTGTTTACTTAATATCGACTTTAATTGACTAAGTTAGAGTACACCATTCGCTTTCTTCTTTTCGTGTAGGCGATAATCTTTGTCCTTAAGATTATTCGATTTTACATGATCTATAACTCGATTTGAGTTACTACAGACTTGCTCGAATCTCGATTTATAGTCACGACTTAACCAAATTTTCTATCCGAGTTTGCCACCTCGCTTCTTGATTTTTATGTAATCGAGTCTGTGTCCTCAGTTCTTGAGTCTTCTAGATAAGCCAACCGAAATCGTGTCCTCGGCGAACTTATCTTCTTCTTCGTTTTAGCATAAGCGAGTTTGAACCTCGATTCTTCAAGTGCATATTCAGTTTTCTTGTTATAACTCATTTTGTTCGCCTAGTTCCTATTCTATTACAATGCTTGTCCGAAACAACCTATACAAAGTTTAGACTTAGATAGAACTTATACATTTATCTCTAGACCATTTCTTGCTTCTTCTTTTATTATGCACTATCTTGATTTAGTTACGGCTTCATCATCATGGGTTGTAAGTGATTTGTCTAATTTTCGTGATTTAATCATCATCAAAACATAAATAATATTTCCAATGATTTGAACATGGCGTGCCCTAAAGATCCGTAAGCTATTTACCGATCCGTAACTTACTTGCCAACTAACCATATTTTGTTCATGTCTTATCTATCATATTCATGTTTCTTATCCACTTAGCATATTTATGTTCATGTATTATCGGCCATGTTCATGTTTCATGTTCCAACAACTAATACCATATACACAGCATGAGAGTATGGGAGAACTCGGCTAATATGACTCGGATGCCTCCGGCATGATTTTTAAAAACCATGATACTTCGTACAATATATTGCTAGTTAGTAACTGTACCATGCTAAGAAAACATAATAAATATGGCCTTTGAAATTAAATTTCATAAAATAAAAAAGAAAAAAAAAATTTGGTCAATTAATATAGTCAATAAGGATGTGATAAATAATTAAAGTAATCAAAAAGAAGAAGAAAATCATATATAGCAATCTGAACATATAAATGATGACAAGTCAAACCGCTAGTTTGAATCAAAGAAAATGCATAGTCAAACTCAAAGTCAGCGTTTACTATCTAGAAAGTCTCTGTTCAATTTGTTGGTTCGTTCTCCAGCTGGGAGGATAATTCAACGAAGCAGGAAAAAGAAACAAATTCTTTCTAGAAAAAAAGGAAAAAGAAAAAAGAAAGAAAAAAAACAATTCTCAGCCGCGTATAGTTTCCCTACATGCTAGCTATATAAGCAGGTTGGCCTTCAATCTTTTCTTCAACGTTTCATATTTTCAATCTTTTCAAAGGAACAGAATTAAACCAGCCAGATATATATCCAGGAAATATACATTTATCATCAATGGCACCAACTAAAGTCTATATCATGTATGTACTTTTTCTTTTTTTAATTTCTTTAATTTGTGTTCATCTAACTACAGTTTTTCTTGTTTTGTTTGAGGAAGCCTACATCTTTTTTTTTATTCATATGAATCTTTTTCATAACAATCCTGCAAGTAAGTTTGTTTTGGAATCTAATTAGTGATCGAATTTCGATTTGTTTTCAGTTACTACTCTATGTATGGACATATTGAAAGACTTGCCCAAGAAATTAAGAAAGGAGCCGACACTGTCGAAGGAGTTGAGGCTACATTATGGCAGGTGCCTGAGACACTTCCTGAAGAAGTTCTTCAAAAATGGGCGCTCCCAAAAAGAGTGATGTGCCCGTGATCAGGATTGACCAGCTTCCAGAGGCTGACACATTCATTTTTGGCTTCCCTACCAGATTTGGCATGATGCCAGCCCAATTCAAAGCCTTTTTCGATGCAACTGGAGGTCTATGGCAGCAAGGAAAGTTAGTTGGGAAAGGCGCTGGAATTTTCTATTCAACGGGAAGTCAGGAGGTGGTCAAGAGACTACAGCGTGAGCACTAGAACCGTTCCTTTTTGTGATACAATGTCATTTTCTTTTCTCTAATATGTGATATAAGGTGCGTAACATTTTCATGTGTTTTACAGATTGACGACTATCACACAATTCGCTAATCATGCACTGATTTACATTCCGATCGGATACACGTCCGGAGCTGGAATGGTCAATTTGGATGTAGTGAAAGGTGGAAGCCCATATGGAGCTGGAACTATTGCTGGAAATGGAACCTTAGCCGCTAAAGGTCCAAATGACCTTGAATTGAGACGGCTTTTCACCAGGGAAATACACCGCCGGAATTGCCAAGAAACTAAAAGGAACTGCAGCCTAAGTTCACTTAATTAATGTATTGTGCACTTTTCGTTGTTGTGGTTTAAAAAAAAATTCCAGTTTATGTTCCTTTTTTAAATTCCTGGGTTATTGCAAGTTTGTAGCTGCTATTTCAACATCTCATAAGAAGCATGTATCAATTTATTATAATTTTAATTTAATGAAATTTCACAACATTTTGTTTGAACACTCTTATTCTCCTCTGTTTTGTTACTTTGTTCCCGGAACTTTGAACTATATCCTCTTGTTTATGCAAGTTCCTTCCTTCCTAGCTAACTGAAAATCTCACATCCTTTTGCTGATTAAACATTGCACATCTCAAACTAAAAATTAAATCATCAAGATATCTATATATTCATTGAGTCATGTGTAACCTCTTCATGATAGCTAATTCTACGGGTTGCAAACTGGCAAAATCATATCATATGATACTAATATAAAAATCTTGAATGATTAGGTATATTCCAACTAGTTGTCGATCATCATAGGAAAAACCCTCTTATGGAGAAGGATAATATAATTCTTCTTCTTCAAAATCTAACCTTGACGCCACGTAAAGCCCTCCAACCTACGATCAAAGATCAAAACTTGTCGGACAACGACCAAGTGCGGAGGCTTGGCTTTCTCGGAGGTTTCTTGCTCCCAAAGAAATATCAACCAGGGGTTTTATCCGCCTCTCATGAAATCATGCAACCGTAGTTCGTTGATCCCGATCATTTTGTTGAAAAGCGTCTACCGCTTTGTTTTTGAGAAATCGGCTTATGCATCCAGGGTTTTAGTGGAGCGCCCGTGGAGCTTTGATGGTATTTTACTCGTTCTTCTTTGATGGAACAATCATCACGAAGCCCTAGATAATTTTCTTACAGACATAGAGTTACGGATTTATGTTCATGGCCTCTTAACCCATCAAACAATCTCAGTAGTGGCGAGGAACGTTGTAGCGGATCGTGTGGGCGGTGATGATGGTCAACCTCTCTATCATTTGACGAATTATTTTAACCCCATTTATGACTTATTTGATATGTTTTGGGATTAGTTGGTTGATTTATGATGCGTTTTCAACATCACACTCACTACGAGGTCAATAGCAAATTGTCCGAAATCTCTTCATTTTAGGTGAATTAGTGCATATTTGATGGACTATTTTATTTTGTGAGAATTATGTGCAGTATTTTTGATATATTTGCAGGATGTACATTTATTGTAATTCCGGAAGGAAATGTGATGTAAGTCAACTCGATGATGTATTTCACGATGTTTTATCCACAATTTCGATGTACTTTTAAGCATTATTGTACCTTTTCGAGCCCGAATTGCATCGTATCATTCAATCCTTATAATTTTTCCACCTTTGTCAGAAAAATGAATTGTCGTTTTATGACAAGTTTTGTTATCAGGTTTACGTGTGGTATTTTGGTGTTTTTGTATTTGTAGTACACAGTTACCGAACCACGAAAGCCTTGTTGTCATTGTGATTGAAAGATTGATTCGATTGAATTTCATCTCAAGATAAGAAAGCATGAAGTTTTGAATTACAAGCGCATGATGATGGCGATTAGAGCAGACCATTCGGACATTAAAAGACATGTTAAGGGCGTATGTCCTTGAGTAGAAGGGCAAATGGGTTCAATATTTGATTTTAGCGGAATTCACATACAATAATTCCTACCATTCAGGCATCAAGATAACTCTGTATGAGATGCTTATGTTGAAATAGTGTCCTAAACCCAATCGGATCAGACCGGATGTGACCGAGTCGGATCGTTTCTACTATTTCTTTATGTTTATATATATGATAAATGGCTTTTATGTTATTATATATTTATTCGTTTAACGGACCAATTATCATATTGTTATATGATAACATCGCTTGTGTCAAACTGTGAAAGAGAAATCATAATAGTGATTATCGCTGATGAGATCTGGACTCTCTTTAGAAAAAGTTTGATGCTTAAATGTCTCTAGCCGTATAACTATTAAATAGGACATTAATTGTACAATTAGACTAGCACGCATTTGATGTCTTCTATCTTATTGAAGAGAGGGATAGATCTCGTCTATCAAAGTGTTGGGACACTTGGACTGTACGTGGACATGTATTAGAGAATGTGTGCGTTAGACTGACCCACTTACTTTATTAAGTGTCGCACTATGTGGCGATTGTGTAATTATCCTGAGACCAGGGTCTTCATGACATCACGGTGTGGATTGTCATACTTTGACACTATTGAGGTTTCCCCTAGCCATGGGGCAATCATGCGGTAGTGATTGGGTGTGATACTGAAGCATGCGTAGGATTCATGTAGCTCGTCCGGAAATAACGTATCCTATGATTAGGAGTAAATATCCGAAAGTGCCTTCTTATAAGGAATGTCTAGCTCTCATAAATCTTTGCGAAGTGAGAGTAAATGAGTTACTTCGAGAGAGCATAATATCCAGATTATAAGATATGGTCGTTATGTATTGACTCTCGAAATACGACCGTATGGATAATATTATAGCGATATGATTGTATTTACACGGTAACCGTTTCAGATGAAAGGTAGTACTCATTGCATTTGACTCTTCCAATGATTGGGGGTCGTGAACGTGTTGCTAGACGCTATCCATGATCGTTAGGTGTGAAGGGCATTTTCATAATTGACAGTTTGTGCATACGGCCAACATATTCGGAAGCCTATCGGGTCTATACATAAGAACATCTAGCCGGATTAACATACGGTTATAGTAACCAAATAAGGAAAGTTTCATATCGACTATAAAGTGTTATAGTGGTAAATTAATATGGTGGTATTTATTTATTATGAATAAATATAATACAAAATATTAATTATGTTGCTTAATTAAATATACATGTTCTATGTATATGTCAAAAATATATATGTATATAAGATATACATGTATTTTATGAATTAATTAATCATAGTATTATATTAATTAAAGAATATTCCGGACGCCAGTTTATTGGCACATGGGGCGCAGATATGAGTGTATAAGATACACTTGGATTTTGTAATTTAATTAATAGAATTAACATAACATAATCAGTGTTCTAAATAGCGCCAAAAATCGGTCACCTAGCGCGTAGGCGCACCAGCTGCTCTCGAACATACCCAAGCGACCTTGGGTGGGCGATTGTGTCTTCTGGACGGTGCTGGGCGCCGTCTAGGCAACCTGGGTGATTAGGGTTAGATATTTTTTTTGGTTCCTTACATATATATAAATACAAAAAAACAATAAAAAAAAAACATTTCTATTCTAACCAAAAAAAACGCAACATGACTTCGCCCCTTTCTTCCGCCATCCCCCCATTCTTCTTCTTCTTCGATATCTCCTCCTCCCTTCACGCCGCCCGCCAAGGTGTTCACCGCCGACCTCCACCGCCCTATACACAGACCCATCGAAGTGAAGCGACCGCTGGAGGAGAGTGGTTGTCTTTTTTTTTCTTCGCATTTTAATACAAATGTTTTATCAATTTGTTTACTTATTTTGATTTAGTATTTACTTTTGTTAATCAATGTCTAATGGGTAGTAAATAATGGCTAATGAATGATTCTAGTAATGAGTAATGACTAACAAATTAAGTAAATTAGTGAATAATTACAATTAGTGGAGTTTTTCTTTTTTTTGAATTTGACATTTTTGATTTGTTCAAGTCTTCAAGAAATGAAATGAAACTATGAAAGTTGATTAATTTCATAATTTGTATGTATTTTTTTGATTTAATTTGTTTATAACTTAGTTCATAAGCTAACTAGCTAACCTAAGTAGTAAGTAGTAACTAGTTTTGTTTGATTTTTTTGGTTTGACTTCTTTTTAGATAAACAATGGCTCAAGAACAAGGAGGGAATGCAAATGTTGGTTCGTCTAATTCTTCTTCTTCTATCCCATTCCCATTGAAGAAACAAAGTGACGATATTGGGTGGGAGTTTGGAGTGATGTATGAACCAAACAATAATGATAAGTGGAAATGTTTAAAATGCAGCAATAAATATAGTTGAGGATCATATCGAATTACGGAACACGTTTTCGGATACCATCCCGGAAAAAAGAAGAACATTAAAACTTGTCTTATGACGTCCATGGAAGACAAGAGACATTTGTAGAAAAAGCACTTGTTTCAAATGTAACGAAGAAGCAAACCGAGAATGAAGAACGTGAAAAGTCAAGGAAAGAAGTTGATATTAATAAAGAGTTGGATGAAATCGAATTAATTGAAAGTGGAGGAAGCAACAAAAGACCGAGGCCTCTGGGACCCATGGATAGATATGCCTCACAAATCAACCCGGAATCTGTCTCGGATGACACTTTTCCTACGAGATCAAGACAACAAAACATTAATGATGCACTTTTAAAAAAAATAAGTCAAAGTGTGCATCAATATGTAGCTAAGTGGGTGTATCAAAGCGGCGATTCTTTTAATTCAATTGACAATTATTGTTTTAGACAAATGTGTGAGGCGATTGGACTATTTGGCCCGGGTTACCAACCTCCAACCAAATACCAACTTAGAGAGCCACTCTTGAACAAGGAAGTGGAGAAAACAAAAGAGACTCTCAAAACTCATAAAGAAGAATAGGGTCGAGAAAAATGGTTGTTCAATCATGACCGGTGCTTGGGTGATAGAAAGAGAAGAAGCATCATGAATTTGTGTGTGAATTCAAGAATTGGGATGGCTTTCCTGTCTTCAAAAGAGGCTTCCGGTGATGCACATACCGCCGAATACATATTTTATTATGTGAATGAATGTATTGAAAGAATTGGAGAAAAAAATGCGGTCCAAGTGGTGACCGACAATGCTTCAAACAATATGGAGGCCTCGGGTAAGTAGAAGGAAATAAGACCACATATCTTTTGGACTCCATGTGCCACTCACTCCATCAATCTTATGCTTGAAGGCATTGGTAAGCTCTCTACTTTGAAGACCATAATTAACAAAGCCAATAGTTTTACCATATTTATCTACTCTCATCACAAGACTTTGCAAATGATGAGAAAGTGTACAAGAAGAGAGATTATATGACCCGGAGTGACTAGATTTGCCACTTCTTTTTTAACATTGCAAAGTTTATTGGAGAAGAAAGAGGCTTTCAGGCAAATGGTGAACTCTAATGAATGGGAAATGACAAAATGGTCTAAGAGCAAGAAAGGAAAAACGGCTTATTTTATCATTGTGCAACCAAGCTTTTGGAGTGGGGTTGCTCGTACATTGAAAGTATTTGAACCGTTGGTAATAGTCCTTAGACTTGTGGATGGCGATGTGAAGCCGGCTATGGGGTTTGTGTATGGTGAATTCAAAAATGCCAAGAATGAGATCAAAAAAGTTATGAAGAATAGAGTGGAGAATTATAAGCCTATACTTGATATAGTGGAGAGCAAAGGAAAAGGGCTTGTTGACACTCCACTTCATTTGATGGCTTACTTGTTGAATCCATACTTCTACTACAAAGATGCTTCTTCATTTTCCTCCGATGAACTTATGAGTATCCATGAAGCGGTCTTTGAATGTGTGGAGCGGTTATTTAAGGATGAAGATATGCAAAACATTGTGATGAACAATGACTTGGTGATTTACAAGAACAATGAAGGTCTATTTGGTAGATCTATGGCTTTAAAAGGATGTGAACAATATACTTTTGATCCGGGTATGATTATGAATATCTCTCTTTATTAAATATTAAGTTATTAACTATTAAATATTAATTATTAAGTATTAACTAATAGTTATTAAGTTCAATAATGTCTTTATTACTTTTTGTCATTTTGAATTTTTAGTTTGATGGTGGTCTAACTACGGCAACCATACACCATACCTCCAAAAGGTTGCAATGAGGATTCTTTCTTTGACATCAAGCTCTTCCGGTTGTGAAAGAAATTGGAGTGTCTTTGAAGGGGTAAAGTCTTCTATAAAAGTATTCTTGAATTGAAATTTATCTTATGTGATAGTGTGATATTGTTTTTTTAGTGGTTAATTTTATTTTTGTAGATACACACAAAGAAGAGAAATAAACTAGATACCAACCGAATGAACAAGCTAGTCTATGTTCAGTTGGCTAAGAAGAAGAAGATGAAGGAGAAAGTTGATGTGCTTCTAGCATCAAGTTCTGAAAATGCACAATCTTGGATAATTGATGGAATAGATGATGATGAGGAGGTCACACCCGGCTCGGGCCTTACATGGGAAATGGTGTAACGACCCACTCCCGACCCCTCAGTCTCACCGAGGTCATTCTAGGAGAGCAGTTGCGAGAGGCTTGCATGAAGAGGCTTTCGCAGAGACATCCATGAAATACCATAAATCCCAAATATTGATATAAATCCATCGAAACAATTACAACATTTCACTAACTAGTTACATCAATAGAATATCACATTGATTATGATCCACAATATGAACCATGTCATCAATTTTTCTAAAGCACATCCACCATAATGATCTTGATAAATATCGTCGCGCCTATTTTCCCATCTCTTAGCCTGGTTCAACAACCTGTATTTATATTTTTAAAAGAAAATAAAAGGAAAAAAACACAGAAGAAATAGAGTCGTCAGCAAAAATACTGGTATGAGCCACGTGCGATAGTGTTACAGTTTAAAATATATAATTTCAAGAAAGCTAGATTTATGATAATAACAAATGAGTACAATAATTATATATACAATGAAAACAAAAGATGCACGCACTAGTTGATCATTACTTAGATGTAAGTCGTGTCATTATTACATTCATATTCCTTGAATTTATGTGGTGATTATTACTAGGTCACTTGACACCGACTTGGCCTAGTCGATGAGTCAATACCAACCGAACTCCAGCACGTGAACACGATTTTCCACCGCACTTCAACAAGCAAGCTCTTGCTTGACAACTCCGGCCGATTGTCGGGAAAGGATTCAGACTTTCACCCAGTGAACCTCCCAGCGGCTCCGGTAATCCCATCGCCCTCCGAACCATGACACAACCGTCGACCCTTGCTTTCCGGCCGTGGCATGAATCTTCGGAAAAAGGTACCGTCCCCACTCCTACGAGTGAGCACTCTAGCTCATCGACGGAAAGACTTGAGTCAAGAGGCCCGAGACCGGTGACTAGCCGTTCTCTCCGAGAGCAATAACTCTAATCTCCATAGCCACCAGAGGTTAGACACTTTCGTGCCACTAGCAAGCGAGCAAGTCAAGTCCAAGTATTAAGTCTAAATTTACAAGAAAAGTGTGCACTAGTACCAATCGGTTAGTCGTTACAATTAGTTTTATTTTTATGATTACGAGTCTAAGTAACAACTTTTTGAGTTTTGTCGATAAATCAATATAATACAGAAGTAAAAAAAAACATTATTGCTTTGAAAATATATGACCTTAGGTCTATTTGATAAAACGACAATTCTATATAAGTATTATATTGAAAATAAATCGATAAGACACACTTTTACTTGTATATAAAATAAGGGCATGATACGGAGATCTTGATGAAACAAAACACCATAGTAAAATGTATCTGATATATTTGTTGTTACCGAAAATAAGAGCTCACACATACGACAAAGCTATATCTATATAAATATTTCTATTCAAAATAATAAAATTAAAAGAACATGGATTAGCTTTTATAAGAAAATAACTCACATATCATCACTTTTCACGTTGATACCGATTTTGGCAACTTGAGTTATTTCTACTTGCGAATCAACCATGCAAAATAGTTCTCAGTGTAGGCGTGTGAAAGAAATTTATTTGAGAAATTAGCTTTTAGGCTAACAAGAATGTTATGCAGAGAGATGAAATTTGAATCTATTTATAAGAGGAATTTTTTGACAAAGGCTGCATTGAAGGCAATTTTCATTAATTCTGAAACCCATTTAATGGTGGCAATTACAGAGATGTAACGGATGAATTAATAGTTTTTTAAATATAATAAATCTACACTACCTGCGTATTGAAAGATAGATGAAAATAAAGGATAACAATTATATGTGGTATATATTTCAGTAGTATCACCCTTCTTCTTTTGTGAAACAAAACCTTCAAATATGAGTGACCCATAATCTAATTTATTAATGCAATAAATATCTTTTCCCATAATCACAAAAAAAACCCACGTTTTTGTATTGAAAAGACTCAATTACTGTCATTTAGTATTTATCAACAAATGTTTTTACGTTACTCAATAAGAAAATATAAATAAATAAATAAAGGCTCATTATTACAATTTACAATCAAAAGCTTGTAAAAATCAAAAACGTTTCTGACGTTTACATATATTACGCACCACTCAAAAGCTTGTAAAAATAAAAAACGTTTTATATTAGTTAATTGTATTATATAAATTTTCGGTTAATAAATAGAATGATATATTAATAAACTGAAGACATGTATAAAAGAATATATAATTAGAGCTTTTGAATTTATTTTAATAACATTTCCGACATCACGAAAAAAAACTTTCGTAATAAAGTATCGGATATACTCATCTCAAAAGAAAAATAAAGTTTGGGTGTTACAAATGGTGAGTGAAGCATCTGGAGCAAATGAAGAATTGCAACCAAGAAGGAGTGCCCGCAATACGGGAGAAGTAAGAGAGCTTGATGAAGAGGATTTTGTGTCCGATGCCACGGAGGATGATACCGATGATCATGAAGACATGGACTTTGAATTTGAGTCTGACAAAGAGCGTGAAGTTGTTGGAGTTGGAGACTTGGGGAATAATGAGGATGAGATTGAAGATTGAACTTGAGAGTCTTTAGTGTTGACAACTTGACATTGATTTCGTACTTCATACTTTGGGTTTTGGCTAGTCGTTTCTCTAATCTTTTGACACATTTTTACTTGATTTTTATGTTTTGTGATCATAGGATGTAAGATTTATATGGGACAAATATTATTATTAGAAAACAAAAAAACAAAAAAAACAAAAAAAAAAAAATAAACCGCCTAGGCGCCCCAGTAGCGCACCGAATTCGCCTAGCGAGTTTTAGAACATTGATAGTAATATTAGACATTTATAGATTTGTATAAATTGATTTATGGTAATAAGATAAAGATAGTCAATATTAGATATTCATAATATCTTGGATTTATTTAATATGAGATATTAAATTAAATGAGATAAATATAGAATATCTATTTTTCTTATTTTATTAGAAAAATAATTTCTTTCTCCCCAATCTACTAGGAAGCTTCTCCCAATCAGATTGGGACTACATGGGGCGCATGACACACTATATATATGTAGTGTGTACCAAACTCTTTTGCATCATCACAATTCCAAGGAAACTAATAGTTCTTGTGAAAAATAAGAGAGATTCTAGAGAGATTTTGAGAGAGACAAAGGTCGGTCTAGCAACCGAGTTTTTCTAGTAGGTATCCAATGAGGATTCGGCGAGGTGCTCGTGTGGATACGTCTGAGAGGCCGGACACGTGGACGGCTCGCACACTACTACTCTCCGTAGACGGTAAAAGCGTCGATCTTTTAGATCAACCAAGATAACCACCGTACTAACTTAATATGTTTGTTGCTTAAAGGAAGTCGATCTTGGGTTAATAGGAAATAAACTTTAAATTCATTGCATTCTGCATAGATTTCTAATGACTTTATGGAAGGAAGTGCATATCACCTTTATCTTTGGGATGAAGTTGAGAGAAGTGGTTCACGGGACCGAGTGGAACAAGATACGATTGACATGGTTAACATGGTAAGAGAAAGGCTTAAAGCGACTCAAGACCGTCATAAGAGTTGGGCGATGACAAAAAGCTTATCGTTGTCCTTCAAAGTTGGTGATAAAGTCTACTATAGGTTTCACCGATGAAGCGGAGTTAGACGTTTGGGCAGAAGGGAAAGCTAATCCCTATGTATGTGGGACCTTTTGAGAATATCGAGAGGGTTGGGAAGCTTGCCTATCACTTGCAGTTACCTGCACCCTTGAAGAGAGTTCACAACGTTTTCGACGTGTCTCTTTAAAGGAAATGTCTTTCAAAATCTCATAAGATGATTGATCTAGCACAAGAGTTACTTGAAGATAATCTTACATTCATTGAACAGCCAACTCAGATTCTGGAAAGAAAGATAGAGTCTTTTGGAGGAAAGACAGTGGCCTTAGTCAAGGCGTTGTGGTCTAACCACACCGAACAAGAGGCTACTTGGGAGCTCGAGTCGGAGATGCGAGCCAAGCAGCCAACCCTTTTCCCACCTTCAAGCACATAAAATTTTGAGGACGAAACTTTTTCTAAGGAGAGGAGATTGTAAAACCCTGAAATATCATTAAGTGTATTTAAGTCATTTTTACTCTTTTTAGTAAACCCTAATGATTTATTCTTATGGATCAAAAAGATGAAGAAATGAAAAAGGATAATTATTATATTACCCAAGGCCCAAGCAATTAATGCTATAAATACACCCGACTACCCCCCAAACATTATTCATGACGTTTAAATAAAAAAAAATATGTCTATTTTTGTAATTTAGCATGATTGAGAATGTTAAATTAGTGAGATTTAGATTGTCATTTTTGCCAAAAATAAAAATCCACTGGACTAATACTTTATTGGGGGATTGAGGCAAAAGAACAGAAAATATTACAAAAAGAATGAATAAGACACTCCTTTTTTTAGTTGTAAAAATGACAAACAATTTCAGACGGACAAGAATACCCTTTTAAAAGGGACGTGCGTATGTCTTCAGTTTATTCCGCTTCCTTCAGGTTTGGTGTTGTTTGTTTGTTTGTTATTTTTTTTTCCCTTCAAACATCCGTAACTTTTGATTTATAACTCCGAGCATCGAATTTTTCCCCAAAATTCATATTTTTTTGCTCTTTAATTTGAGCCCAAATACTATACCCTTTCGACGTAAATTTCGAAAGTAGAAGAAATATTTGCATTAAACGGAGCGTTTTTCTTATAAACGACCGTAACTTTTGATTTAGAACACCGATCATCAAAATTGTTTCACCAAAGTTCATATTTTTTTTATCTTCATTTCGAGACATCATTTGATACCTTTTCGACGTAGTATTTGAAAGCCGAATTTAAGCGCAGCATTTACACTAACACAGTATTAGTAAACAATATCAGTATCAGTAAAGAGTATCAGGCTCATTTAAGGCTTAATTTAAGTGACTACTTCAAGGCACACATATCTGGCTCATATAAGGCTCATTTAAGTCTTAATTCAAGAGACACAATATATCTGGCTCATATAAGGCATACAATATCACTAACAGTATCATATAAGGCACACATTATCAGTTACAGTATCAGTATCAGTAAACAATATCAAGCTCATTTAAGGCTTAATTCAAGTGACTACTTCAAGGCACACATATCTGGCTCATATAAGGCTCATTTATGGCTTAATTCAAGTGATTAACTATTAAGCCTAGGTCAAGTTTATGTGGTTTTGATTGATAAAAGGAATAACATATATTAACTTGATTAAGGTGTGGTGTTTATAACAAGCGATTCGATTCGAGGATATGTGTTTAAACAATATAAACTCGAGATGAACGTCAACTAATATAAACAAAGGATGAACTAGGCGATTATGAGATAAAATAAATGTTCGTGTACAACGAGTTCACATACAAATTAAGATATGCTATGAGATCAATACAACGATCAGATTATACAAGAATATGCGTGAGAACATTCTAGCGGATTGTTAACAAACTCGATAGATTAATTGCAAGTATATCGGACTATAGATTTAGTACAATAGGTACATCGAGACTAAAATGTAATACATGAAGATCAATACAAGTGCCTAAAGCGGTGCGAACTATCACCAAATTATAAGAAGGATATTCAAGTTCAAAGAACTAAATTATCATGCCCGGAATTCACAAGGTGTTGAATTACAAGTTCAGTAAGCCTATGAACTAGGCCTATCAATTACATGATGACACATAGTATCGATTATCAATATCGATTACGATGATCGTATTAGTACACGATGTCGAGAACACAATATCGATGATCGGTGTCATTACATAGTATCAGGCTCAAAAGGACTCTCCTTTCGGTTTTTTTGTTGCAAGGTCTATGTCCCTCAAGTCCTTGATATGAACTGAATGTCTTCTTACAGTTCAAGCAAAGCACACACCAGCATATTTGAGGAGAATTAACACCATATTCTTCATTATTATTATTATTATTCTTCTTCTTTTCATCCTTCAATTGTCCTAGCTGGGGTACAAATGCCCCATGGCCTAAGACGAGGTCACGACAAGTGGGAGAATCACCCGCAAGAACTCCCCGTGCATATACAGTCTAGATATATACATATAAAATACTAAAATACCTACTTTGTTATCACATGCTCATAGGGATTAGAACCACAAAAATTCATTAACAGCTTTAAATTGTCAACATATAGTTAAAGCAAGATAGTCATATATTTTCCCTCCGCGTTAAAATTACAGCAGTAACACCTGAAATTGATGCATAGGACTATGCATTAAACCCCTCAAGCAAACATTAGAAAAAATGAACCAAAAAAAACCCAATACATCGTATACGGGAATTACTGTTCTTCAAACAAATAGAAAAATGACAATCAAAACGGAGGAAAAATTAGAAATCTCTAAGCAACACCATACCACTTTTGCTAAATAATTATCTTCCCCGTTTGAAACTTTGGGATCTTCTGCGACAGAGCACGGAATTCCTGGAGTATCTTCTTCGCTTGATGCCTCTGGGTGGGTCGTTTGCGGCAGAGTATGAATTCGCAGGGAAAATCACGTCTGCATTTGGGAAGAGATAATCCGATCATCGCCGTCATCTTTGGGAGGTTCGATGATTTCTTCGACTATATCCTGTTGGTGTAGGCGGGGTTGAACAACTTGAATGGGTAAATAGGGGTATATTCATCAGGTAGAATTTATTTATCCTTGTCAACAAAAAAAAATTGAAAGTTGGATTATCACTTAATTAAAGGTGAAAAAGTGGACTATAAACTAATTTTTCCTACTTTATTTAATTTTCAATGCAGTAATTAATGTTTTTCAATACACTGTCATTTTTCACGTTTATCTATTTCTCAATTAACTTAGTGAATTTATTTAATTTTCAATGCAGGAATTAATGTTTTTCCCGTTTTGCCCCTATTTCTATTTTAAAGTTTTACTACATTTTTTCCATGAAAAAATTAAAATCTTGTCACTCCATATCCCAAAAATAACCTTTTCATTGCCCCAAAACAAATGCTTCGATAAAGCATTTCACCATAAAAGCTTTTCACCATAGCAGTTTTACATTTAATAAAACATCCTGAGGACATTCTAGTCTAAAACTATCAAAATGGATTATTTATTATACTTTTTAATCTGTGTGTCAAAAGTTATGATGATTTATATTTTGGACTGGGTATAGTATTGTGTTAACACTACACTAGAATTGGTTTTTAAAGACGACAAAATGCCGTTCCTTTAAATGGCTTGTCGTCAGATTCAACATTTTTTGCGACGACCGGTCGTCCCAACAAAGCTGTCACTTTCGTTTGTCCCAATGATTTGGCACGACAACATTGTTGTCTCAAAAAATAAGTGCTGACGTGGCATGAATTTTCAACAGATCTGGCGTGGCATACTCTTTTTCGACGACAACGTCATCCCTTTAAATTAAATTATGTATAATTCTATTTTAATTTAATAATTTATATTTTTTAATTAACTAAATATCTTTTATTATAATTTACTTTTTCGACCACTTGTCCTCCCAAAGATAGTTGTCGTCACTTTGAAAAAAAGGAAACATTATGAAAAATGACAAAAATATTTGTGAAATTAGGAAAAAGGACATACATGAATGTTATTCTTTGAATAAAAAGGAGATTTCTCGCTGTGTATTGATAAAAATGTCTTTTTTATTCAAAGAGAAATGTCTTTTTTTATCGATACACAACGAGAAATTTCTTCTTTATCAATACACAAAAAGTATTTTTATCACAAATGTCTTTTTATTCAAAGAGAAATGTCTTTTTTTATCGCCTAGCATGGGCATTATAAATTCTAACTTATTTCAGAGCTTGCATAATAAATGTAGCATGTGCATTATCAAAACTATAAAATGTTCCTAACAATTTCCCCATTTTTTGTGATGCCTAAACCCTCATAAGCCTGAATATAAGTAAAACATTTTCATATGATAAACAAGAGTGAATCCAGAATTTTTATTCATCCATAAAGGGGAAAAGATTCAGCGTACCAGAAATTTATTACACCTACTAGTTCCTCATATTTACCTTGTATTTCATGAACTTTGTGGTGTGAATGCCCATCATATCCTTGAAATCCACATCTGGAAACTTCCACTTCCAGTAGGCTAAGGCAGTTTCTCAAGGTAAACTGCCAAAGGATCTTCTGTTGAATGGCCTGTTGAAATCCGGTAAAGTCTCATGTCCCTGTAACTTGCCAAAGTAATCTTATAGTCTTTTCCTTGCTTCAGCAATATCACAATCTACAAGTTTCAGTTCTTTGTACATTTCCTATTGTTCTTGACTTTATTTACAAGACCTAGGTCTGAACATCTTCTTCAGATCTTCAAATTCAACTTTCCATTCCTCAGTGAGATTTTCAGGACTTTTTAGTTCTTTAGGGGCCTCAACTAATCCTCTGTGTTCTGACATGATTTGGTAATTAGTGGAGAGGTTATTTCTCCTAATAAAACCTCCCACTAACTACCTAGCTAATTTCCTTAACTTTTCTTTAATTGCAAAACAGTCCCCATTAGATATATATATATATATATTTCGAAAATATATACATATATACTTATAATCATTTATAAACTTTAAATCCATAAAAGAAATAAATATAATATTTCGTTCTCGCAAATTGACACGTCTGTCCTTTCCCGAGAATCAGAATATTACAAAAGAACTCCGCTAATATGACTCGAATGCCTCCGACATTATTTTTAAAAACCATGATACTTCGTACAATATATTGCCGGTTAGTAACTGTACCATGCTAAGAAAACATAATAAATATGGCCTTTGAAATTAAATTTCATTAAATAAAAAAGAAAAAAGAAAATTTTTTTTTGGTCAATTAATATAGTCAATAAGGATGTGATAAATAATTATAGATTTTTGTCCAGAAGGACAAAATTATCAAAAAAATATGGATAGAAGGAAACTGTAATTTAATAAGGACAAAAGTAACAATTATGAAGTAACATGTGGAATAGAGTAAATATGAAGTAACAATTGTGAAACACAAAGTAACATTAACACGTGAAGTAACAATTTTAAAATAAAAATTGTGAATTTTGTCCTTTGAAATTAAATTTCATAAAATAAAAAAGAAAAAAAAATTTGGTCAATTAATATAGTCAATAAGGATGTGATAAATAATTACACTAATCAAAAAGAAGAAAATCCTGATTTATAGTCACGACTTAATCAGCTTCTAACTGAGTTTGCCACCTCAGTTCTTCAGTTTTATGTAACTGAGTCTGTGTCCCTCGATTCTTGATCTTCTTAGATAAGCCAAGCGAGTCTCAGTGTCCTCAAATAACTTATCTTCTTCAGTTTTAGCATAACTGAGTTTGAACCCTCAGTTCTTCAAGTGCATATTCAGTTTTCTTGTTATAACTCAGCTGTTCGCCGAGTTCCTATTCTATTACAATGCTTGTCTGAAAAAACCTATACAAAGTTCAGACTCTAGATAGAACTTATACAATTATCTCTAGACCATTTCTTGCTTCTTCTTTTATTATGCACTATAACAGTTAGTTACGACTTCATCATCATGGGTTGTAAGTGATTTGTCTAATTTCGTGACGAATCATCATCAAAACATAAATAATATTTCCAACAATTTCCCCCTTTTTGATGATGTATCATAACCCTCCCTAAAAGCAATAACAAAGGAATAGTGCAAGAAATCATAACAAAATATAACAACCAAGTTTATCACAAGATTCAAAATAGAACAGATTGAGTTAAAAGCGAAATAGATTACATCTTTTCTTTTCCAAAGCCAACAATTTTTCACCAACAAAGATACTCCTTTTTGTCTCTCAGAGATCTTCTTGCTTTTTCTTCTTCTTCGTTTCACCATCTCTAGGCTTGATCTCTAAATATTCATTTAGCAAATGATTTGCTTCTTCATTGTTGTCGACTTTAGAATTTTCCAAGATCTCTTTAATTTCTTCACTCATTACCTTCTCTTCTTCCTACGAGATAAGACTAGATTTCTTTTCGACTTTTCTTTACGGTTCGACTTCCCCTTAGTTCTTGTCCAACTATCTTTTATAGCTCTTAGATTTTCCTTCAATCGATACAAATTGCAAGTTTCTTTCGATGCTTAGCACAACTTGAAGCTGCATTTTCCTCATCTTCTTCAGACCTTGTTTCTGTGAAGGTCTTTTCTTTGACCAATTCTTCGATCAGAATGTCAATCGCTCCTTCATTCTTTTGAATAGACAGAAGATCAATGGTCTGTAGATCAGTGTCTATTTTTTCATCTTGTTCTTTGATCAACCGTTTGGCATAGATTTCTTCAGCTGTTTCAGCTTCCTTAACTTCATCACCAACTTTATCATTATCTTCCCCCTTGTTTGAAGATAAGCGATAGCAATCTTCAAATAATCTACGAAGGGTGATGATGTTAGAGTATACGAATAGACCTGAGAAGTGTGATCTTCCAATGAAATCATGTAGATCGAAAAGCTTCTGTTGTAGGGTGTGCATTACGCCCTCAATGATTTCTTCCACATTTTTCCTTCTTTCAGCTTCAGTTTCTTGATGCTGAGATTCTTTAGTTGCCAATTTGCTTGTAGATGCCTCAGGGGCCTGGGATGAGATGCTGGCCTTAAATTAATAAAAATGAACATCAGGAATTGTCAGTTCCTTTTCATACTCAGCCTGGCAGAATTCTGCATCTTCCACGGGTTCTCTTTTCTCTTCAGTGTATTCCCCATATATGGTAGTGGGAAATTCACTTCCTTCAGATTCTTCATCAGTTTTAGTTTCTTCAGATTCTTCAATCTCTCTTTCAGTTTCTTCTTCCATTTCTACATCATCTTCAGTTTCATCTGTCTTGCTTCCTTCGTTTTCTTCACTTCCTTCTGATTCTTCATCAGTTTCAATATCACTTTCATCATCAATATTAATTTCCACTTCAGGTTTGGTTTCCTTCGTCTGAAGTTTGTTCCACCACCTTTTCTGTCTTCTTATAGTTCTATCATCCAGTTTTATGATCTCACTTGAACTGGAGTCAGAAATCTCACTTTCTTCCTCAATGATTTTCCTTTTCCCAGCTTTGGTGGACACAGATTCTTGTTTGAATATGGTTGGAGTTGATTTGGAGATAGAGTGGTGATCTAGTATTCTTTGGACTAGATAGGTGTAGCCCCTTTTTGGTAGAAACTTCTCTCCACTTGTCCTTTCTTTCTTTGATTCTTTCTTTCTCTTACGAAATTTGCTTCATCAAGCGATTGAGAATAAATTTGTTCCAATCCAATTTCTCTCCAAACCAAATAGCATAAATCATCTTCATTTTATCGATTAAGAGAGTATAGAAATTTCGAACGTGACCAATGACGTTTCTGGTAAGAAGTATTGTCAAGGTGCGAATTCTTTCTTTTGTTGATAGATGGAGCCAATGAAGTTCTTCTCCTTCTTGTTGATTGCAAAGTGACACTCCAAAGTTTGCTCTTTTCTTCATTTCCGAATGTGAAAGATGAAGATCCTCCCATTATGTCTAGGCCAAAGTCAAGTGATAGCAGATGTTCATCAACAGTAAAGCTTTTCTCTTGAACAGTCATTTTGAAGCTTTTTCCATTGTTGATAATTTCGGCATTCCTGTAAAAATCTATGATGCCATCTGGACACAAAGTAGTGACCTTTGTATCAATCAAATTTTCCAATCCTCGAATCTTTTTGATCTTCTTTGTAATTTGGATTGAAAGAGTGGAGTTTGAGAATTTTTGACAGAAATTGTCCAGGCTGGTGGTGATTCCATCGTCAATGTTGTATCGCTCCATTGATTTTTGAGTTAGGGATCCTTGAATGCTTGATTTTGGGTGAACAGGATTTTGTCAAGATTTTGCAATCGTTTTCAAATGAGTGTCGTGTCACAATCAATGAGATTATGTAGGGATGTACATCTACTTTTTCTCCCAGATTGACACGTGGCTTCGAGTGATTTTCCATGTCAGTCCAAACGTCAGATGGTAGCTGGAAAGTTTTTACTTCTTTTGACCAATTTGTCCTTCATCAGCCTTTGCCTTCTCAGTTTTGAATATACGTCGCTTTTTTCGAGGATTTTGCAAAGTGAATCGACTTTTCTGCAAAAGCAGTTTAAGTTTTCTTTGGTACCCATACCTTTTTGGGTCCGATGAAGTTAGTTACTGAAATATTACTTTCAGTTTCTTTGTTGAGAGAATTAAACGTTCTCAACTCTTTTCTGGATAAACCATTACGCTCAATCTTAGTTGATTTCACAAGGATTCTTTTAGATTTAACATTTTTAGTTTCCTTGTGTAGTCCACTAGATCTTCCAGTATCTTGATTTCCAAGGTTTATGCTTTTTGAAGCCTCAGGACTGGGTAGGGGTGGGGGATTATCATTGCTTTTGTCAAATTTAATAGACATTAATCTATCAGCTAGATTTGACACCTCAGTTTCAAGAAACTCATTCCAAACTTTTGCTTTGTCAAGTTCTCTGTCTTTTAATTTTAGTTCCAACGTAAGTTTTTCAGTTAACTTGACAAGATCAAAATTTTTCAGACTGAGTTCAGCAAATGATAACTGATTTGAAGAATGTACCTTTCCTTGATGATTTGATGCACTTTTAGGATTCGAATGTACACTCTTTTGTTCTTTGTGATGAATCTTCTATATCAACAAACACTTTGAACAACTCCTTTCCTTTTTCTTTTGAGAGGTCTCTTAGTGATGGAACTCCTCGGATTCGTTAATATGAACATTGAAGTTTGTATCCACATCATCACCGAGTTGAGGTTCGAGATTTGTATATAAATTTGTCGACCGAACCTTTCGATCATTTGATCCTGAAAATCGGATATATTTTGCAAGCAATTAGTTAGGGGTGAATAAGCCAACTTAGTTACGGATGTAGACATTGAAACTAAGTGAAGCGACACTGAGTGAGGGTCTTCAACAATTGGTTTAAAAGGTATTCTTGGATCTCCTCCAAATGAAAGAAGCTGCTCCGATACCAATTGTTGGTCCTTGGAAAGGCTAACACAAGTTTAGAGGGGGTGAATAAACTTGTCACCAAAAACTAATCTGAGTGGAAAAGCCCCAGAACCGAGTTTCTCACGAAACTCAAAGCGATCTTCGATTCAGTTTTGTTCCTATCCCTTAACTTGTGGAGTTCAGTTAGCTCAACTGAATATAAGTTAATGCTGACTTATATTTAGTCTTGTTAACTGGCAGCAGATAAAACTAGCCCTTAGTGTAATAGATGTGTAAATAGAAAACTAGACCTTCATGTATCGATTCTGTCTGTGTCGACTTAGTGTCTGGTGTTTGCTGAGTGATAATGCAATAAATAAAACAAACACAAATGCATAAAGTAAATCAACACATGATTTGTTTATGGAAGTTCCGGGTGGTGTAATCCCGTACGTCTTGAAGGATGCAGGTTCTTAGATCTAAACGAGTTAGATCTATGCGCAGCGGATGGATCACGATTTATATATCAAAATACATAATTAAAGGACTTAAGTACTACAAGGGGGTTTAGATTATGTTACCAATAACGGGAAGAGTCGTCTTGATCTTCCGATGTGTTCTCCAAACGGCGGTTGGTGGACACCCTTCTTGATACACAAACCTCCTCGATATGCAACACTAAGAAAAACTCCAAGTTTTTCTTCCTCTAAAACCCTAGACAAGAGAAACAAATTTTTTCTCTCTTTTTTAATGAGTGGGGCGAAATTTTCCATCTTCACATATGTCTTGGAAGAACTCTCTTTATATAGGAGAGTAAATCCTTGGCCTCCAAGTTTCTAATTAATTAAATAAATAATTAAAAAGAAATCACAATAAAGGATAATTCCACTCATAAAAGATTATGATTAATCAATCAATCAATTACAAATAAATCATCTTTTATTAATCATTAATCACACAAGAAAATCAAATCTTGCATTTAATGAAGTATGAGGCGCCACCCCTAGGGTTTAAAAACCCACATAAAATGTCTTTTATGTGTATTATATTATTTAGCCCAACTAAATAATATCCATGCATATCAATTAATTAGCCCAGCCAATTAATTATCACTGAGGCCCAAATAACAAGAATATCATTCCGAATTACAAAAGCCACATCGGGGACCATGGACCTATAACCAGTAGCTCCAATAATTAATTATTCGTCGAACAGAATAAGTACATTAATTATTAATTCCGGATTACGCCACCATAATCCAAATCGAACTCTACCGATTATAGATGTATACTTATACTCAACCCATAGAGTGAATAAGCGTCCATTGATATAATCACTACATACGGATTAACCTCCATAGATCGTCCATTACGAGTGGGAAGTCTCCGTGAACCCGACTCGAATATCTTATCCTTATTTACCATCAACCCCTCGATGATCAATTAGTACACATATCGACTAGTAGCTAATTAGTCAAATGTGAACTCCGGGATCGATCACTTTCTTAGGGCTAACAAATAAGGGATTTGTCTCTCTACTTCCCGCAGGAAGGAATGGATTCCATGTCTGTGAAAATCGAACTACTCACTCATCAGGAGATAGTGCCAATGAGAAGTGGCTTGGAACACATTATTTAAGTGAACCGTAACTAACACATCAAACACTACCCCGGGACAAGCAGCATCCTGTGATCACCTCAGGATTAAGGTTGATCCATATATGATCATCTAATGATTTAATAAGATTCCTCGATTACGGAATTATACCGAGAAATTGATTAAATCGGTCGATTCTATATGAATGCCATCATATATAAATGCCCCACGTAGGTACCCTCTACCGACAGTCCGGATAAGACTATCACACCCTAAGGTGTTCTGGGCGCATTATTGGTGTTTTAATCAAGAGACCCTAAACTCTGATTAAGTTCACCACGGACTAACAATTTAAGCATATCTCCACTAACTCAATCCTCACGTGTGATCCATACACTGAGTTAAGTGGTTACATACAGATATACTTAGGGTTTGCAGCAGTGTATTATTTACAAGCACAAAGCAAGTAATAAGTTGAGATAAAATCTGTCATCCATTACTAAAAACAATTACACAAATTGTCTTTCGGGCACTACACCTAACACGTCTCCCTTCTCCTCGTGGCGTAGGAGTTATCACTAGAATAATGAGATAACCGTTACAAAATCCTAGCACTATGTGATCCTTCACGACACCCTAGTTTCACTGCTACACACAAAATTAAGAAAGGTGAGATTGCTCCTTCACTCGCTGCACATCGATCTTTCGGAGGTGGAATTGCTCCTTCACCCACTCACCACTAACATACACAAATCCTCAGATCGCACCAAGCTCTTTGTAGCAACACCGTATGAGAAAAGGTAGAATTGCTTTTCTCAAACTATGCACTGACCAACCCTTTTACAAAGGTTAGGTTTAGAATTAATCACAAGATTAATTCGGTGAGTCTATCTGATTCTTCGGATCGACTTTGTAGCTCCAAGATGCCTTCTTTCCCCTTAATGGGTTCTTTGGATCTTTCTTTGAAGTCTTCAAGGCAATTCCGTTGGCTTCTCCTTTTCTAGATATATATGATCTGATTTTGTAGATCTGGATTTGGATCTTTGAATATATGCTTTTAAAGCTCTTTTTCTGATCCTCTTCTCTCTCTGTCTCTTGAGTGATTCTCTTGTGTATTTATAGGAGTGATGTAACGGTCACTAGCTCTTGTAGCCGTTACACTTGTCATTTAGCCAACGTTCATATGTACGATCTTTTGTCGTATTGTCAGTTTAAATTCAACAATGCCTTAACTCAGTTTTCTACTCTTCTTCAAAACTGAGTACCTTGTTTACTTAATATCTGACTTTAATTGACTAAGTTAGAGTACACCATTCAGTTTCTTCTTTTCCAGGTAACTGATAATCTTTGTCCTTAAGATTATTCAGTTTTACATGATCTATAACTCAGTTTCAGGTTACCACAGACTTGCCTGAATCCTGATTTATAGTCACGACTTAACCAGCTTCTATCTGAGTTTGCCACCTCAGTTCTTCAGTTTTATGTAACTGAGTCTGTGTCCTCGATTCTTGATCTTCTAGATAAGCCAAGCGAGTCTGTGTCCTCGGCGAACTTATCTTCTTACTCTTTTTAGCATAAGCGAGTTTGAACCTCGATTCTTCAAGTGCATATTCAGTTTTCTTGTTATAACTCAAATTGTTCGCCTAGTTCCTATTCTATTACAATGCTTGTCTGAAACAACCTATACAAAGTTCAGACTCTAGATAGAACTTATACATTTATCTCTAGACCATTTCTTGCTTCTTCTTTTATTATGCACTATAACAGTTAGTTACGACTTCATCATCATGGGTTGTAAGTGATTTGTCTAATTTCGTGACGAATCATCATCAAAACATAAATAATATTTCCAACAGATTTGAACATGGCGTGCCCTAAAGATCCGTAAGCTATTTACCGATCCGTAACTTACTTGCCAACTAACCATATTTTGTTCATGTCTTATCTATCATGTTCATGTTTCTTATCCACTTAGCATATTTATGTTCATGTATTATCGGCCATGTTCATGTTTCATGTTCCAACAACTAATACCATATACACAGCATGAGAGTATGGGAGAACTCGGCTAATATGACTCGGATGCCTCCGGCATGATTTTTAAAAACCATGATACTTCGTACAATATATTGCTAGTTAGTAACTGTACCATGCTAAGAAAACATAATAAATATGGCCTTTGAAATTAAATTTCATAAAATAAAAAAGAAAAAAAAAATTTGGTCAATTAATATAGTCAATAAGGATGTGATAAATAATTAAAGTAATCAAAAAGAAGAAGAAAATCATATATAGCAATCTGAACATATAAATGATGACAAGTCAAACCGCTAGTTTGAATCAAAGAAAATGCATAGTCAAACTCAAAGTCAGCGTTTACTATCTAGAAAGTCTCTGTTCAATTTGTTGGTTCGTTCTCCAGCTGGGAGGATAATTCAACGAAGCAGGAAAAAGAAACAAATTCTTTCTAGAAAAAAGAAAAAAGAAAAAAGAAAGAAAAAAAACAATTCTCAGCCGCGTATAGTTTCCCTACATGCTAGCTATATAAGCAGGTTGGCCTTCAATCTTTTCTTCAACGTTTCATATTTTCAATCTTTTCAAAGGAACAGAATTAAACCAGCCAGATATATATCCAGGAAATATACATTTATCATCAATGGCACCAACTAAAGTCTATATCATGTATGTACTTTTTCTTTTTTTAATTTCTTTAATTTGTGTTCATCTAACTACAGTTTTTCTTGTTTTGTTTGAGGAAGCCTACATCTTTTTTTTTATTCATATGAATCTTTTTCATAACAATCCTGCAAGTAAGTTTGTTTTGGAATCTAATTAGTGATCGAATTTCGATTTGTTTTCAGTTACTACTCTATGTATGGACATATTGAAAGACTTGCCCAAGAAATTAAGAAAGGAGCCGACACTGTCGAAGGAGTTGAGGCTACATTATGGCAGGTGCCCGAGACACTTCCTGAAGAAGTTCTTCAAAAAATGGGCGCTCCCAAAAAGAGTGATGTGCCCGTGATCAGGATTGACCAGCTTCCAGAGGCTGACACATTCATTTTTGGCTTCCCTACCAGATTTGGCATGATGCCAGCCCAATTCAAAGCCTTTTTCGATGCAACTGGAGGTCTATGGCAGCAAGGAAAGTTAGTTGGGAAAGGCGCTGGAATTTTCTATTCAACGGGAAGTCAGGGAGGTGGTCAAGAGACTACAGCGTGAGCACTAGAACCGTTCCTTTTTGTGATACAATGTCATTTTCTTTTCTCTAATATGTGATATAAGGTGCGTAACATTTTCATGTGTTTTACAGATTGACAACTATCACACAATTCGCTAATCATGCATTGATTTACATTCCGATTGGATACACGTCCGGAGCTGGAATGGTCAATTTGGACGTAGTGAAAGGTGGAAGCCCATATGAATTCCTTCCTTCCTAGCTAACCGAGTCCCGTATGGATTCCATGCTTTGTTCGTGACAGAGGTATCGTTTTGCTATGCTTTTCGTTTTCTTTTTTTCTCTTTTTTGTGTAATGTATATGTAAGTAAAGATATAATAACATAGATGTGAATGATGGTTTGAACAGGAGCAACTTAAAGAACAAGCGTGTCTGCAATCATCCTCATAATAACCATCTGTCTATTTATTGTGCACACTTGACATGGAAGCATGTTCAATAAGAAGATTGTTTATCAGTCGGCAAGCTAACTGATAATTTTCAAATTATCGGGTGGGCTGTATTAAGATAATTTGTTAGATTAAACCGGACTACGTAAATTTTTTATCGTAATTTTATTTTGTTTGGGTGGATTTTGCCCCACCCATTTCCTACATGGCTACGTCCTTTGTCAGTCAGATTATTAAGTCACCTGCTGCCGAGAAATTATCATGTTTATGAACCGCCACCATCACATGCTGGTTTGTAGTCACCACGAGGATCGATTTATAATAAGGACATCAAAGTTTGCCAGAATGCTGCTATAAATACTTTGACCATTCCAGTTTATGTTCCTTTTTTAAATTCCTGAGTTATTGCAAGTTTGTAGCTGCTATTTCAACATCTCATAAGAAGCATGTATCAATTTATTATAATTTTAATTTAATGAAATTTCACAACATTTTGTTTGAACACTCTTATTCTCCTATGTTTTGTTACTTTGTTCCCGGAACTTTGAACTATATCTTCCTTCCTAGCTAACTGAAAATCTCACATCCTTTTGCTGATTAAACATTGCACATCTCAAACTAATAATTAAATCATCAAGATATCTATATATTCATTGAGTCATGTGTAACCTCTTCATGATAGCTAATTCTACGGGTTGCAAACTGGCAAAATCATATCATATGATACTAATATAAAAATCTTGAATGATTAGGTATATTCCAACTAGTTGTCGATCATCATAGGAAAAACCCTCTTATGGAGAAGGATAATATAATTCTTCTTCTTCAAAATCTAACCTTGACGCCACAGAAATCCCTCCAACCTACGATCAAAGATCAAAACTTGTCGGACAACGACCAAGTGCGGAGGCTTGGCTTTCTCCGGAGGTTTCTTGCTCCCAAAGAAATATCAACCAGGGGTTTTTATCCGCCTCTCATGAAATCATGCAACCGTACGTAGTTCGTTGATCCCGATCATTTTGATGAAAAGCGTCTACCAGTTTGTTTTTGAGAAATCGGCTTATGCATCCAGGGTTTTGGGAGCGGCCCGTGGAGCTTTGATGGTATTTTACTCGTTCTTCTTTGATGGAACAATCATCCAAGCCCTAGATAATTTTCTTACAGACATAGAGTTACGGATTTATGTTCATGGCCTCTTAACCCATCAAACAATCTGTAGTGGCGAGGAACGTTGTAGCGATCTGTGGGCGGTGATGATGATCAACCTCTCTATCATTTGACGAATTATTTTATCCCCATTTATGACTTATTTGATATGTTTTGGGATTAGTTGGTTGATTTATGATGCGTTTTCAACATCACACTCACTACGAGGTCAATAGCAAATTGTCCGGAAATCTCTTCATTTTAGGTGAATTAGTGCATATTTGATGGACTATTTTATTTTGTGAGAATTATGTGCGATATTTTTGATATATTTGCAGGATGTACATTTATTGTAATTCGGAAGGAAATGTGATGTAAGTCAACTCGATGATGTATTTCACGATGTTTTATCCACAATTTCGATGTACTTTTAAGCATTATTGTACCTTTTCGAGTCCGAATTGCATCGTATCATTCAATCCTTATAATTTTTCCACCTTTGTCGGAAAAATGAATTGTCGTTTTATGACAAGTTTTGTTATCAGTTTACGTGCGGTATTTTGGTGTTTTTGTATTTGTAGTACACAGTTACCGAACCACGAAAGCCTTGTTGTCATTGTGATTGAAAGATTGATTCGATTGAATTTCATCTCAAGATAAGAAAGCATGAAGTTTTGAATTACAAGCGCAGACAGATGGCGATTAGAATGGACCATTCGGACATTAAAAGACATGTTAAGGCGTATGTCCTTGAGTAGAAAGGCAAATGGGTTCAATATTTGATTTTAGCGAATTCACATACAATAATTCCTACCATTCAGGCATCAAGATGACTCTGTATGAGATGCTTATGTTGAAATAGTGTCCTAAACCCAAACGGATCCGGATCTGACTGAGTCGGATCTATTTCTTTATGTTTATATATATGATAAATGGCTTTTATATTATTATATATTTGTTCGTTTAACGGACCAATTATCATATTGTTATATGATAACATCGCTTGTGTCAAACTGTGAAAGAGAAATCATAATAGTGATTATCGCTGATGAGATCTGGACTCTCTTTAGAAAAAGTTTGATGCTTAAATGTCTCTAGCCGTATAACTATTAAATAGGACATTAATAGTACAATTAGACTAGCACGCATTTCATGTCTTCTATCTTATTGAAGAGAGGGATAGATCTCGTCTATCAAAGAGTTGGGACACTTGGACTGTACGTGGACATGTATTAGAGAATGCGTGCGTTAGACTGACCCACTTACTTTATTAAGTGTCGCACTATGTGGCGATTGTGTAATTATCCACGAGACCAGTGGTCTTCATGACATCACGGTGTGGATTGTCATACTTTGACACTATTGAGGTTTCCACAGCCATGGGGCAATCATGCGGTAGTGATTGGGTGTGATACTGAAGCATGCGTAGGATTCATGTAGCTCGTCCGGAAATAACGTATCCTATGATTAGGAGTAAATATCTGAAAGTGCCTTCTTATAAGGAATGTCTAGCTCTCATGAATCTTTGCGAAGTGAGAGTAAATGAGTTGCCGAGAGAGCATAATATCCAGATTATAAGATATGGTCGTTATGTATTGACTCTCGAAATACGACCGTATGGATACTATTATAGCGATATGATTGTATTTACACGGTAACCGCTTTGAGATGAAAGATAGTACTCATTGCATTTGACTCTTCCAATGATTGGGGTCGTGAAGCGTGTTGCTAGACGCTATCCATGATCGTTAGGTGTGAAGGGCATTTTCATAATTGATGTGATTTGTGCCTACGGCCAACATATTCGAAGCCTATCGGTCTATACATAAGAACATCTAGCCGGATTAACATACGGTTATAGTAACCAAATAAGGAAAGTTTTATATCGACTATAAAGTGTTATAGTGGTAAATTAATATGGTGGTATTTATTTATTATGAATAAATATAATACAAGATATTAATTATGTTGCTTAATTAAATATACATGTTCTATGTATATGTCAAAAATATATATGTATATAAGATATACATGTATTTTATGAATTAATTAATCATAGTATTATATTAATTAAAGAATATTCGGACGCCTTGATTTATTGGCACATGGGCGTAGAGATATGAGTGTATAAGATACACTTGGATTTTGTAATTTAATTAATAGTATTAACATAACATAATCAGTGTTCTAAATAGCGCCAAAATCGGTCACCTAGGCGCTGGGCGCATCCCGAGCGTCTCGAACATACCCTAGGCGACCTTGGCTGGGCGATTGTGTCTTCTGGACGGTGCTGGGCGCCGTCTAGGCGACCTGGATGATTAGGGTTAGATATTTTTTTCTGGTTCCTTACATATATATAAATACAAAAAAACAATTAAAAAAAAACATTTCTATTCTAACCAAAAAAAAAGAACGCAGCAGCCCCCGTCCCTTTCTTCTGCCGTCCCCCCCAATTCTTCTTCTTCTTCGATATCTCCTCCCCCTCCCCCTTCACGCCGCCGGCCAAGGTGTTCACCGCCGACCTCCACTGTCCTATACACAGCCCGTCCGAAGTGAAGCAGCCGCCGGAGGTGAGTGGTTGTCTTTTTTTTTTCTTCGCATTTTAATACAAATGTTTTATCAATTTGTTTACTTATTTTGATTTAGTATTTACTTTTGTTAATCAATGTCTAATGGGTAGTAAATAATGGCTAATGAATGATTCTAGTAATGAGTAATGACTAACAAATTAAGTAAATTAGTGAATAATTACAATTAGTGGAGTTTTTCTTTTCTTTTTTGAATTTGACATTTTTTGATTTGTTCAAGTCTTCAAGAAATGAAATGAAACTATGAAAGTTGATTAATTTCATAATTTGTATGTATTTTTTTGATTTAATTTGTTTATAACTTAGTTCATAAGCTAACTAGCTAACCTAAGTAGTAAGTAGTAACTAGTTTTGTTTGATTTTTGGTTTGACTTCTTTTTTGATAAACAATGGCTCAAGAACAAGGAGGGAATGCAAATGTTGGTTCGTCTAATTCTTCTTCTTCTATCCCATTCCCATTGAAGAAACAAAGTGACGATATTGGGTGGGAGTTTGGAGTGATGTATGAACCAAACAATAATGATAAGTGGAAATGTTTAAAATGCAGCAACAAATATAGTTGAGGATCATATCGAATTACGGAACACGTTTTCGGATACCATCCCGGAAAAAAGAAGAACCTTAAAACTTGTCTTATGACGTCCATGGAAGACCAGAGACGCTGTAAAAAAGCACTTGTTTCAAATGTAACGAAGAAGAAAATCGAGAATGAAGAACGTGAAAAGTCAAGGAAAGAAGTTGATATTAATAAAGAGTTGGATGAAATCGAATTAATTGAAAGTGGAGGAAGCAACAAAAGACCGAGGCCTCTGGGACCCATGGATAGATATGCCTCACAAATCAACCCGGAATCTGTCTCGGATGACACTTTTCCTACGAGATCAAGACAACAAAACATTAATGATGCACTTTTAAAAAAAAGAACTCAAAGTGTGCATCAATATGTAGCTAAGTGGGTGTATCAAAGCGGCGTTTCTTTTAATTCAATTGACAATTATTGTTTTAGACAAATGTGTGAGGCGATTGGACAATTTGGCCCGGGTTACCAACCTCCAACCAAATACCAACTTAGAGAACCACTCTTGAACAAGGAAGTGGAGAAAATAAAAGAGACTCTCAATACTCATAAAGAAGAATAGGATCGAGAAAAATGGTTGTTCAATCATGACCGATGCTTGGACTGATAGGAAGAGAAGAAGCATCATGAATTTGTGTGTGAATTCAAGAATTGGGATGGCTTTCCCGTCTTCAAAAGGGGCTTCCGGTGATGCACATACCGCCGAATACATATTTTATTATGTGAATGAATGTATTGCAAGAATTGGAGAAAAAAATGCGGTCCAAGTGGTGACCGACAATGCTTCAAACAATATGGAGGCCTCGGGTAAGTAGAAGGAAATAAGACCACATATCTTTTGGACTCCATGTGCCACTCACTCCATCAATCTTATGCTTGAAGGCATTGGTAAGCTCTCTACTTTGAAGACCATAATTAACAAAGCCAATAGTTTTACCATATTTATCTACTTTGAATGTGTGGAGCGGTTATTTAAGGATGAAGATATGCAAAACATTGTGATGAACAATGACTTGGTGATTTACAAGAACAATGAAGGTCTATTTGGTAGATCTATGGCTTTAAAAGGATGTGAAAATATACTTTTGATCCGGGTATGATTATGAATATCTCTCTTTATTAAATATTAAGTTATTAACTATTAAATATTAATTATTAAGTATTAACTAATAGTTATTAAGTTCAATAATGTCTTTATTACTTTTTGTTATTTTGAATTTTTAGTTTGATGGTGGTCTAACTACGGCAACCATACACCATACCTCCAAAAGGTTGCAATGAGGATTCTTTCTTTGAAATCAAGCTCTTCCGGTTGTGAAAGAAATTGGAGTGTCTTTGAAGGGGTAAAGTCTTCTATAAAAGTATTCTTGAATTGAAATTTATCTTATGTGATAGTGTGATATTGTTTTTTTAGTGGTTAATTTTATTTTTGTAGATACACACAAAGAAGAGAAATAAACTAGATACCAACCGAATGAACAAGCTAGTCTATGTTCAGTTGGCTAAGAAGAAGAAGATGAAGGAGAAAGTTGATGTGCTTCTAGCATCATGTTCTGAAAATGCACAATCTTGGATAATTGATGGAATCGATGATGATGAGGAGGTCACACCCGGCTCGGGCCTTACATGGGAAATGGTGTAACGACCCACTCCCGACCCCTAGGTCTACTGAGGTCATTCTAGGAGTAGGTTGCGAGGCTTTCGCAGAGAGGCTTTCGCAGAGACATCCATGAAATACCATAAATCCCAAATATTGATATAAATCCATCGAAACAATTACAACATTTCACTAACTAGTTACATCAATAGAATATCACATTGATTATGATCCACAATATGAACCATGTCATCAATTTTTCTAAAGCACATCCACCATAGTGATCTTGATAAATATCGTCGCGCCTATTTTCCCATCTCTTAGCCTGGTTCAACAACCTGTATTTATATTTTTAAAAGAAAATAAAAGGAAAAAAACACAGAAGAAATAGAGTCGTCAGCAAAAATACTGGTATGAGCCACGTGCGATAGTGTTACAGTTTAAAATATATAATTTCAAGAAAGCTAGATTTATGATAATAACAAATGAGTACAATAATTATATATACAATAAAAACAAAAGATGCACGCACTAGTTGATCATTACTTAGATGTAAGTCGTGTCATTATTACATTCCTATTCCTTCAATTTATGTGGTGATTATTACTAGGTCACCTGACACCGACTTGGCCTAGTCGATGAGTCAATACCAACCGAACTCCAGCACGTGAACACGATTTTCCACCGCACTTCAACAAGCAAGCTCTTGCCTGACAACTCCGGCCGATTGTCAGGGAAAGGATTCAGACTTTCACCCAGTGAACCTCCCAAAAGGCTCCAGTAATCCCATCGCCCTCCGAACCATGACACAAACCGCCGCCTTGCTTTCCCGGCCGTGGCATGAATCTTGAGGAAAAGGCACTGTCCCCACTCCTACGAGTGAGCACTCTAGCTCTTGACGGAAAGACTTGAGTCAAGAGGCCCGAGACCGGTGACTAGCCGTTCTCCCGAGAGCAATAACTCTAATCTCCTAGCCACCAGAGGTTAGACACTTTCGTGCCACTAGCAAGCGAGCAAGTCAAGTCCAAGTATTAAGTCTAAATTTACAAGAAAAGTGTGCACTAGTACCAATCAGTTAGTCGTTACAATTAGTTTTATTTTTATGATTCTGATCTAAGTAACAACTTTCGAGTTTTGTCGATAAATCAATATAATACAGAAGAAAAAAAAACATTATTGCTTTGAAAATATATGACCTTAGGTCTATTTGATAAAAACGACAATTCTATATAAGTATTATATTGAAAATAAATCGATAAGACACACTTTTACTTGTATATAAAATAAGGACATGATACGGAGATCTTGATGTTACAAAACACCATAGTAAAATGTATACTGATATATTTGTTGTTACCGAAAATAAGAGCTCACACATACGACAAAGCTATATCTATATAAATATTTCTATTCAAAATAATAAAATTAAAAGAACACGGATTAGCTTTTATAAGAAAATAACTCACATATCATCACTTTTCACGTTGATACCGATTTTGGCAACTTGAGTTATTTCTACTTGCGAATCAACCATGCAAAATAGTTCTCAGTGTAGACGTGTGAAAGAAATTTATTTGAGAAATTAGCTTTTTAGGCTAACAAGAATGTTATGCAGAGAGATGAAATTTGAATCTATTTATAAGAGGAATTTTTTTGACAAAGGCTGCATTGAAGGCAATTTTCATTAATTTGAAACCCATTTAATGGTGGCAATTACAGAGATGTAACGGATGAATTAATAGTTTTTAAATATAATAAATCTACACTACCTGCGTATTGAAAGATAGATGAAAATAAAGGATAACAATTATATGTGGTATATATTTCAGTAGTATCACCATTCTTCTTTTGTGAAACAAAACCTTCAAATATGAGTGACCCATAATCTAATTTATTAATGCAATAAATATCTTTTCCCATAATCACAAAAAAAACCCACGTTTTTGTATTGAAAAGACTCAATTACTGTCATTTAGTATTTATCAACAAATGAAAATATAAATAAATAAATAAAGGCTCATTATTACAATTTACAATCAAAAGCTTGTAAAAATCAAAAACGTTTCTGACGTTTTCATATATTACGCACCACTCAAAAGCTTGTAAAAATAAAAAACGTTTTATATTAGTTAATTGTATTATATAAATTTTCGGTTAATAAATAGAATGATATATTAATAAACTGAAGACATGTATAAAAGAATATATAATTAGAGCTTTTGAATTTATTTTAATAACATTTCCGACATCACGAAAAAAAACTTTCGTAATAAAATATCGGATATACTCATCTCAAAAGAAAAATAAAGTTTGGGTATTACAAATGGTGAGTGAAGCATCTGGAGCAAATGAAGAATTGCAACCAAGAAGGAGTGCCCGCAATACGGGAGAAGTAAGAGAGCTTGATGAAGAGGATTTTGTGTCCGATGCCACGGAGGATGATACCGATGATCATGAAGACATGGACTTTGAATTTGAGTCTGACAAAGAGCGTGAAGTTGTTGGAGTTGGAGACTTGGGGAATAATGAGGATGAGATTGAAGATTGAACTTGAGAGTCTTTAGTGTTGACAACTTGACATTGATTTCGTAGTTCATACTTTGGGTTTTGGCTAGTCGTTTCTCTAATCTTTTGACACATTTTTACTTGATTTTTATGTTTTGTGATCATAGGATGTAAGATTTATATGGGACAAGTATTATTATTAGAAAACAAAAAAAAACAAAAAAAAAACCGCCTAGGCGCCGCAGTTGCGCACCGAATTCGCCTAGCGAGTTTTAGAACATTGATAGTAATATTAGACATTTATAGATTTGTATAAATTGATTTATGGTAATAAGATAAAGATAGTCAATATTAGATATTCATAATATCTTGGATTTATTTAATATGAGATATTAAATTAAATAAGAGAGATTAATAAGAGAGATTCTTAGAGAGATTTTGAGAGAGACAAAAGGTCGGTCTAGCAACCGAGTTTTTCTAGTAGCTATCCAATAAGGATTCCGGCGAGGTGCTCGTGTGGATACGTACAGAGGCCGGACACGTGGACGGCTCGCACACTACTACTCTCCGTAGACGGTAAAAGCGTCGATCTTTTAGATCAACCAAGATAACCACCGTCTACTAACTTAATATGTTTGTTGCTTAAAGGAAGTCGATCTTGGGTTAATAGGAAATAAACTTTAAATTTATTTGCATTCTGCGTAGATTTCTAATGACTTTATGGAAGGAAGTGCATATCACCTTTATCTTTGGGATGAAGTTGAGAGAAGTGGTTCACGGGACCCGAAATGGAACAAGATACGATTGACAAGGTTAACATGGTAAGAGAAAGGCTTAAAGCAGCTCAAGACCGTCATAAGAGTTGGGCAGACAGCAAAAGGCGACTGTTGTCCTTCAAAGTTGGTGATAAAGTCTACCTATAGGTTTCACCGATGAAGGGAGTTAGACGTTTGGGCAGAAGGGAAAGCTAATCCCTATGTATGTGGGACCTTTTGAGAATATCGAGAGGGTTGGGAAAAGCTTGCCTATCACTTGCAGTTACCTGCACCCTGAAGAGAGTTCACAACGTTTTCGGACGTGTCTCTTTAAAGGAAATGTCTTTCAAAATCTCATAAGATGATTGATCTAGCACAAGAGTTACTTGAAGATAATCTTACATTCATTGAAATGACCAACTCAGATTCGGAAAGAAAGATAGAGTCTTTTGGAGGAAAGACATGGTGGCCTTAGTCAAGGCGTTGTGGTCTAACACACACCGAACAAGAGGCTACTTGGGAGCTCGAGTCGGAGATGCGAGCCAAGCGACCAACCCTTTTCCCACCTTCAAGCACATAAAATTTTGAGGACGAAACTTTTTCTAAGGAGAGGAGATTGTAAAACCCTGAAATATCATTAAGTGTATTTAAGTAATTATTACTCTTTTTAGTAAACCCTAATGATTTATTCTTATGGATCAAAAAGATAAAGAAATGAAAAAGGATAATTATTATATTACCCAATGCCCAAGCAATTAATGCTATAAATACACCCGACTACCCCCCAAACATTATTCATGACGTTTAAATAAATAAAAAAAATGTCTATTTTTGTAATTTATCATGATTGAGAATGTTAAATTAGTGAGATTTAGATTGTCATTTTTGCCAAAAATAAAAATCCACTGGACTAATACTTTATTGGGGGATTGAGGCAAAAGAACATAAAATATTACAAAAAGAATAAATAAGACACTCCTTTTTTTAGTTGTAAAAATGACGAACAATTTCAGACGGACAAGAATACCCTTTTAAAAGGGACGTGCGTATGTCTTCAGTTTATTCCGCTTCCTTCAGGTTTGGTGTTGTTTGTTTGTTTGTTATTTTTTTTTTCCTTCAAACATCTGTAACTTTTGATTTATAACGACGAGCATCGAATTTTTTCACCAAAATTCATTTTTTTTTGCTCTTTAATTTGAGCCCAAATACTATACCCTTTCGACGTAAATACTACTCTATGTATGGACATATTACTACCCTATGTATGGACATATTGAAAGACTTGCCCATATTGAAAGACTTGCCCAAATACTATACCCTTTTGATTTTTTGAGCCCAAATACTACTCTATGTATGGACATATTGAAAGACTTGCCCAAGAAATTAAGAAAGGAGCCGACACTGTCGAAGGAGTTGAGGCTACATTATGGCAGGTGCCTGAGACACTTCCTGAAGAAGTTCTTCAAAAATAGGTGCTCCCAAAAGAGTGATGTGCCCGTGATCGGGATTGACCAGACTTCCAGAGGGTGACACATTCATTTTGGCTTCCCTACCAGATTTGGCATGATGCCAGCCCAATTCAAAGCCTTTTTCGATGCAACTAGAGGTCTATGGCAGCAAGGAAAGTTAGTTGGGAAAGGCGCTGGAATTTTCTATTCAACGGGAAGTCAGGAGGTGGTCAAGAGACTACACAGCGTGAGCACTAGAACCGTTCCTTTTTGTGATACAATGTCATTTCTTTTTCTAATATGTGATATAAGGTGCGTAACATTTTCTGTGTGTTTACAGATTGACGACTATCACACAATTCGCTAATCATGCACCGATTTAATCATGGGACGTAGTGAAAGGTGGAAGCCCATATGGAGTGGAACTATTTGTCGAAATGGAACCTTAGCCGCTAAAGGTCCAAATGACCTTGAATTGAGACGGCTTTTCACGGGGGAAATACACGCCGGAATTGCCAAGAAACTAAAAGGAACTGCAGCTTAAGTTCACTTAATTAATGTATTGTGCACTTTTCGTTGTTGCGGTTTAAAAAATTCCAGTTTATGTTCCTTTTTAAATTCCTGAGTTATTGCAAGTTTGTAGCTGCTATTTCAACATCTCATAAGAAGCATGTATCAATTTATTATAATTTTAATTTAATGAAATTTCACAACATTTTGTTTGAACACTCTTATTCTCCTATGTTTTGTTACTTTGTTCCCGGAACTTTGAACTATATCCTCTTGTTTATGCAAGTTCCTTCCTTCCTAGCTAACTGAAAATCTCACATCCTTTTGCTGATTAAACATTGCACATCTCAAACTAATAATTAAATCATCAAGATATCTATATATTCATTGAGTCATGTGTAACCTCTTCATGATAGCTAATTCTACGGGTTGCAAACTGGCAAAATCATATCATATGATACTAATATAAAAATCTTGAATGATTAGGTATATTCCAACTAGTTGTCGATCATCATAGGAAAAACCCTCTTATGGAGAAGGGTAATATAATTCTTCATCTTCAAAATATAACCTTGACGCCACAGAAATCCCTCCAACCTACGATCAAAGATCAAAACTTGTCGGACAATGACCAAGTGCGGAGGCTTGGCTTTCTCCGGAGGTTTCTTGCTCCCAAAGAAATATCAACCAGGGGTTTTTATCCGCCTCTCATGAAATCATGCAACCGTAGTTCGTTGATCCCGATCATTTTGATGAAAATCGTCTACCAGTTTGTTTTTGAGAAATCGGCTTATGCATCCAGGGTTTTAAGGAGGCGGCCCGTGGAGCTTTGATGGTATTTTACTCGTTCTTCTTTGATGGAACAATCGATCCAAGCCCTAGATAATTTTCTTACGCAGACATAGAGTTCGGATTTATGTTCATGGCCTCTTAACCCATCAAACAATCCTCAGAAGTGGTGAGGAACGTTTGTAGCGATCGTGGGCGGTGATGACGATCAACCTCTCTATCATTTGACGAATTATTTTATCCCCATTTATGACTTATTTGATATGTTTTGGGATTAGTTGGTTGATTTATGATGCGTTTTCAGCATCACACTCACTATGAGGTCAATAGCAAATTGTCTGGAAATCTCTTCATTTTAGGTGAATTAGTGCATATTTGATGGACTATTTTATTTTGTGAGAATTATGTGCAGTATTTTTGATATATTTGCAGGATGTACATTTATTGTAATTCCGGAAGGAAATGTGATGTAAGTCAACTCGATGATGTATTTCACGATGTTTTATCCATAATTTCGATGTACTTTTAAGCATTATTGTACCTTTTCGAGCCCGAATTGCATCGTATCATTCAATCCTTATAATTTTTCCACCTTTGTCAGAAAAATGAATTGTCGTTTTATGACAAGTTTTGTTATCAGGTTTACGTGCGGTATTTTGGTGTTTTTGTATTTGTAGTACACAGTTACCGAACCACGAAAGCCTTGTTGTCATTGTGATTGAAAGATTGATTCGATGGAATTTCATCTCAAGATAAGAAAGCATGAAGTTTTGAATTACAAGCAGACAGATGGCCACTTAGAACGGACCATTCAGACATTAAAAGACATGTTAAGGGCGTATGTCCTTGAGTAGAAGGGCAAATGGGTTCAATATTTGATTTTAGCGGAATTCACATACAATAATTCCTACCATTCAGGCATCAAGATGACTCTGTATGAGATGCTTATGTTGAAATAGTGTCCTAAACCCAATCGGATTAGACCGGATCTGACCGAGTCGGATCATTTCTACTATTTCTTTATGTGTATATATATGATAAATGGCTTTTATGTTATTATATATTTGTTCGTTTAACGGACCAATTATGATATTGTTATATGATAACGTCGCTTGTGTCAAACTGTGAAAGAGAAATCATAATAGTGATTATGGCTGATGAGATCTCGACTCTCTTTAGAAAAAGTTTGATGCTTAAATGTCTCTAGCCGTATAACTATTAAATAGGACACTAATAGTACAATTAGACTAGCACGCATTTGATGTCTTCTATCTTATTGAAGAGAGGGATAGATCTCGTCTATCAAAGTGTTGGGACACTTGGACTGTACGTGGACATGTATTAGAGAATACGTGCGTTAGACTGACCCACTTACTTTATTAAGTTTCGCACTATGTGGCGGTTGTGTAATTATCCTGAGACCAGGGTCTTCATGACATCACGGTGTGGATTGTCATACTTTGACACTATTGAGGTTTCCCCTAGCCATGGGGCAATCATGCGGTAGTGATTGGGTGTGATACTGAAGCATGCGTAGGATTCATGTAGCTCGTCCGGAAATAACGTATCCTATGATTAGGAGTAAATATCCGAAAGTTCCTTCTTATAAGGAATGTCTAGCTCTCATGAATCTTTGCGAAGTGAGAGTAAATGAGTTACTTCGAGAGAGCATAATATCCAGATTATAAGATATGGTCGTTATGTATTGACTCTCGAAATACGACCATATGGATAATATTATAGCGATATGATTGTATTTACACGGTAACCGTTTCAGATGAAAGGTAGTACTCATTGCATTTGACTCTTCCAATGATTGGGGGTCGTGAACGTGTTGCTAGACGCTATCCATGATCGTTAGGTGTGAAGGGCATTTTCATAATTGACAGTTTGTGCCTACGGCCAACATATTCGGAAGTCTATCGGGTCTATACATAAGAACATCTAGCCGGATTAAAATACGGTTATAGTAACCAAATAAGGAAAGTTTTATATCGACTATAAAGTGTTATAGTGGTAAATTAATATGGTGGTATTTAATTATTATGAATAAATATAATACAAGATATTAATTATGTTGCTTAATTAAATATACATGTTCTATGTATATGTCAAAAATATATATGTATATAAGATATACATGTATTTTATGAATTAATTAATCATAGTATTATATTAATTAAAGAATATTCCGGACGCCAGTTTATTGGCACATGGGGCGCAGATATGAGTGTAAGATACACTTGGATATTGTAATTTAATTAATAGTATTAACATATAATAATCAGTGTTCTAAATAGCGCCAAAATCGGTCACCTAGGCGCTGGGCGCACCCCGAGCGTCTCGAACATACCCTAGGCGACCATGGCTGGGCGATTGTGTCTTCTGGGCGGTGCTGGGCGCCGTCTCGGCGACCTGGACGATTAGGGTTAGATATTTTTTTGGTTCCTTACATGTATATAAATACAAAAAAACATAATAAAAAAAAACATTTCTATTCTAACCAAAAAAAAAAAAGAACGCAGCAGCCCCGTCCACTCTCTTCGCGTCCTCCCCCTTCTTCTTCTTCTTCTTCTTCGATATCTCCTCCCCTCCCCTTCACGGCTGGCGGCCAAGGTGTTCACCGCCGACCTCCACCGTCCTATACACGAGCCGTCCAAGTGAAGCGACCGCGGAGGTGAGTGGTTGTCTTTTTTTTTCTTCTTATTTTAATACAAATGTTTTATCAATTTGTTTACTTATTTTGATTTAGTATTTACTTTTGTTAATCAATGTCTAATGGGTAGTAAATAATGGCTAATGAATGATTCTAGTAATGAGTAATGACTAACAAATTAAGTAAATCAGTGAATAATTACAATTAGTTGAGTTTTTCTTTTCTTTTTTGAATTTGACATTTTTTGATTTGTTCAAGTCTTCAAGAAAATAAATGAAACTATGAAAGTTGATTAATTTCATAATTTGTATGTATTTTTTGATTTAATTTGTTTATAACTTAGTTCATAAGCTAACTAGCTAACCTAAGTAGTAAGTAGTAACTAGTTTTGTTTGATTTTTTGGTTTGACTTCTTTTTAGATAATCAATGGCTCAAGAAAAAGGAGGGAATGCAAATATTGGTTCGTCTAATTCTTCTTCTTCTATCCCATTATCATTGAAGAAACAAAGTGACGATATTGGGTGGGAGTTTGGAGTGATGTAGGAACCAAACAATAATGATAAGTGGAAATGTTTAAAATGCAGCAATAAATATAGTTGAGGATCATATCGAATTACGGAACACGGTTTCGGATACCATCCCGGAAAAAAGAAGAACATTAAAACTTGTTTTATGACGTCCATGGAACACAAGAGACGTTGTAAAAAAGCACTTGTTTCAAATGTAACGAAGAAGCAAACCGAGAATGAAGAATGTGAAAAGTCAAGGAAAGAAGTTGATATTAATAAAGAGTTGGATGAAATCGAATTAATTGAAAGTGGAGGAAGCAACAAAAGACCGAGGCCTCTGGGACCCATGGATAGATATGCCTCACAAATCAACCCGGAATCTGTCTCGGATGACACTTTTCCTACGAGAACAAGACAACAAAACATTAATGATGCACTTTTAAAAAAAATAACTCAAAGTGTGCATCAATATGTAGCTAAGTGGGTGTATCAAAGCGGCGTTTCTTTTAATTCAATTGACAATTATTGTTTTAGACAAATGTGTGAGGCGATTGGACAATTTGGCCCGGTTACCAACCTCCAACCAAATACCAACTTAGAGAGCCACTCTTGAACAAGGAAGTGGAGAAACAAAAGAGACTCTCAAGACTCATAAAGAAGAATGGGATCGAGAAAAATGGTTGTTCAATCATGACCGATGCTTGGGTGATAGAAAGAGAAGAAGCATCATGAATTTGTGTGTGAATTCAAGAATTGGGATGGCTATCCTGTCTTCAAAAGAGGCTTCCGGTGATGCACATACCGCCGAATACATATTTTATTATGTGAATGAATGTATTGAAAGAATTGGAGAGAAAATGTGGTCCAAGTGGTGACCGACAATGCTTCAAACAATATGGAGGCCTCGGGTAAGTAGAAAGAAATAAGACCACATATCTTTTGGACTCCATGTGCCACTCACTCCATCAATCTTATGCTTGAAGGCATTGGTAAGCTCTCTACTTTGAAGACCATAATTAACAAAGCCAATAGTTTTACCATATTTATCTACTCTCATCACAAGACTTTGCAAATGATGAGAAAGTGTACAAGAAGAGAGATTATATGACCCGGAGTGACTAGATTTGCCACTTCTTTTTTAACATTGCACAGTTTATTGGAGAAGAAAGAGACTTTCAGGCAAATGGTGAACTCTAATGAATGGGAAATGACAAATTTGTCTAAGAGTGGGGTTGCTCGTACATTGAATGTATTTGAACCGTTGGTAATAGTCCTTAGACTTGTGGATGGCGATGTGAAGCCGGCTATGGGCTTTGTGTATGGTGAATTCAAAAAAGCCAAGAATGAGATCAAATAAGTTATGAAGAATAGAGTGGAGAATTATAAGCCTATACTTGATATAGTGGAGAGCAAAGGAAAAGGGCGTGTTGACACTCCACATCATTTGATGTCTTACTTGTTGAATCCATACTTCTACTACAAAGATGCTTCTTCATTTTCCTCCGATGAACTTATGAGTATCCATGAAGCGGTCTTTGAATGTGTGGAGCGGTTATTTAAGGATGAAGATATGCAAAACATTGTGATGAACAATGACTTGGTGATTTACAAGAACAATGAAGGTCTATTTGGTAGATCTATGGCTTTAAAAGGATGTGAACAATATACTTTTGATCCGGGTATGATTATGAATATCTCTCTTTATTAAATATTAAGTTATTAGCTATTAAATATTAATTATTAGGTATTAACTAATAGTTATTAAGTTCAATAATGTCTTTGTTACTTTTTGTCATTTTGAATTTTTAGTTTGATGGTGGTCTAACTACGGCAACCATACACCATACCTCCAAAAGGTTGCAATGAGGATTCTTTCTTTGACATCAAGCTCTTCCGGTTGTGAAAGAAATTGGAGTGTCTTTGAAGGGGTAAAGTCTTCTATAAAAGTACTACCTCCGGTCCAAAATATAAGTCATCCTACACTTTTCTACTTGTCCCATAATATAAGTCATTCTACATTACCAATGCAACATTTATTGCTCTTTCTCTATCTTACCCTTAATTTATTATGAATTCAACAACTTTTCATTACTTAACAACTATTGCATTAATGATAGTCAAGGGGTATTTTAGACATTAACCTTCAAATTAATGACATTCAACCAATTCCTTAATCTGTGTGAAAACTCCTAGGATGACTTATATTTTAGACCGGAGGTAGTATTATTGAATTGAAATTTATCTTATGTGATAGTGTGATATTGATTTTTTAGTGGTTAATTTTATTTTTGTAGATACACACAAAGAAGAGAAATAAACTAGATACCAACCGAATGAACAAGCTAGTCTATGTTCAGTTGGCTAAGAAGAAGAAGATGAAGGAGAAAGTTGATGTGCTTCTAGCATCAAGTTCTGAAAATGCACAATCTTGGATAATTGATGGAATAGATGATGATGAGGATGTCACACCCGGCTCGGGCCTTACATGGGAAATGGTGTAACGACCCACTCCCGACCCCTAGGTCTACTGAGGTCATTCTAGGAGCAGGTTGCGAGGCTTTCGCAGAGAGGCTTTCGCAGAGAGGCTTTCGCAGAGACATCCATGAAATACCAGAAATCCCAAATATTGATATAAATCCATCGAAACAATTACAACATTTCACTAACTAGTTACATCAATAGAATATCACATTGATTATGATCCACAATATGAACCATGTCATCAATTTTTCTAAAGCACATCCACCGTAGTGATCTTGATAAATATCGTCGCGCCTATTTTCCCATCTCTTAGCTTGGTTCAACAACCTGTATATATATTTTTAAAAGAAAATAAAAGGAAAAAAACACAGAAGAAATAGAGTCGTCAGCAAAAATACTGGTATGAGCCACGTGCGATAGTGTTACAGTTTAAAATATATAATTTCAAGAAAGCTAGCTTTATGATAATAACAAATGAGTACAATAATTATATATACAATGAAAACAAAAGATGCACGCACTAGTTGATCATTACTTAGATGTAAGTCGTGTCATTATGACATTCGTATTCCTTGAATTTATGTGGTGATTATTACTAGGTCACTTGACACCGACTTGGCCTAGTCGATGAGTCAATACCAACCGAACTCCAGCACGTGAACACGATTTTCCACCGCACATCAACAAGCAAGCTCTTGCCTGACAACTCCGGCCGATTATCAGGGAAAGGATTCAGACTTTCACCCACTACAAAAAAACAGCAGTTTTGCGACGGAATTTTCGCGACGGACTTTATTTCCGTCGCAAATTTACGTTTGCAACGGATGTTTTGTTTTTTGCGACGGGACATTTGGCGGGACAGTTTGGTACCAATTTTTCCACTTGGCGGGACATTTTGCGACGGAATTTTTATTATTTTGCGACGGAATATTTAATAAAATTTTATAAAATTATTTTATTATTCTGAATTTAGATTTTTGCGACGGAATTAGGGTTAGTTTGCGACGGACATTAAATTCCGTCGCAAAACGGCGGATATCAGTCGACTAAGCCCTTTTCTTCCTCTTTTCTCTTATTCTCCCCTCTTCTCCCGCCCCCCCCTTGAAGGTCGTTTCTTCCGGCGCCACCTCCTTCCACCACCGCCGCAGCCACCCACAGGTAACCTCTTCCCTCCCCCTCCCACCCCCTCTCCCCCAGACCCGATTCCCCCTCCCCCTCCCCCGCCGCGTATATATATGTATGTATATTTTTTTAATTTTTTTTTTCCATATATATATATATATATATATATATATATATATATATATATATATATATATATATGTATGTATGTATGTATGTATGTATATGTATATATATATTGTAGTATGTAATTTTTTTTATTTTTTTTTTTCAATTTATTTTTTTCCTTTTGTTATAAATATATATATATATATATATATATATATATATATATATATATATATATATATATATATATATATATATATATAGTATATCATATGTAGTATATATTTATAGATATATATGTGTAGTAATTATAAGTTAGGAAAATGCTTACTTATGTGTATTAGTTAGATAAGTTAGGAAAATGCTTACATTATTGAAATGGTTGATATGGTTTGTTGAGATATTCTTGATATTGCCTCGATATTGAAATTGGGATAGATATGTATATTAGTTTAGAAACCGGATGTTGGTTGAATTGGTTTGTTGAATTTGGATTGAAATGATGATAAGTATGTGCTTACATGATAAGCATAACATACATAAGGTCCTCAAAGGGTGTTGTTCCTACCCGTTTGGAAAATGGTACTGGGGGGTACTTTGTTATCCGGCAAAGCCTCCGAATTATTTTGACGTCGAAGCTTTGACCATGAATTGAAAATTTAGGTTAAAGTGTTGTTAGTTTCATAGTAAGTTGAGTAAAACCTGAGTTTGCAAAAGTGTTGAGACAACCTTCAAAGACTATTGTTAGTCTCATATTTTGTATGATATGATGTGTAGGATTGAAAATGAAGAGAATAGAACGTAGTTGGATGTACGAGAGGTTGGATGCTAACAAGAAATTTAACCCGGTATTTGTGAATGGTGTGGAGGAATTCATAAAACATGCAAAGCAGTTAGATTCGTTTCGGGCAAATAATGGAATGATGAAGTGTCCATGTAGTAAGTGTAAGAACACTAAATTTTCGATCGAACATGACGTGAGATTACATTTAACTAAATATGGGTTTTGCGCAAACTACTATGATTGGGTGTGTCATGGTGAAGAGTTTCCCATTCCGATCAACGTCAAAGAAGAACGAGAATGTGAACTCTTATCGTGACATGGTTAATGACGCATTACGTGATAGGATTGATCACGTAAGAGAAGAATTTCTTAACCAAGAGGAGAACAATGAGACACCAAACCACGGTTGCATCGCTTTTTTGAAATGTTGAAAACGCAGAGGAACTCGTATGTGATGGAAGTAGTGTCTCCGCATCGCAAGCGGCTTCTAGGTTGCTCACTTTGAAATGTGATCACAACCTCTCTCACAAATGCGTTGGACGGGTTACCGGTTTGATAGGAGATATTCTTCCGAAGAATAACTTAATGACCTCAAACTTCTATCAAACCAAAATGTTGTTAAAGGCATTAGAGCTACCCCATGAGAAAATACACGTGTGTCCCAAGGGGTGTATGTTATTTTGGGAGGAGGACGCGAACCGGACAAGTGTCGGAAGTGTGACCATGATCGATATAAACCGAAAACGAACGCAAAGAGGTCAACGTGTGCCTAACAAAGTGATGACTTATTTCCCGATTGGACCTAGACTCCAAAGGTTGTACGCCACGAAACATATAGACAAGGAAATGAGGTGGCACGCGGAAAACCCCAGGACAAGCGGTATAATGGCCCACCCAAGTGACGCTGAAGCTTGGAAGCATTTTGACCAAATGCCCCCTGAGTTTGCTAAGGAGCCTACAAATGTGCGGTTAGGACTTTGCACAGACGGTTTTGCACCTTTTGGTAATTTTGGGAAGAACTACTCTTGCTGGCCAGTCATGGTTACACCATACAATCTTCTGCCCTGGTTGTGCATGAAAAGACCGTTTATATTCTTATCAGTGCTTGTACCGGGGCCGAAAAATCCGAAAGGAAACCTTGATGTTTATTTGCAACCATTGATTAAGGAGTTGAAGCAATTTGTGGGAAACAGGGTTGTTTACTTACGATGTATCCACAAAAGCAATTTTCATATGAGGTTGCACTAATGTGGACTATCAATGATTTTTCTGCGTATGGCATGTTATCCGGGTGGACTACGGCTGGTGTGAAAGCTTGTCCCTATTGTGGTGATGGAAACAAGTCGCTCGCTCAAACATAGTGGTAAATGCACTTGGTTTGATTGTCATCGGCGATTTCTCCTCAAGACCATATTTTTCGTGACCGATAAAGGTTTTTGAAGTCCAAACAAGATGAACACGCGACTCAAAACCCGTAGATTGAGTGGTGAGGAGGTATGGGAATTTGTACAACACCTACCAAGCATCATTGATGGCTCAGATTCGGACTTGAAACGGCTTAAAAACTCCAAGAATGGTTGGTGGAAAAGAAGCATTTTTGGGATCTTCCGTATTGGAAAACATTCTCGCTCGACATTGCCTGGATGTGATGCATATTGAGAAAACTTTTGAAAAACTGATTGACACGGTTATGGACGTTAAAGGCAAAAGCGCTTGTGGTCCAAAATCTGGTAAAGATTTGAAAGAGCTTTGCGTAAAAGCGCCCGATTGTACACTTGTTCTTGACAAGCGTAAAAGAAAAGTGTTGTGTGAATGGGTCACCAAGTTGAAATTCCTCGACGGTTATGCTTCAGACCTGAGTAGGTGCGTAGATCATGATCAATACATTCTACGTGGTTTGAAAATCCATGATTGTCACATTTTTATCGAACGCTTGTTGCCGATTGCCTTCGAGAATTGATTCGAAAAATGAGTGGAATGCATTGACCGAGATAAGTCAATTCTTTCGAGACTTGTGTGTCGCTACCCTAAAAATAGAAGACGTGATTCGCTTAGAGAATAACATTCTTTGAGATTATTTGCAAGTTAGAGAAGATTTTGCCTCAGCGGCGTTTTTAACTCGATGGAGCATTACTGTGTACACTTGCCGTATGAGGTCGAGTTGGTGGTCCGTGCAATATCGATGGATGTATCCATTCGAAAGGTTTTTGAATCACTTAAAACAAAATATTGGTAACAAAGCTTTCGTAGAGGATCAATGTGCAATGCGTATTTGTTGGAAGAGATTTCAAACTTCGTTTCTATGTATTACGATGATCATATTGAAACAAAAGCAAAGAATCTTCTTTGTTGGTGAGACTTCGCATCAAGAATCGCTTTGATTTACTGAGTTATTCCGTGATCATAATGGTACAACAACTGGGAAGTGCAAGACGAGGTTCTTGGATAATAAAGAATATGACTTTGTGCACAAGTACGTATTGTCTAATCATGAAATCATGAAACCATATGAACTCGTAAGTACCTCATTACTACATATATACAATGCTTAACGCTTTTTTTCGAACAAATATACATTAATCGACAAAAATGATTCATTCTTAGATTGTTCGAGCAATTTATTCGTGTTCAACAAACCTCAATTGACCTCGATGAGATATTTGGAATAAACATGAAAATGAATTTACCAAATGGTTTGCACAACAAGCATCATTTTTGAATGATGATTTGCTAAAAGCTTTGGCAAGTGGTCCTTCTCGTCAAGTCAAAACTTGGAAACGTTATTCGATAACGGCTACAACTTTCGGACATTCAACCGGCAAGCGATATTGGTAAATCTTGATCAACAACGGAGTTTGTGTCGCTTCCACGGAAGGTGCCGACTATTATGGCACTTTAAATGAAATCATTGAGTTGGTGTATTATGGACATTCGATCGCCTACAAAGCCGTATTGTTCAAATGTGATTGGTTTGATAATTTCGAACGGGCATGAATGTGCATAAAGATTATAAGATAGTTGAAGTTCATCATGGTAGGAAATATGGCGCTTATGATCCATTTGTTCTCGCTTATCAAGTCGAGCAAGTCTACTATGCTCCATATCCAAGTTTGAAAAAGACAAAGATCAATGGTCGGTTGTTTTCAAAACAAAGGCAAGATCGACTATCGATGCTCCCGCCGAGGAAACCGTTTTCCAAGAACAAGTGATCAATGATGTTTCCGATTATCTCGATCCTCTTAACATTGTCCACCAAGATCTTGATGTCGATGTTGACTCCGATGTTGGGGATAATGACTTGGATGATGATGAGATGGCGGATTTCATTCAACAAGAAGTGGATGTTGAATACAAGAATGAAGATGGAGAGGAAGAAGAATCGGTTGATGATCTAGATCATCGATGAAGAGGAGGAAGAACTCTTCCATTCTAGTAGTGATAGTGAATAATAATGTATTAAATATTTTATTTTGTCATTATAGTGAATAATAATGTATTAAACATTGTAATTTATTATTAATTAGTATAAACGCCTTTTATTATAATTGCATTTAGATTAGTATAAACGTCATTTTATGTGTCAAATAGATGTCGGGTAGAGGTAGAGGTAGAGGTAGAGGTAGACGCGGTGGGGTAGTTCCCTCCTCCCTCGAGCGCGTCTTCCTCCACATGCACTCACGGTTTGGATGATGAGATACACCAGATGACCGAGGAGGATTTGGGTGTCATTGTCAATGGTGACCTTGGATTGCCGTTTTGGATCCCGAGGAGATGGTAAGTTAATACATATCTTGCTTTAATTTGTTTGTATTTTTATTTATACTTTGATTAACCAAATATATTAACAACTTATTGTTTTCAATATGACAGTTTACCGACAACTATGTCAAGAAAATGGCCAAGACCGCCATAATCGGCGGCTTTAACACTTTTGCCACCACGTGGCATAATGCCACCAAAGCAAAGCAGGATAGTGGTGGTGGCACGATTTAGGTCGTCGCTCATATAAATATAACTATATATAAATATAAATATAATTATAACTATACATATAACATATATATAACTATGTTGTTGAGGTCATTTCAATTTTCGAGTTACGCCACGAGCGCTGGTTAGGAAGCTTTTGAGCGGTATGCTATCAACAGGGTCCGTGATTATATGTATCGGGCTCAAACAAACCCCCGTGCTCGGCTTTGGATGACCCCGAATATTCTCCGTCAGTTCGAGGAGTGGATTGGGAGTCCCGTAAGCAATTATTCAATATTTAATTAATAATACTTGTGTTTTATATATATATGTATGTACTAACTTGTTTATCTTATGTCGGAATAGGCATTCAAGGAAACATCTGCGAAAAAGAAGATAAACCGAGCTTCTGGATCCGGTGAGGAAGGAAGATCCACAGGACACATGCTATGGGCGAGACGCGGCGTTATCGATTTCGCTTTCGGGCCATGGAGGACAATAGAGAAGTGCCCCTATCACCGGAGATCGGTGACTAGTTTGAAGAAGAAGAAGTCGGGCAACAGCCGTCTCGAGGAAGTTTGAGAAAATCTTGGCACGTTATGTATTCTAAATATTATATATACATTATATATATATCATGTAATTATTGTTACTAAAAATTTATATCATACTTGCAGACGTCTTCACCTCGAAGAAGGCGAAAAGCCCAGAGACGCACTGACACCCTCGCGTCGACGAGTCGCGTCTTTATTACTGGTTACTGGTGGTTACGACAAGAAGGAGAGTTTTTGGCATGGGGTCACCGCCTCCATGTACTACGACAGCTCGCTCATCGCCGACACTCATCCGCCGAGACATACTCTCCGGGCATACTCACCCGTCTCACCCAGGAGATGGCGAGACAAAGACAGTGATTAATGCGTAAACACAAAGCGAGGTTGGAGGAGCTAGAGAGAGACGTAAATCGTCAGGAAGACAGACTAGCGCAGATGGAGGAGTGGATTACCCAGCGGTTAGGCAGCAACCCTCCGGAGGGATGCAACCCGGGTACGAGGCAGCACAGAGATGACCGATCTGATCACGGACCTGGAGGAGGTGACATGGGTTTAGGAAGTACACCGGGTCTGACTGGGTGACATATTGCTTTATACATTTTTATTTATTTTGGCTTATCGTATCCCCTTTGACATATCGTTTTATCCCCTTTGACATATCCTCTTTGACATATCACCTTTGACATATCCTCTTTGACATATCCCCTTTGACATATCGTTTTATTTATTTTGGTATCGTATCCCCTTTTATATTGTTGTTGTTGATAGCCGGTAGCAATTGTAATGCTACCGGGGAAAATTATGGCTGTTTTGCGGCGGTGGTTTGGCAATTACAAAAATGTAGCGATAATTTTTCGATTAATTTTAATTTTTGCGACGAAATATTCCGTCGCAGTTTATATTATGGCGGAAAAAGTGTATTTGCGACGGATATGTAAGGATCTAAAAATAAATAAATTATTTAATAAAAAATATTTGCGACGGATTATACAATTTTTGCGACGGATTACACAATTTTTGCGACGGGTTATACAATTTGTGCGACGGATTATAAAATTTTTGCGACGGATTATATATTTGTGCGACGGATTATACAATTGTTTGCGACGGATTATACATTTTGTTGCGACGGAAATTATATTTTAAAAAAAAAATAAAATACGTTATTATCCGTCGCAACATTCGTCGCAAATAATTTGCGACGGATAAACCGTCGCAAAAACTCAGTTTTGCGACTAAAAAATGCGACGAATAAAAACCGTCGCAAATCCGTCGCAAATTAGGGTTTGCGACGGAATAAGCCTAGTTTGCGACGGTAACCTTCCGTCGCAAAAAGTCCAGTTTTTTGTAGTGACCCAGTGAACCTCCCAAAGGGCTCCAGCCAATCCCACTGCCCTCCGAACCATGACACAACCGTAAGCCCTTGCATTCCCGGCCATGGCATGAATCTTCGGGAAAAAGGTACCGTCCCCACTCCTACGAGTGAGCACTCTAGCTACTGACGGAAAGACTTCGAGTCAAGAGGCCCCGAGACCGGTGACTAGCCGTTCTCCTGAGAGCAATAACTCTAATCTCCCTAGCCACCAGAGGTTAGACACTTTCGTGCCACTAGCAAGCGAGCAAGTCAAGTCCAAGTATTAAGTCTAAATTTACAAGAAAAGTGTGCACTAGTACCAATCAGTTAGTCGTTACAATTAGTTTTATTTTTATGATTACAGTCTAAGTAACAACTTTCGAGTTTTGTCGATAAATGAATATAATACAGATCGAAGAAAAAAAAACATTATTGCTTTGAAAATATATGACCTTAGGTCTATTTGATAAAAACGACAATTCTATATAAGTATTATATCGAAAATAAATCGATAAGACACACTTTTACTTGTATATAAAATACGGACATGATACGGATATCTTGATGAAACAAAACACCATAGTAAAATTAATACTGATATATTTGTTGTTACCGAAAATAAGAGCTCACACATACGACAAAGCTATATCTATATAAATATTTCTATTCAAAATAATAAAATTAAAAGAACACGCATTAGCTTTTATAAGAAAATAACTCACATATCATCACTTTTCATGTTGATACCGATTTTGGCAACTTGAGTTATTTCTACTTGCGAATCAACCATGCAAAATAGTTCTCAGTGTAGACGTGTGAAAGAAATTTATTTGAGAAATTAGCTTTTTAGGCTAACAAGAATGTTATGCAGAGAGATGAAATTTGAATCTATTTATAAGAGGAATTTTTTTGACAAAGGCTGCATTGAAGGCAATTTTCATTAATTCTGAAACCCATTTAATGGTGGCAATTACAGAGATGTAACGGATGAATTAATAGTTTTTTAAATATAATAAATTTACACTACTTGCGTATTGAAAGATAGATGAAAATAAAGGATAACAATTATATGTGGTATATATTTCAGTAGTATCACCCTTCTTCTTTTGTGAAACAAAACCTTCAAAATATGAGTGACCCATAATCTAATTTATTAATGCAATAAATATCTTTTCCCATAATCACAAAAAAAAACCCCACGTTTTTGTATTGAAAAGACTCAATTACTGTCATTTAGTATTTATCAACAAATGTTTTTACGTTACTCAACAAGAAAATATAAATAAATAAATAAAGGCTCATTATTACAATTTACAATCAAAAGCTTGTAAAAATAAAAAACGTTTCTGACGTTTACATCTATTATGCACCACGCAAAAGCTTGTAAAAATAAAAAACGTTTTATATTAGTTAACTGTATTATATAAATTTTCGGTTAATAAATAGAATGATATATTAATAAACTGAAGACATGTATAAAAGAATATATAATTAGAGCTTTTGAATTTATTTTAATAACATTTCCGATATCACGAAAAAAAACTTTCGTAATAAAATATCGGATATACTCATCTCAAAAGAAAAATAAATTTTGGGTGTTACAATTTCCCCCCCCCCCCCCCCTCCCCTCCCTTTAAAAAGAAGTTTGTCCTCGAACTTCTCTCTACTTATATCTTCTTTGTCGACATATGTGTATATATATATATATATATATATATATATATATATATATATATATATATATATGGAAAATTAGGGATAAGGACACAATCTAGAAATATTTTTAAGAATATGACAAATTTACATATTTTTATAGGGAGAAGGACAACTACATAATTTTATAGCAAGAAGAATGACAAACAGATTAATCAGAAAATCGGTGAATCTCCTCAGTGAATCCCGAAATCGGTGAATTTGATAAATGAATTTTGACAATGAATCCGAAAATTAGTGAATTTTAACGATGAATTTTGAAAATTAGTGAATTTTGATAAATGAATTTCGTCAAATTGAATTTAAACAGTTGAATTTCGAACACAAGTGAATTTTGTGATGAATAAATAGTTTTGTTCTTTATGCAAAAGTTTCAAAAAACTGTCCTTCTACTCAATTGATGAAATATTTCATCTCTTCTCCTCATTCCCCCATATATATATATATATATATATATATATATATATATATATATATATATATATACTAGTCAATCCGGTTTCTAGGATACCCAAAGGATGAAATGTTTTACACAACATAGAATACTATTTCCATCGCTACTATTCTTAAATATCAAAGTTAGGTTACGATCCTCGGATATGTGGTTACGGCCTCCCTATATGAAATGGAAGCCTTGTTCTATACTATGTTCCACATGAAGAATTTAATCTTACTATCGACACAACCTTTTACATGATCCTAATATTCCCCATAAGGTCCATTGATCACACCGTAGCCTCGGTATCATTCACCATTTAAAAAAATGATTAGGGTAGGAATGTTTTCTTTCTTCTCAAAAAAAAAAAAATTAAATAAATAAATAAATAAAATTTAACAACATTTTATGAAAATAAATAACAACATTAAGACTAGAAAACCCGTAGTATTTGAACATTTTTGTATAACGTGTCTAAACAAAATAGCTATTTTTTTTTATTAATTAAAATATAGCTAGTGACATTTCAAAGTCATCATTGTATTACGGTAAATCATTCTTTTTTTTACGAACGGTAAATCATTCTTAAAATAGTCAACTGAATATATGTATAAAAACCTGTACTGCTAATAATAAAAAAATCAACCAGTAAAGTATTGAATGAGTGAGCAAAAAAAAAAAATACTTTAATTACCTATTCGTAAAGTTTATTTAATAGATTTTTTTCTATATATAATTTTCAAAACATGAACACCACGTTTAAAACTACTTTATTTACAGGAACTTATCAAATAGTATATATATATATATATACTAGCCAGAAACCCGTGCATAATGCACGGGTGATGTAAAACTAAGAATACGCATTTTATTTAGGACGTGAATTTGTATCAAAATTTAGTAAGTGCAATATTCCTGACATTTGGAGTGTACATCATTGCTCATCGAAGATACATATGAATGTAAAATGACTTTCTAAGAAAATATTAACACAACATGAAAGAATATCAAAGACAATGTCAATAATACAAAATGTGGAATCCGTATTCAAATAAATATTTTGCATTAACGTAATACAATCCTTTTTTATATCAAGATACAACGGAGATGGAAATGCATTTCATTATAAATTGTTTTACTGAAAAAAAAATTAACAATCTGACTCAAAAAAAAAAGGAATACCAATCAAGTAACAAAACATATAATTGCAAAAAAACATATAATTGGAATATTTTTTATGCTCCTTCTACAATAGTTGTGTCACACAACAACAAAAAAAATGACATAACACACCCTTAAATTGCGCTGATCATACATCATCATCGATCAAACGCTTGGTGTATGCAAATACATGAATTCATGTTCAAATAGGCTAATAGATCTTCTACACAACAAATAGTTTATGGATATCTAATGTGACGTTCATTTCTTCAAATGTTCTTGCAATATCGGTGAATACATTCATACACTTTCACGATGGATTAAATCCAAAGGATGACCAACTATTTTTTTTTAAACCGAGAGGTGTCTCCGGTGACCATAACGGATCAATATTTGATCAAACTCTTGCATAAAACCTAAGCCCAACATACATAAAACCTTCCAGGTGGGGGGGGTTCTTTCAGTGTCTCCTCCACACTTTTCTATCTCATTTATATAACTTTCTTGAGAGAATTGGAGTGCAATAACATAGTAGAAGAAGGACTTGCTGCCGTCTCTTGTACTCCAACAACAATATTCTTGAGAAAATGAAATGCATTGGCTAGGCTAAAACTCCAATTAAGCACATTGGAGTGAGAATGAGACATCAAAAAAGGGGAAATGTTATTCCACTGTAATTTATAATGCCACAACAAAATAGCCACAACAAAATCCACAACACACTTTTGGACAATTGATTATGATGTGGGACCTATTGATTCAAATGGGTCCAAATAATCAATGGTGGAAAAGGTTGTTGTGGCACTTTGTTGTGCATATTTGTTGTGGAATAATCATTTCTCTAACCGAAAATTGAGTAATCGAAGTACTTGAGACATCAAGTTTCAAGTATAATTTTTTTAAATGCCTAATTTTCTAGCAATTGCAAAACAAAAGTTGTTGAGGTTTAAAAAGCTCTTATGGTGGATATGACTATTTTCCTTCACCCACTTTTTCCCTTGCACACAAAATCAGAACTCAATGAAATAACTATTTTATACATTGAAGCATCACTAATATGTGACTTGATTCAAATGTAACAGTTGTTCCTTCCAAGCATCAAACTTGTGAATTGAACACATGCATCATTGGCTAAAAGAGAACTTGATTGTTGATATACATAACTACTTACCTGACTTAGAGTTGGATATCCATTTTTTAGCAGATTATCCAAATCTGAAGCTCCTTTGTACACACTTTAACACTTGTCGAGCAAAAATGCAACCCAACAAATATTAACATCGTATGCGTTCGACATATTTCATCCCTACAAATGTGAAGCGTTGAATTATGCATCATTCGATTGTAAAACTAAAAGATATCATCATTTACATTTGATTTTCCAGGTAAATATAATAAAATAAAACTCAAAAGGACAAAATAGCATAAATCATGAGTGCTAATTCAACATACAAACGCAAAGCAAATTCCATTTTATAGTTATAAGAGGACCCAGGAAGTTTTTCCAGTGAGGTCACCGGATTGTAAAACTACATTTTTATTCAATAATTTGTTAGTGGGTCACGGAGCCTAAAACTATATTTTTACCAACAAAAGATATTTTTAACATCAAAACTACATCGTTGTAATTTAAAAAAATCCCGGATCTCGGTGGGGTCACGTGACCCCACCCCTGGTACACATGCCTCGCCCACGAATAAAACATACTCACGTCTATTGCGGTTTCCAAAGATTATATTTGTCTTGCTTTGCACATCACAACTAAAAGTTTCAAATACGACAGGGTTAACAAACTAATCGAGGAGGGTTTTCATGTAAATATAAAATAATATAAAAGAATTAGAAAGGAAAAAAAAATAGCAATAATCGTGAATGCATTAAGAGGAAAAACATGAAGCTACGTTAAATTATCACAACCCCTCTTAAATTATCACAACCCTCCGGCCTCTACCACCTAATACCCTTGATATTTTGCAAAATTACATGTGGATGAATATTCAAAATAGACGATACATATTAAAAAAACAAAAATTTACAAGATACCACCATTGTCGATGCCAACTTTCTACTTATTACTCTTTTTTGATGAAGTTGCATGAGGAGATAATACATAAATATTCGAAATTATCCAAGATATTACATGTGGATAAGTTTATGAATAGTCAAAATTAATAAACAATGCAAAAGAAGAAACGACCAAAAAAAAAAACTTACAGCAAATCACCATTATGGATGCCAATTTCTTACCTTCTTTCTATCTTTCATGAAGATGGATGGAGGAGATGACAGTAAATTTAACTCACAATTTCCTACCTTATTTTCTCTCTTTCATGTAGTAGAGACGCGGAGGAAATGACATTATATTTAACTCTACATTTCTTACCTTATATTGCTCTCTTTCACGGAAGAGCACAGATCGAGGAGATGACAATAAATTTAACGCTAACTTTTTTGTTTATAAAATTTGTTATATTTGCAATTAGAAAAGATCATGAAAGATGACGTAGATGAAATTTGATACAATAGCATGACGGAGACGTAAATGAAATTTGTTACAACTGCTTAATTAGGTGGTAGGAGAAGATGCCGGAGATAATATTCAGCGATGAGATTTTGAGACATGTATCTGTTCAGTATTAAAAAAAATGACAGAAAAAAGATAAAAGTTAAGATACCAGGATCGCGTTTGTGGGAAAAGCGGGTATGAGTCGGATAAATCGATCCTTTGGATGAGAAATATCCTATAACTTTGCTAACATGTATGCAACTAACCACACATGATGACTCCTTCATGAAATTCGATGTAGCCCTTCACCTGTTACAATATCTAGTCAAACCAATGCTTACCAAGCTTTGCTATCTTCATGTCATTTGTACAAAATTGATTATATAGAGTAGCTGGGTTAGCATCAATGTATGCACATAAACTGTTGAATTAGACAGAGTAGCATACAAATAGTGATTGAAGAAAAGCATCACAAACCTGATGCAACTGGAACATGATTCTCTTGTAGTAGCTGTGCATAACTGGAAATCGGACTTAGTCTTTTTCAAGCTCAGTGCTAGAATGCTATACATCACATGTCATTAAAGGGGTAAAATAACCATTATATATAAACGACGTTACAGTATTATGAGAAATAGATGAAATAAAATAATCAGGAAACGTATGCATAATAGATACAAACATATATTCATATTTAGGACCATTAATGAACATCTCATGGTTAAGTTGTGTATCTGAACTGGGTCTCAATAATCAGTTGTAGGTTTGAGTTAGCTAGGTTGCCATTTCTTTGGATACGCCTTCATTATACATCCCTCTCTTGTACTACAACGGTGTAGCTACCACGCACTTAGTACAAATTCAATTCCATAAGAAACATCTCCAAACTATAACTTGTCTCCCATGAAAAGGTTTATACCTACAATACAAATGAATCAACACCAAATTTAAAATAAACATGAATGATAATGTATATCAAAAGAAATCAACCCAAGAATCTAGATATGTACCGTAAATTGTATGGTTTACTTATATTAGAAGTACTGGTCTTAAATGTGCTGCATTTTTGTTCTTCGTCGCAACCCATTTGAACAACCGAAGTACTCCAAATGATGGACAATATTGATAATCCTTAACACTAACCTCGTGAAATTCTTACAAAAGTAGCAACCTAAGTGAAAGCCAATCCTTACGGTAATGAAAAACCATTTAAGGACGAATTCACAAAAAAAAAAAAATATATAACTGTATGAATCATGCTAATTAAAGATCACTGTATGAAATAGGAAGGATAAATCTTGATCAATGAAACCAAAGATGAAAGCAAACAAAATCAAGAAACAAAATCTATATTTTCCTTAGCCACAAATGAAATACCTCAATTACACGAGAGTATCATTCAAGTTAATGTTCTTCTCACCGAAATGCAATTGTCCAAGCCGTATGGAGCTTTCATCGATCTACAAAAGTGAAGAACAAAATGTAGAAATACTCGATATAATGCAATGACTTTGCTTTGATGAATGAGAAGCATGCAATTATGAATGTAGATGGACGTATTCTACAATTTATCCGTATGCAAAAGAAATGTAAATGCTTCGATAAAACATTATAAATAATAGGCTTATAGAAGGCACCGTTGTTGGACGCTATCAAAATATTGGTCCGATAAGCGATCATCGTAACCAAACTCACAAAATCTAAAAACATCTTTCCATAAACAATCAATGAAAGGCGAATGAGGCTTAAATCATTAGAAAAACTGGAATCAACTTAAAAGATATTGTGCATTTTAAACATCCAAAGCTACCAAATTAGCCTCGATGATCGGACTCTAATTGTTTCGATCGATCGTATTCAGAATTTGTTGACATTCGGATATAAAATATTTGAATATGATGATAAAAGCCTCGCCGATGTTATAGAGTTTGAGGAGATGATAACGTGGGAGTCGGAACGATTTGATGATAATAACGTTGCCAAGATTTCAGGGCTGTGTTGAAGCTGTTGAGGGAAAATATGATTTCGTTTGTTTTTTCGTTCTGATATATGGCTTCCGTATCTCTGCTTTTTGGTTTTGTTTTCTCTAATGATATGGCTTCCGTAATTTTTTTTTTTTTCGTTTTTAGCGGTATAGATTATCGTAGTAGATATTATTTGTTTTTCAAAAGAAGCAAAGTGGATATTATTCTATTTTATTAACGGTAGATATTATTAGATTTCTTTGTACACTTGGTATTTGGGAATTTTTTTTAAGCTGAGCGGTCGATTTATGGTCCAGGTAAAAATTGAGAAGAATTGGGTTAAATGTGCTCTTCTTTATATATATAGATAGATATATATATATATATATATATATATATATATATATATATATAGTTTTTTGCCAAAAAAGACATATTAATTCAATTATCCAGTTCCAAGTACACTAGATATTAATTAGGACAAAACATGTGCAAACTTACCGATATACCCTTTTAATTACGTTGAGAGGAGGCGTTCAAAAGCCCTAAACGCCTCTTCCCAAATTTTGTTCCAGCCGTTTATACCCCATTCATTGCTTCAACCTTCAAATTGGAGCAAAACCTTCAAAATCCCGGAAAATCAAGGCCTTCTTTCGCCTTCCTTCTCCTCTCCGATGATTTGGTAGTAATTTGGATGATTCGAATTAAGAAGCTCTGCAACACGAACGTAAAGGCTATCCTTTACTTCTAAAATTTAATCGAAATCCCTGAGAGAATGGAGGCATGGGGCGTCGGAATTGCAGACCGGAGAGAATGGAGGCATGGGGCGGTAGAGAGGCGAGTGCGGTGGCGATTGGGGGCCGCCGTTCCGCTGTTCCGTTTGCTCCTCTTTCGAGGTCACAAATCCACTGTTCCGTTCAATCCGGACGGCGAGGGTTTGTTGGGGCTGGGGCTGAATTGACAGGGGAACCACCGGAGGTGCAAATGTACAGGCCGGCCGGAGAAGACAAGGCCGCCGGAGAAGAAACCTGCGTATGGATGATTTTTTTTTTTTTTTTTTGAGAAAGTTTAGGGTTGTTACTATTACGTTATTACATTTTTGGGATGTTACGACTTGATTATGGGATGTAACTACTTGTTTATGGGATGTTACGACATTTTACGGGATTGTTACGACTTGTTTTTAGGATATTACGACACCTTACGAGAATGTTACGACTTGTTTAATGGCAGTTACTATATTTTACGGGCTCGTTTTACGGGCTGTTACGAGAATGTTACGAGGATGTTACGACATTTTACGGGCTGTTACTACCTCTTCTTAGGCTGTTACTATTTGTTTATTGGATGTTACGACATTTTAATGTTACGGGCTGTTACCCCGTTACGACATTTTACGGGCTGTTACTACTTATTTTTTTAACAAATAAGGGCTGTTACTACTTGTTTTTAGCCCGTTACTACTTTTTCATTGGATGTTACGACATTTTATGGGCTGTTACTACTTGTTTCTTCACTGTTACTATTTGTAGAAGGGTAAAAGTAACAAGGGGTATTTTTGTCCAAATATTTTGTTTTTGTCCTTTATAACATCTGAAAAAGAAAAATGTCCTTGCAGACCCATTTATGTTTTTTTTTGTCCTTGTAGCCCCTTCCCCCTATATATATATATATATATATATATATATATATATATATATATATATAACAATACAACAACATTTCCTTTATAGAGATGCACACAACATGGCTTTGTTGCATTTTATAAAATATATTCTAAGAATATTAAAAAATACATTTGTCGCTAGACCATTTAAAAAAAATCACAAATACGCATTATACGAAACACTTCATTTGCAAACTCTTCACTATCATATATTAAGAGAGGAAGGATAGAAGCTGCTGCAAAATTTGTTCGCTATTTTCTTGTCACAATCCCCAAATTCAAAACACCAAGTAAGATTATTTCTTTTTTCAGTGTTCATCTTTTCTTTTGATTTATCTATGTCAAGTAGTAGTAGCAGTGCCACAGAATCTGATAGAGGTAGCGATACGCCTTCCCAATCCCAAAATCCGATATCTGCTTCCTCCGATCATCTTCTCCGACGAGATTCCGGTGAACCCACAGCCTCCCCCCCTCCTGTCCCTAACCAGCCTAAAAAGCTAGTAACTACGATGGATGGAAAGGGTGCAAGAGGATGTCTCAGTGCACTTTCTCCAGAGGATGTTGTCGAAATTTGCTAGAAGTATAACAGCATTAGTCCTCCGTTCGAATCTCGACTCCCTTCCGGTAATCATATATTTGCCGACGAGCCCCCAGAAGGATTTTGCGTGTGATGATGCCAAAAATGGTACATCAATGTTATCAAACGGAAGGATATCATTTCTCGGTGTACAGTGGTGGCTCTCCGTCCAAATGGGTGGTGTTTGGGGTGGTTGTGAGCTGAGCCGTGGAGGTCGCCTCACGCACTGTAGAGAGGGATCAAGCCACGCGTAGTTCTCGGTATTGGAGGAGTTGGCTTATTTAGTCTGGAGCCAAGTGTTGTATTAGGCATATTGAGAATAATTTTATGGTGGAGGGAGACCTCCTATTTATAGGTATGAGCCCATTTAGGGCTTAGTGTGTATTTACGGTTAAGGCCAAACGAGTAGGATAAGACACGTGGCTAAGATAATGGGCTCGGATACGAGGCTTAGCGGATGACCGAGGCCTCGAGCCGAGGTAGACGAATCGAGGTCAAGAGGCCGAGGTCGACGAATCGAGGTCGAGAGGCCGAGCCCGGTGATCTTCACAATAGATAAGCTCGCCGAAATAGGCGAGGTCACTGATAAACTCGTTGGGCGGGCCCCCTGGTCTGGGGTCCGCTTCACTGATACATGTCACAGAGGGGCTCGATAATCACTGGTTTAATCGATGGCGAGGCGTTCACATACTTGACCGGGCGTTGACTGATCTCGCTGGGAAGATAAAATATTACAATAGGAGCGGGGCAATTTCTGGTGTATGAAAGGCCCCGCTTCGTGCCTTGAGCGATTCTCTTGAAGCGAAAGGGATAGAGCAAATAATTGGATTATATGCAAGGAAATTGTTCTGCGAGTTGACTGTCGCGGCGCGTCGTCTTTCCTCTTTGCCTTGTTGTAGAAGAGTAGGCCATATAATAATATAATGCATTGTCTTTGCATGTAAAGGCCCCCGTGCAAATGCAATGTCGACTGAAGTCGGGTTTGCAAGAAGTGCCCACTGATTGGCGAGTTCCACAATAATAATGCCGAGATGGATCGGACTTATAAGAGAAGGCTCGCCGAATGGCGAGTTCCAAAATAATGATGCCGAGATAGATCGGGCTTATAAGAGAAGGCTCGCCGAATGGCGAGTTCCAAAATAATGATGCCGAGATAGATCGGGCTTATAAGAGATGTTCGCCGAATGGTGAGTTCCAAAATAATGATGCCGAGATAGATCGGGCTTATAAGAGAAGGCTCGCCGAATGGCGAGTTCCAAAATAATGATGCCGAGATAGATCGGACTTATAAGAGATGTTCGCCGAATGGCGAAGTTCCAAAATAATAATGCCGAGATAGATCGGGCTTATAGAGAAGGTCGCACGAATGGCGAGTTCCAAAATAATGATGCCGAGATAGATCGGGCTTATAAGAGAAGGCTCGCCGAATGGCGAGTTCCAAAATAATGATGCCGAGATAGATCGGCCTTATAAGAGAAGGCTCGCCGAATGGCGAGTTCCAAAATAATGATGCCGAGATAGATCGGGCTTATAAGAGATGTTCGCCGAATGGCGAACTCCGAAATAATAATGCCGAGATAGATCGGGCTTATAAGAGAAGGCTCGCCGAATGGCGAGTTCCAAAATAATGATGCCGAGATAGATCGGACTTATAAGAGATGTTCGCCGAATGGCGAACTCCGAAATAATAATGCCGAGATAGATCAGGCTTATAAGAGAAGGCTCGCCGAATGGGCGAGTTCCAAAATAATGATGCCGAGATAGATCGGGCTTATAAGAGAAGGCTTCGCGAATGGCGAAGTTCCAAAATAATGATGCCGAGATAGATCGGACTTATAAGAGAATGTTCGCCGAATGGCGAACTCCGAAATAATAATGCCGAGATAGATCGGGCTTATAAGAGAAGGCTCGCCGAATGGCGAGTTCCAAAATAATGATGCCGAGATAGATCGGACTTATAAGAGATGTGCTATAAGGAGCTGTTCTCGATATACGCTAGTAGCAAGCGGTTTGAAATGCACAAGATAGAACGCCGATATATGCAAAGGTCGCATTACGATCGCGATCGCGGCTCGAGAGCTTGCGATGCGTGAATCGTCTGCGTGCTCGTTGGTCCGACCGAGGTCGACATGTTGAGGTGCCTGACATATGTAGCGCCCCGGATATGCCGCGAGGAGCTGTTCGTCGCCGCGATCGCGGCTTGAGAGCTTCGCGATGTGAATCGTCTCCGTGCTCGTTGGTCCGACCGAGGTCGACATGTTGAGGTGCACAAAGATAGAGCTAATCGAGATATGCGCGAGGTCGTTCGATCGCGATCTGCGGCTTGAGATGCGATGTCGAGGACACCGCTTTCTTGCTATGGCAGGGCTTCTTCCTTGTTGTGTTGCGAAGAGCCATCTTCATATGATTGTGAGATGAGAACTTGAGGAGTCGCTCGCGAGACCAAGCCGTGAGTTGATATGCGCGGTCCGCCAGGAGGTCTTCGTCAAACCCTTGGTCGAGAAGAAGCTAAGCGCGGTGAGGTGGTGCGCCGTACATCAAAGCAGCCCCAAATACCAGGGACTTCGCCTATGATAAAAAAGATATCCATGGCGAAGCTCAAACCGAATTATCAAAAGAAGTAAAACCGCAGGAAAGAAGTCATCTACGGGTAGTAAAACTTGCTTCAAAGTCGAGACGCCGTGGTGTTAGAACTTAAGCGGCACGAGGACATTTGAGAAATGTATTTCAATTGAGGAAGTCACCGAGATCACAAATGTGAGTTGTTGCCGAGGTCACAAAAGTGAGTCGCTTCGACGACGCCGGGGCCAAGCCGTTGATGATCGAGTTGCGATGATTCTCGAGGAACACTAGAAGTCTGTCGACTGTAAAAAGCTGTTGGTGGCGAAGCAAGATCGGTGCGGTATCATTCGATTACCCTTTTCGGCAAGACTCGATATGAGAGTATATCCATGGCCGAAGAAAACTACTGGAGCGATGCACTGAACCGTTGAAGCGCACCCCAATGGTTAACTGAGGGAGGCGGTGTTCCATGTAGTTGGCGCGGGGCATCGAACCGTCGAGGCGGACTCTAAATGATTGAGGTCAGGCGCTAGATCATTCAACAAGTCTGTCTATTTCGCAATAAAAATGCAAGCACCGAAAGAGTATGTACACATATACTCCTGATTCCAAACTTTGTAAAAACAATTTCATTTGATCTCTGGAAAAGTTTTAATTTTCCCAATTAAAACACAAGTACTAAGATGAGGGGGTACACCCCTACTCCTTTTTTTTTTTGGATCATTCAAAGGCCGGCCCCAATTAATCACATAACTCAATAGATATTTGATTCCTTTGTTGGACTAGCACATACAGCACATACGGAGTGGCACATTCTTTTTCTGGTATATTTTTCTGGAGGATAAGCTTGAGCTCTCTGATGGCGGTGTTGCTTTCATCTTGTTGCCCGTTGGCAATAAATATAGATAAATCAAGATTCATGACAACATAAAAGAAATCACCTGGTAATGGGCTCCGAAACAAGAGCAATGGAGGTCGATAAGAGAAATATTTGCTGTTTCAAAGCTCGAATAGCGGCTCCGGTCATCTTCTCCGGCAAGATGAAGTGAAAATCAATCGGAGGCTGAATTAGCTGTGTGCCTTAGAAAGAAAACTCCTTCGCAGCTTTCCTCTTTTCCTCTTTTAATCATAGAAGCACTTCTTCAAGCTACAAACTTGCGGTCTTCCATATCTCGATCTTCCGATCTCAAGAAACGACAGTGCACATAGTTGAGTTGAAGAAATAATAAGCGCCCCTTGTAGATCTAAATGGAGATATTTTAGATCTAGATGAACATCTTGATGAAGACTTGTCCGGAAAACCAAAAACGGGTGGTTTTAGGCCGCCGGAAATTCTAGATCTGGCCGGAAAACGTTGAAAAAATGTCGAATTCCCGGTAACGGAGCCATTTGATGATGCCAAAATGGTACATCAATGTTATCAAACGGAAGGATATCATTTCTCGGTGTACAAGTGGTGGCTCTCCGTCCAAATGGGTGGTGTTTGGGGTGGTTGTGAGTCGAGCCGTGGAGGTTAGCCACGCACTGTAGAGAGGATCAAGCCACGCGTAGTTCTCGGTATTTGAGGAGTTGGCTTATTTAGTCCGGAGCCAAGTGTTGTATTAGGCATATTGAGAATAATTTTATGGTGGAGGGAGACCTCCTATTTATAGGTATGAGCCCATTTAGGGCTTAGTGTGTATTTACGGTTAAGGCCAAACGAGTAGGATAAGACACGTGGCTAAGATAATGGGCTCGGATACGAGGCTTAGCGGATGACCGAGGCCTCGAGCCGAGGTAGACGAATCGAGGTCAAGAGGCCGAGGTCGATTTAATCGAGGTCGAGAGGCCGAGCCCGGTGATCTTCACATAGATAAGCTCGCCGAAATAGGCGAGGTCACTGATAAACTCGTTGGGCGGGCCCCCTGGTCTGGGGTCCGCTTCACTGATACATGTCGCGGAGGGGCTCGATAATCACTGGTTTAATCGATGGCGAGGTGTTCACATACTTGACCGGGCGTTGACTGATCTCGCTGGGAAGATAAAATATTACAATAGGAGCGGGGCAATTTCTGGTGTATCAGCGTGGTTTATGAGAATCAACTGGCGAGTGGATTGAGGTTTCCACTCTGTCCAGCCGTCCTAGCCATCCTTCACCACTATGAGATAAGTGTCTCCCAACTCGCCCCGAATGGCGTCAGAACTCTAATGGGGTTCATCATAGCATGTCGAGTGGCCCAGGTAAGCTTTTCGGTGCCCGTGTTCTGACACTACTACAAGATTGCTACCACACCCGACAAGTTATGGTATTCCTTCCAGAGGAGATCAAATCGCCATGAGTTTATTACGAGGGGGCCTTCTTCTCACGGGGAGTGGAAACCTCGATTTTTCTTTCTCCTTCATGGCCTAGATATCCCCTACATTGGCCAATGGAGGTCGAGAGAGGGGAAACAAGACAAGCTTGGAAAGGAACCGGCTCCTCACGAGGCTCGACTCTTGAGTGGACACAACTTCGAGGTGTGTACTCGAGACCTGAGTCTCCTGTATCACCTGGCTCACTTGGAGGGTAGGGAGCTGCTCAAGCTGGCTCAAGACTATGAGATGCTACAGAGAGGGCAGAAGGCTGCGGATGATGAAGCTAGGAAGGCCCGCCGTGATCGAGATGCGCTACAGGCTGAATTGGATCTGCTGCGCAGCAGTCGAATAGGCTAAGGCCGACGCGATCATGGAGTATCGCAAGTCAACAAACCTAGAAGACGACTTGGAGGTGATCATGCGCGCCTCGATGATGGGCGGCTACACCCTGGCCGTTGATCAGGTGAAGGCTGTCGTCTCAGGATTCGACTTGTCGTCCCTCGAGACGCCTATGTTTTATAATCCTGACTCGGAGAAGCTGTATGATCAGTACTTCGAAGAGTTTCAGCGGGGAGAGTCTTTGGCTATAAATTATGCTCCTTCTACTTCTGCCCCTGCTCCTGATCCGACTGTCGCCGATCCGACCTCTGCAAATCTTGATCCGACCCCTGAAGCCAACCCTTGATCTCCATCATTTGCAATCTGAACTTGAAGCTTTGTAATGGTATTATTTTGAAAATCAACTTTGGCTGGCATTTCGACCTGGCCATATCTTGTAATAACTATGCTCCAAACTTGACTTGCTTTGATTTCGCAATTTAATTACACTTTGCTTTCTCATTATTTTGCTCGTCTTCTCGATGTGTTATAGTCTTTCGCTTATCGAGCCTCTGGCTCTGTTTGCTACTCACTACTCACTTCATTAGTCGTTCTTGTTATTAATTTATGTTGCCCCCCAAGTGTATTATGAACCCTTGGTTCTTATTGCACTTGAGATCGATTTGCTTGCTTGCCTTGGTGTTTTGCCTTTTAGGCTTACTCGACCTTAGGCAGCATTTTAACAGGAACTGTCCCTGGTCTTAGGTCTTTTTTGCCTCTTAGGCTTTTTCGACCTTCGACTGGAACAGGTGCCCCGACTATGCGAACCGTCCTTTGTCTAGGCCTTTTTCGCCACTCGGGCTCATTCGGCTTTCGACTGGGACAGGTGGCCCGACTATGCGAACCGTCCTTTGTCTGGGCCTTTTTCGCCACTCGGGCTTATTCGGCTTTCGACTGGGACAGGTGGCCCGACCATGCGAACCGTCTCTGTGCCTTTGCGTTCGTCGCCCATTAGGCTAACTTTGCTCTGGCTTTATCGAGATGTCCGACCTGCGGATTTCTCTACTTGTTGTCGATTGTTTTGCCTTTAACTTTTCTGTCACTTTGGACTTGTATCATTTTGGCTATAAATCCTAACAAACACAGAAAACATCTCGAAAAGATACAAATTTATTAGGATTCTCATAAAATTGTCTCATGGACTTATTACAAGGTTCAATATTGAAAAGTAAACAAGTTTGTTGAGGCTTATTTAGACATAATATTTCCTCAGATTGTTGGCATGCCAATGTCGAGGAACAGTAGTTGATAAGACCCTTTGGGGTGGACCTTCAGGATCTGATAAGGTCCTTCCCAATTCAAGTTAATTTTCCGGCCGCCTCCGTACGACTTGCTTCATTCTTCCTTAGAACCAAATCACCGACTTTGAAGTATCGATGCCTCGACCTCGAGTTGTAATACTGAGAGATCTTCTGTTTATACATTGCCATTCTGGCTGAGGCTATCTCCCTTCGCTCTTCGACATTGTCCCTTTCTTGTCGGAGTTCGGGATCATTTGTCTCCACATTGTAGGCCAGAACTCGAAGAGAGGGAACTCCGTCTCGGCGGGAATCACCGCTTCACACCCATATACCAAAGAAAAAGGAGTTTCCCCAGTTGATGAATTAGGAGCTGTCCTATATGACCATAGGATGCTCCGAAGTTGAACTACCCAATTTCGACCTTCGCCTCTAGTCTCTTTTTTAGACCCCTTGACTTTGATCTGTCGATTAGTTTGCTCGACTTGACCGTTTGCTGTGGATGAGCTACCGAGGTGAATCATTTGGTCGATATGGTAGTCACCGCACCATTCTCTCGACTTTACGATCTTCGAACCGGGTACCGTTATCCGATATCAGAGCCTTCGGGATCCCGTACCTGCACAAATGTCGACCCACAAGAACTTTTTGATGGTTGCAGCTTTGATGTCCGGTATAGCCTTAGCTTCGACCCACTTCGTGAAGTAATCTACAGCCACGACCACATATTTAAGATTTCCCGGAGCTCGGGGTAGGGTTCCAACGATATCGACTCCCCACTGATCAAATGGCCATGCTGACGAGATGACATTCATGTCTTGCGCTTGTTGATGGGAGATATTATCATGAATCTGACAAGTGTTGCATTTTTGGACAAGACTATTCGCATCTCGTTGCATCGACGGCCAAAAATACCCAGCTAACCTGCATTTTCGAGCTAACATTCTAGCCCCGCAGTGGTTTCCACATGCTCCTCTATGAATTTCTTCCAAGAGATATTCACCTTCGGTTTCAGATACACATCTTAACCATGGACTTACAAAAGATTTCCGATAGAGGATGTCGTCAAAGAATGCATATCGAGTGGACTGTAGTCGGACTTTTCTAGATTGTACCTTATCAGCTGGTAGTATTCCGTCTTTGAGGTAAAGAGCGATCGAGTCCGTCCACGTGGCCTGCTGAGTAAGCGGCTGGGCCTCTGTCTCGATGTAGCTCCTATCGGTCAGTAACTCGACTAGAACCTTCTTACTTGACATGAAGTTTGAGGCCAACTTGGAGAGCGCATCGGCTCTCTTGTTCGACAGGGGACTCGCTCAATTGAACTGCTTTTGAACTTTGGTATGAGGCTCTGGACAACTGCTAAGTAATTCTTCATGGTTTCTTCCTTAGCCTCATACTCCCCTTTTACATGATTGACCACTAACTGCGAGTCACTGTAAACCGACAGATCTTCGACACCCAGCTCAGCGCGAGCTTTAAACCAGTAATCATGGCCTCATACTCGGCCACGTTGTTAGTTGCTTTGAAGTCGAATCGAAGGGCGTATGGGAATTCCTCGCCTTTCGGACTTACCAGGAGGAGCCCTGCTCCTGCCCCTTCCTTACTCGATGCCCCATCGACCTGTAGAGTCCATTTTTCCTCCGGACCTCGCTTTTCTTGATCGAGTTGGACAGAGATTCCTTCAGCCAAAAAATCTGCCAAGGCCTGTGCTTTTATCGCAGTTCGAGGAACGAACTCGATGTCGTACTGGGCCATTTCTATCACCCATTTCGCCAGTCGACCTGAAGTATCAGGCTTTGCCAAAATTTGCTTTAGTGGTTGGTCTGTGACTACCACAATAGGATGAGCTTGAAAATATGGCCTTAACTTCCTCGAGGCATGAACCAGGCATAATGCTAACTTCTCAGCGGGTGAGTATCGGATCTCAGGGCCATGTAGTGCTTTACTAACAAAGTATATTGGCACCTGGCCATGTACCCCTTCTCCTACCAGAACCGCACTCACTGCTTCCTCGCACACTGCCAAATAAACCAACAACTCTTCCCCTTCTCGAGGAGAAGTGAGGGTAGGTAACTCTGATAAATAAGCTTTCAACTCTTCAAAGGCTGTCTGACACTCATCATCCCAATGAAAAGGACTGGCCTTTCGGAGTATCTTGAAAAAGTGGTAACGCCTACATTGTATGCGGACCTCGATAGAAATCTGTTGAGAGCTGCCATTCGACCCGTGAGCCTTTGTACTTCCTTGATATTTCGTGGTGCGGGCATATTCTTCAGTGTATCAATTTTATCCGGGTTTGCTCGAATCCCGTCCTTCGAGATCATATAGCCCAAGAACTTACCCGACCTAACTCCAAAGGTACACTTCTTCGGGTTTAGCCTCATCTGTGTTTCTCTCAATACCTCAAAAACCTCTCGAGCATCGACCAGGTATTGTCTCATAGATCGACTCTTGATAAGCAAGTCGTCTACATAAACTTCCATACATCTACCAATTTGTCTTGCAAATATCTTGTTGACTGCCCTCTGGTATGTTGCCCCAGCATTCTTTAATCCGAATGGCATGGTCACATAGCAGAAGGTGCCGAATTCTGTGATAAACGCTGTTTTTTCCGCATCTCGAGGATCCATTAAAATCTGATGATATCCTTTATATGCATCTAAGAAACCAAAAACTTCAAAATCAATGGTTGAATCTACTAACCTGTCGATTTTGGGCAGCGGATACGAGTCTTTCGGGCATGCTTTGTTAAGATCTGTAAAGTCCACACACATGCGCCAACTACCATCAGGCTTCTTGACTAAAACCGGGTTAGCTAGCCATTCCGGATATAATACGTCTTTTACTATCTTGGCTGCTAGTAGCTTGCCGACCTCTAACTCGATAGCCTCGAGTCGATCCAACGCAAAATTTCTCTTTTTCTGCTTGACTGGCTTTTTAGCCTGGTCAATCTCGAGCTTATGAACCGCGATGTCGGTGGACCGGTCCCGGCATGTCGGTGGCTTTCCAGCAAAGATATCCCGAACTCGATTAGAAGCTCGACCAGTAGCTGTTTTTCCTTCTTTGGGATCCAAATCCCAACTTGCACACACTGATCGTCCTCTCCTTCCCAGAGTCGGACATTTTCGACTGCGTCACTGGAGACCCAACTCTTCTCCTCTTCTTCCTCTGGAATCAATTCCTCGACTAAGACTTGTTGAACCGCCATCTTCCCATTCATGACAACAGAGTTACAACTCCGAGCGACTTCAACGTCTCCTTTTACTTCGTGGGAACCGTTCCTAGTGGGAAACTTCATACTATTATGAAAAGTCGATATGATAGCACGCAGGTCGAAGAGCGCAGGTCGTCCTAGGATAACATTATAAGCAGAAGGAGCCTTGACCACCACATAACTTAATTCAAGTGTCCTTCCTTTCTCGCCATCACCAACTGTCGTGAGTAACTTTATCGAGCCAGGGGTGGGATCGCTGCCCCTGTAAATCAAGCAGGGAGACGCTATGGGGCTAGATCCTTCTCTTTCAACTTCATCGCTTGGAACGCCGAGTGATATATGATGTTCAATTCAATCCCGTTATCGATCAGAGACTCTCGATACACGGGCTCGGCTAATAACTGCCTCAATAACTAACCGCCGGCGTGACTCCTTGACTTGGGGATATCATCTCGAGGGCCGTATCCGACTTCGTCGTGAACTGAGTATTTGTGCTCTCTCGAGCTACAAGTCGGCTCTTATTTGTCTGGTCTTTATCACTCTCACGGGACCAAAGATTGTGTTGACATAGTTAATTGGTCGATTATCTTCATATCTATCTCGACCAAAATTCTCTCTGTTGTTTCCTTCTCGACCCGGGATCGATTCTCGGAGGTGATCGGTCCCTTCGTCTTTGGGCATCTCGACCTCGGTTCCTGTCTTGATCGGAGTTTTTCCTCTTAAATTCCCCACCCCCTGGGCCCATCATACCGAGATCTCATCAACAACTTCGTCTAGCTTTCCTTCACGAATGCAGATGTCGATATCTCTCTTCGGTCGATACAATCCCTCTGTTGTATGACCTATGTCCTCATGAAAATCGCGATGATTTGCTTGCGTGCCTCTTTCTCGAGGTTTCTTCAACGGTGGCGGCTTCCTCGCCAAGTTTTTTGAAAGCATAATCGACAACACCTCGGATCGAGGTCGATTGAGTGGGATAAAATCCTTATCACGTGAGGGTCCCTTCTTGCCCCCACGGTCTGAGGTGGACGTGTCGATACGGTCCCGCACCGATGGCTTACTTTCGACATCCCGCCTCTTGGGTCGATTCTGCTCGGACCTCGGGTGTCCTTCTTGGATTCCATCCGATCGGATGGGGGTGGCGCCAGATCGCCTCTTCCTCTTGACAGAATCTATGCACCACATTGACACATTCGTCCATGGTATGGGGAACTTCTCTGCTCAACTTCACGTATAACTTAGTATTACGCAGCCCCCCTACGAACGATGTGATCAGAAGTCGGTTATCTGCGTCCTTGACCTGCATGGCCTCGAGATTAAACCTCTTCAAATATTCCATCACTGTTTCATCTTTTTGTTGCCTCACGTTCATGAGGTGCGTGGCACTCAGATGAAACTTCTTATTGACTATAAACGCATCTCGGAACTTTCGAGCTAGCATGGCAAAGCGGAGATCGACCTGGTCGTAGCTCCGTGAACCATTCTCTTGCTCGACCTACGAGTAGCGTCTCAAATGCTCGACAGCGCATTGCATCGGGTGCCCCATCCAACCTCATTTGCGATAGATACCTGTGGAGATGGTCCTCCGGGTCGGTGGTGCCATCGTAAGGCTCTATTTTTGGTATCTTAAACCCCTTAGGCTTAGGAAAACTCTCGATCTCCTTCGTGAAGGGAGACTCGAGCCACAACGAAACCTGGTTCTTTCCCAAAATTGCATTCAACTCTTCCCTGGCGCTATCATCATCCCCTCTCTGGTGTTTTTGGTGGATCTCACGTCTCTTCCTTTCCACTGAGCTAGATGATGCGCTTATTTCGTCCTCAGGAGTTTGTTTAGGCTTGTCCACTACGTCTTTCTGGCCGCCTTCCGCCATAGCTTCTTTCTCGGGCGGCGCTCGCCGCTTTTCGCACCGTAATCGCCTCGGCTATTATCCTGGACATTACCTCCAATTCGCGCCGCTAATCGACCGCAAGCGCCGATATTTCGGAGCGAGAGCTTGCTTTTCTGGTTGGTGGGTCTCCTGGATAAGATTCAAAGCTGGATCTTTTTCCCCCTGTTTCTGTTGAGGGTCATGCTGAATCAGATCCAAGGCTGGATCTTCTTCTCCTAGCACATTAGGATCGATCGGCTCGTTAATCTGGGAGCCTTGATCGATAGCTTTGGACGCAGATTTTGGATGCGCGATTTTCTTGGCGGCATCGTGTTCTTGCGTATTCAATCAATAGAAGGCCCTCCTTCTAGCGCCAATGACGATGACAAATTATGTCACCTTGATGATTTGAGCCCTAATTTAATCTAGTGATGAACACACGAGAACCCTAATGCCAAAAAGGAATGAGGGGGTGAGTGTTTATGTTTGCGGTGAGTCCAAGATGCTCTCTTGAATTGCCTACGTTATCTGTTCAATTCCAGGAATCAAGCCTTACGTAGTTCCTGGAATGGGGTATTTATAATGACAACACTTGCCTAAACCCTAAGGTTAAGTCGGCTTATGTTATTGTCACCTTTACCCTTAAATGGGCCTTGGCCCCTTGCCCAAGCTATCGCTATTAACGGGCTTGGACAGCTGGTGTGGACCCTGTCCTCGAGTCGATACTTCCGACCTGTGGTGATCGACTCTAGACTCGTTATCCCACACTGCTAGCTGGTGTGGACTCTGTCCTCATGGACTTGTCGCCTCACACTGCTCGGTAGTCGATAGTCGATCGTCGTAGCCTGGTGTTCATGAGATGGCTCTTGCCTCTAGCCTGGGCATCGACATGAATGTACTGGCGTTTTTTACAGTGTGATGACCAACCGATAGATGACACGTGGAGGGAGTGAAACCCTGTATCGTCAATCCTCTTGTTTATGCCAGTTCCTTCCTTCCCGGCTAACTGAAAATCTCACATCCTTTTGCTGATTAAACATTGCACATCTCAAACTAATAATTAAATCATCAAGATATCTATATATTCATTGGGTCATGTGTAACCTCTTCATGATATCTAATTCTACGGGTTGCAAACTGGCAAAATCATATCATATGATACTAATATAAAAATCTTGAATGATTAGGTATATTCCAACTAGTTGTCGATCATCATAGGAAAAACCCTCTTATGGAGAAGGATAATATAATTCTTCTTCTTCTTCAAAATCTAACCTTGACGCCACAGAAAGCCCTCCAACCTACGATCAAAGATCAAAACTTGTCGGACAACGACCAAGTGCGGAGGCTTGGCTTTCTCCGGAGGTTTCTTGCTCCAAAAGAAATATCAACCAGGGGTTTTTATCCGCCTCTCATGAAATCATGCAACTGTAGTTCGTTGATCCCGATCATTTTGATGAAAAGCGTATACCAGTTTGTTTTTGAGAAATCGGCTTATGCATCCAGGGTTTTAGGGAGCGGCCCGTGGAGCTTTGATGGTATTTTACTCGTTCTTCTTTGATGGAACAATCGATCAAGCCCTAGATAATTTTCTTACAGACATAGAGTTCGGATTTATGTTCATGGCCTCTTAACCCATCAAACAATCTCAGTAGTGGCGAGGAACGTTGTAGCGACTGTGGGCGGTGATGACAGTCAACCTCTTTATCATTTGACGAATTATTTTATCCCCATTTATGACTTATTTGATATGTTTTGGGATTAGTTGGTTGATTTATGATGCGTTTTCAACATCACACTCACTACGAGGTCAATAGCAAATTGTCCGAAATCTCTTCATTTTAGGTGAATTAGTGCATATTTGATGGACTATTTTATTTTGTGAGAATTATGTGCGATATTTTTGATATATTTGCAGGATGTACATTTATTGTAATTCGGAAGGAAATGTGATGTAAGTCAACTCGATGATGTATTTCACGATGTTTTATCCACAATTTCGATGTACTTTTAAGCATTATTGTACCTTTTCGAGCCCGAATTGCATCGTATCATTCAATCCTTATAATTTGTCCACTTTTTGTCGAAAAATGAATTGTCGTTTTATGACAAGTTTTGTTATCGAGTTTACGTGTGGTATTTTGGTGTTTTTGTATTTGTAGTACACGCTATTACGAACCACGAAAAGCCCTTGTTGTCATTGTGATTGAAAGATTGATTCGATTGAATTTCATCTCAAGATAAGAAAGCATGAAGTTTTGAATTACAAGCAAAGTGGCGTTCGCCACCATTGTTACGGCTGCTGAGAATTTAATGCATCATCAAGTAGCCAACTACTTGTCAGATAATGTTGCGTTCACCACCCTTTTGCTTCTGTAGTTTCTAAAGAGAAATAATTGTCGAGCCAGCTAGCATATGTCAGAGGGTGGCGTTGGCCTTTATGACCTTCCCATATACTTTCCATCCTCGGAAGGCTAATCTTGTGGCATATGCTCTAAGTAGAAAGTCATCTTCAGGGACAATTTCAGCATTGACTATAGTTCCTCAGTTGATCACGGAGTTTGACCAGCTTCATATAAGTACAGTTAAGTAAGAAAGTACCTCAATGGTTTCAGTCTTGATAGCTCAATCAGAATTGATTGAAAAGATCAAGATAGCTTAGTTTAAGGATTCCTTCTTACACGGAGCAAGGAGAATAGATGAAGAAGGGTCTACTAGAAATTTTGAGCTACGTGCAGATGGTTCTATATGGTTTCAAGGCAAATTGTGCGTGCCCAGAGTTGCAGGGTTACCTCAGGAGATCTTTACAGAGGCTCGTCAATTAGGGTTCACAGTTCATCCAGGAAACAACAAGATGTATCATGATCTTTGAAGCACTATTTGTGGCGAGGGATGAAGAGAAGTATCGACAAGTTTGTCTCGGTGTGTACAATTTCCTAGCAGGTGAATGCAGAACAACAAAGACCCGCCGGTTTGCTTAAGCCCCTTAGCGATTCCTTGTGTAAATGAGATGAGTTTACCATGGACTTCATCAGTGGTCACCCGAGGAAAAGGAAACGGAATGCCATTTGGGTAGTAGTGGACAGATTGATGAAGTCCGCTCACTTTTTTACCTATCAAAAGTGGTACTTCACTGGATAATTTGCCACATTTATATAAAGATGAGATAATAAGACTTCATGGCATCCCCTTAGCCATAGTATCTGACCGAGATTCAAAGTTCACTCCAGAGTTTTGGAATAGTTTGCATGATAATCCTGGAACGCACTTGAAGTTCAATACAACTTTTCATGCCCAGACAGATGGCCAGTTAGAACGGACCATTCAGACATTAAAAGACATGTTAAGGGCGTATGTCCTTGAGTAGAAGGGCAAATGGGTTCAATATTTGATTTTAGCGGAATTCACATACAATAATTCCTACCATTCAGGCATCAAGATGACTCTGTATGAGATGCTTATGTTGAAATAGTATCCTAAACCCAATCGGATCAGACCGGATCTGACCGAGTCGGATCATTTCTACTATTTCTTTATGTTTATATATATGATAAATAGCTTTTATATTATTATATATTTGTTCGTTTAACGGACCAATTATGATATTGTTATATGATAACGTCGCTTGTGTCAAACTGTGAAAGAGAAATCATAATAGTGATTATGGCTGATGAAATCTCGACTCTCTTTAGAAAAAGTTTGATGCTTAAATGTCTCTAGCCGTATAACTATTAAATAGGACATTAATAGTACAATTAGACTAGCACGCATTTGATGTCTTCTATCTTATTGAAGAGAGGGATAGATCTCGTCTATCAAAGTGTTGGGACACTTGGACTGTACGTGGACATGTATTAGAGAATGCGTGCGTTAGACTGACCCACTTACTTTATTAGTGTCGCACTATGTGGCGGTTGTGTAATTATCCTGAGACCAGGGTCTTCATGACATCACGGTGTGGATTGTCATACTTTGACACTATTGAGGTTTCCCCTAGCCATGGGGCAATCATGCGGTAGTGATTGGGTGTGATACTGAAGCATGCGTAGGATTCCTATAGCTCGTCCGGAAATAATGTATCCTATGATTAGGAGTAAATATCCGAAAGTGCCTTCTTATAAGGAATGTCTAGCTCTCATGAATCTTTGCGAAGTGAGAGTAAATGAGTTACTTCGAGAGAGCATAATATCCAGATTATAAGATATGGTCGTTATGTATTGACACTCAAATACGACCGTATGGATAATATTATAGCGATATGATTGTATTTACACGGTAACCGTTTCGGATGAAAGGTAGTACTCATTGCATTTGACTCGTCCAATGATTGGGGGTCGTGAACGTGTTGCTAGACGCTATCCATGATCGTTAGGTGTGAAGAGCATTTTCATAATTGACAGTTTGTGCCTACGGCCAACATATTCGGAAGCCGATCGGGTCTATACATAAGAACACCTAGCCGGATTAAAATACGGTTATAGTAACCAAATAAGGAAAGTTTTATATCAACTATAAAGTGTTATAGTGGTAAATTAATATGGTGGTATTTATTTATTATGAATAAATATAATACAAGATATTAATTATGTTGCTTAACTAAATATACATGTTCTATGTATATGTCAAAAATATATATGTATATAAGATATACATGTATTTTATGAATTAATTAATCATAGTATTATATTAATTAAAGAATATTCCGGACGCCAGTTTATTGGCACATGGGGCGCAGATATGAGTGTATAAGATACACTTGGATTTTTTTATTTAATTAATAGTATTAACATATAATAATCAGTGTTCTAAATAGCGCCAAAATCGGTCACCTAGGCGCTGGGCGCACCCCGAGCGTCTCGAACATAACCTAGGCGACCTTGGCTGGGCGATTGTGTCTTCTGGGCGGTGCTGGGCGCCGTCTAGGCGACCTGGGCGATTAGGGTTAGATATTTTTTTTGGTTCCTTACATATATATAAATACAAAAAAACATAATAAAAAAAAAACATTTCTATTCTAACCCAAAAAAAAAGAGAACGCAGCAGCCCCCGTCCCTTTCTTCCGCCGTCCCCCCCCCTTTCTTCTTCTTCTTCGATATCTCTCCCTCCCCTTCACTTTGCCGGCCAAGGTGTTCACCGCCGACCTCCACCAAATCTATACACAAGCGACCCGTCCAAGTGAAGCAAACCGCGGAGGTGAGTGGTTGTGTTTTTTTTCTTCGTATTTTAATACAAATGTTTTATCAATTTGTTTACTTATTTTGATTTAGTATTTACTTTTGTTAATCAATGTCTAATGGGTAGTAAATAATGGCTAATGAATGATTCTAGTAATGAGTAATGACTAACAAATTAAGTAAATTAGTGAATAATTACAATTAGTGGAGTTTTTCTTTTCTTTTTTGAATTTGACATTTTTTGATTTGTCCAAGTCTTCAAGAAATGAAATGAAACTATGAAAGTTGATTAATTTCATAATTTGTATGTATTTTTTGATTTAATTTGTTTATAACTTAGTTCATAAGCTAACTAGCTAACCTAAGTAGTAAGTAGTAACTAGTTTTGTTTGATTTTTTGGTTTGACTTCTTTTTAGATAAACAATGGCTCAAGAACAAGGAGGGAATGCAAATGTTGGTTCGTCTAATTCTTCTTCTTCTATCCCATTCCCATTGAAGAAACAAAGAGACAATATTGGGTGGGAGTTTGGAGTGATGTATGAACCAAACAATAATGATAAGTGGAAATGTTTAAAATGCAGCAATAAATATAGTTGAGGATCATATCGAATTACGGAACACGTTTTCGGATACCATCCCGGAAAAAAGAAGAACATTAAAACTTGTCTTATGACGTCCATCGAAGACAAGAGACGCTGTAAAAAAACACTTGTTTCAAATGTAACGAAGAAGCAAACCGAGAATGAAGAACGTGAAAAGTCAAGGAAAGAAGTTGATATTAATAAAGAGTTGGATGAAATCGAATTAATTGAAAGTGGAGGAAGCAACAAAAGACCGAGACCTCTGGGACCCATGGATAGATATGCCTCACAAATCAACCCGTAATCTGTCTCGGATGGCACTTTTCCTACGAGACAAGACAACAAAACATTAATGATGCACTTTTAAAAAAAATAACTCAAAGTGTGCATCAATATGTAGCTAAGTGGGTGTATCAAAGCGGCGTTTCTTTTAATTCAATTGACAATTATTGTTTTAGACAAATGCGTGAGGCGATTGGACAATTTGGCCCGGGTTACCAACCTCCAACCAAATACCAACTTAGAGAGCCACTCTTGAACAAGGAAGTGGAGAAAACAAAAGAGACTCTCAAGACTCATAAAGAAGAATGGGATCAAGAAAAATGGTTGTTCAATCATGACCGATGCTTGGACTGATAGAAAGAGAAGAAGCATCATGAATTTGTGTGTGAATTCAAGAATTGGGATGACTTTCCTGTCTTCAAAAGAGGCTTCCGGTGATGCACATACCGCCGAATACATATTTTATTATGTGAATGAATGTATTGAAATAATTGGAGAAAAAATGTGGTCCAAGTGGTGACCGACAATGCTTCAAACAATATGGAGGCCTCGGGTAAGTAGAAGGAAATAAGACCACATATCTTTTGGACTCCATGTGCCACTCACTCCATCAATCTTATGCTTGAAGGCATTGGTAAGCTCTCTACTTTGAAGACCATAATTAACAAAGCCAATAGTTTTACCATATTTATCTACTCTCATCACAAGACTTTGCAAATGATGAGAAAGTGTACAAGAAGAGAGATTATATGACCGGAGTGACTTGATTTGCCACACTTTTTTAACATTGCAAAGTTTATTGGAGAAGAAAGAGGCTTTCAGGAAAATGGTGAACTCTAATGAATGGGAAATGACAAAATGGTCTAAGAGCAAGAAAGGAAAAACGGCTTATTTTATCATTGTGCAACCAAGCTTTTGGAGTGGGGTTGCTCGTACATTGAAAGTATTTGAACCGTTGGTAATAGTCCTTAGAATTGTGGATGGCGATGTGAAGCCGGCTATGGGCTTTGTGTATGGTGAATTTAAAAAAGCCAAGAATGAGATCAAAGAAGTTATGAAGAATAGAGTGGAGAATTATAAGCATATACTTGATATAGTGGAGAGCAAAGGAAAAGGGCGTGTTGACACTCCACTTCATTTGATGGCTCACTTGTTGAATCCATACTTCTACTACAAAGATGCTTCTTCATTTTCCTCCGATGAACTTATGAGTATCCATGAAGCGGTCTTTGAATGTGTGGAGCGGTTATTTAAGGATGAAGATATGCAAAACATTGTGAGAACAATGACTTGGTGATTTACAAGAACAATGAAGGTCTATTTGGTAGATCTATGGCTTTAAAAGGATGTGAACAATATACTTTTGATCCGGGTATGATTATGAATATCTCTCTTTATTAAATATTAAGTTATTAACTATTAAATATTAATTATTAAGTATTAACTAATAGTTATTAAGTTCAATAATGTCTTTGTTACTTTTTGTCATTTTGAATTTTTAGTTTGATGGTGGTCTAACTACGGCAACCATACACCATACCTCCAAAAGGTTGCAATGAGGATTCTTTCTTTGACATCAAGCTCTTCCGGTTGTGAAAGAAATTGGAGTGTCTTTGAAGGGGTAAAGTCTTCTATAAAAGTATTCTTGAATTGAAATTTATCTTATGTGATAGTGTGATATTGTTTTTTTAGTGGTTAATTTTATTTTTGTAGATACACACAAAGAAGAGAAATAAACTAGATACCAACCGAATGAACAAGCTAGTCTATGTTCAGTTGGCTAAGAAGAAGAAGATGAAGGACAAAGTTGATGTGCTTCTAGCATCAAGTTCTGAAAATGCACAATCGTGGATAATTGATAGAATAGATGATGATGAGGAGGTCACACCCGGCTCGGGCCTTACATGGGAAATGGTGTAACGACCCACTCCCGACCCCTAGGTCTACTGAGGTCATTCTAGGAGCAGGTTGCGAGGCTTTCACAGAGAGGCTTTCGCAGAGACATCCATGAAATACCATAAATCCCAAATATTGATATAAATCCATCGAAACAATTACAACATTTCACTAACTAGTTACATCAATAGAATATCACATTGATTATGATCCACAATATGAACCATGTCATCAATTTTTCTAAAGAACATCCACCATAGTGATCTTGATAAATATCGTCGCGCCTATTTTCCCATCTCTTAGCCTGGTTCAACAACCTGTATTTATATTTTTAAAAGAAAATAAAAGGAAAAAAACACGGAAGAAATAGAGTCGCCAAAAAAAATCTTTGGTATGAGCCACGTGCGATAGTGTTACAGTTTAAAATATATAATTTCAAGAAAGCTAGCTTTATGATAATAACAAATGAGTACAATAATTATATATACAATGAAAACAAAAGATGCACGCACTAGTTAATCATTACTTAGATGTAAGTCGTGTCATTATTATATTCGTATTCCTTGAATTTATGTGGTGATTATTACTAGGTCACTTGACACCGACTTGGCCTAGTCGATGAGTCAATACCAACCGAACTCCAGCACGTGAACACGATTTTCCACCGCACTTCAACAAGCAAGCTCTTGCCTGACAACTCCGGCCGATTGTCAGGGAAAGGATTCAGACTTTCACCCAGTGAACCTCTCAACACTACAAGAAAACTGGTTTAAAGGGACAAACTTTAAAGGGACGACAAAGTCGTCCCTTTAAATACATTTTTTGGGACGACAAAGTCGTCCCTTTAAATGAATTCAAACATAGTCAAAGTTTTGGGTGGTTTTTTGGAGGGAAACTTTAAAGGGACGACAATGTCGTCCCAAAAAATAAAATATTAACCCCACCGTGCCAGCTTGGATTTCCACGTGGACAAGACTATTTAAAGGGACGACAAGACTATTTAAAGGGACGACAATGTCGTCCCATTAAACATTTTCAGAAAATAATATCTTATGTACAAGAAATTATAAAATTTTTGTTTTTAGGGACGACAATAGTCGTCCCTTTAAAGGAAATTATTATTATTTTTAATATAAAACTTTATGTTAATAAATAATATTCAATTTATTATAAAATTCATGTTTAAAGGGACGACAATGTCGTCCCATTAAACATTTTTCAGAAAATAATATGTTATGTACAATTAATTATAAAATTTGGGTTTTTAGGGACGACAATATTCGTCCCTTTAAAGGAAATTAAATTATTTTTTAATATAAAACTTTGAGTTAATAAATAATATTCATTTATTATAAAATTCTAATATACATATTCTAATAAACATTTGCGTTAAAATATAAAATTCATTATTTTTATAAAAATTCCTTTATCGAACGATAATACACAGTGATTTTGATAATACTCTACTATAGATTGTCATTCGTTATCGAAGGATTTATTTGAATCTCGGGGTTCGTTAATAGCGATTGATCTCAATCTCGAGATCCGACATTTTATCGAGTGAATGAGTTAATGATCATGGTTCGTTATCGAGCGATCGATTTGAATCCCGGGGTTCGTTATCGAGCGAATGAGTTAGATCGTTATCGATCATTGTGATAGTACTATCTAATATGTCTCGATGGATCGTTATCGAGCGAAGGAGTTAAGAGTCGGGGATCGTTATTAAGAGATCGATTTGAATCTCGGGGTTCGTTATCGAGCGAATGAGTTAGATCGTTATCGATCATTGTCTCGATGAATCGTTATCGAGCGAAGGAGTTAAGAGTCGGGGATCGTTATTAAGAGATCGATTTGAATCTCGGGGTTCGTTATCGAGCGAATGAGTTAAATCGTTATCGATCATTGTGATAGTACTATCTACTATGGCTCGATCGATCGTTATCGAGCGAATGAGTTAACAGTCGTGGTTCGTTATCGAGCGATCGATTTGAATCTCATGATTCGTTATCGAGCGAATGAGTTACATCGTTATCGATCATTGTGATAGTACTATCAACTATGTCTCGTTTGATCGTTATCGAGCGAAGGAGTTAAGAGTCAGGGATCGTTATTAAGAGATCGATTTGAATCTCGGGTTTGTTATATCGAGCCGAATGAGTTAGATCGTTATCGATCATTGTGATAGTACTATCTACTATGGCTCAATCGATTGTTATCGAGCGAATGAGTTAACAGTCGTGCTTCGTTATCGAGCAATCGATTTGAATCTCGGGGTTTGTTATCGAGCAATCGATTTGAATCTAAGGGTTCGTTATCGAGCGAATGAGTTAGATCGTTATCGTTATCGATCATTGTGATAGTACTATCTACTATGTCTCGATGATCGTTATCGAGCGAAGGAGTTAAGAGTCGGGGATCGTTATTAAGAGATCGATTTGAATCTCAGGGTTCGTTTTTGAGTGAATGAGTTACATCGATATCGATCATTGTGATAGTACTATCTACTATGTCTCGATGGATCGTTATCGAGCGAAGGAGTTAAGAGTCAGGGATCGTTATTAGTAGATCGATTTGAATCTTGGGGTTCGTTATCGAGCGAATGAGTTATATCGTTATCGAGCGAATGAGTTAACAGTCATGCTTCGTTATCGAGCGATCGATTTGAATCTCGGGGTTGGTTATCGAGCAATCGATTTGAATCTAAGGGTTCGTTATCGAGCGAATGAGTTAGATCGTTATCGATCATTGTGATAGTACTATCAACTATGTCTCGATTGATCGTTATCGAGCGAAGGAGTTAAGAGTCGGGGATCGTTATTAAGAGATCGATTTGAATCTCGGGGTTCATTATCGAGTGAATGAGTTACATCGTTATCGATCATTGTCTCGATGGATCGTTATCGAGCGAAGGAGTTAAGAGTCGGGGATCGTTATTAAGAGATCGATTTGAATCTCGGGGCTTGTTATCGAGCGAATGAGTTAGATCGTTATCGATCATTGTGATAGTACTATCTAATATGGCTCAATCGATTGTTATCGAGCGATGAGTTAACAGTCGTGCTTCGTTATTGAGCGATCGATTTGAATATCGGGGTTCGTTATCGAGCAATCGATTTGAATCTAAGGGTTCGTTATCGAGCGAATGAGTTAGATCATTATCGTTATCGATCATTGTGATAGTACTATCTACTATGTCTCAATGCATGATCGTTATCGAGCGAAGGAGTTAAGAGTCGGGGATCGTTATTAAGAGATCGATTTGAATCTCGGGGTTCGTTTTCGAGCGAATGAGTTACATCGATATCGATAATTGTGATAGTACTATCTACTATGTCTCGATGGATCATTATCGAGCGAAGGAGTTAAGAGTCGGGGATTGTGATTAAGAGATCGATTTGAATCTCGGGGTTCGTTATCGAGCGAATGAGTTATATCGTTATCGAGCGAATGAGTTAACGATCGGTTAGCCGTTATCGCGATCGCATCGATTTGAATCTCGGGGTTAGATTATCGAGCAATCAATTTGAATCTAAGGGTTCGTTATCGAGTGAATGAGTTAGATCGTTATCGATCATTGTGATAGTACTATCAACTATGTCTCGATTGATCGTTATCGAGCGAAGGAGTTAAGAGTCGGGGATTGTTATTAAGAGATCGATTTGAATCTCGGGGTTCATTATCGAGCGAATGAGTTACATCGTTATCGATCATTGTCTCGATGGATCGTTATCGAGCGAAGGAGTTAAGAGTCGGGGATCGTTATTAAGAGATCGATTTGAATCTCGTGGTTCGATATCGAGCGAATGAGTTAAATCGTTATCGATTATTGTGATAGTACTATCTACTATGGCTCGATCCATCATTATCGAGCGAATGAGTTGACAGTCGTGGTTCGTTATCGTGCGATCGATTTGAATCTTAGGATTCGATATCGCGAATGAGTTAGATCGTTAAGGTTATCGAAGAAAATAGTGTTATATATATATGTATTATGAACGAAAATATAATATTAAGGTATTTAATCATAAAAATGTAATATTAGAGTTCATAAAATTATTTTTTTATAAAAGTTTATTTAAAGGGACGACATTTTCGTCCCTTTAAAACAAAAAGTCGAAATTTTTATGAAATTTGGGAGGAAAATTTGCCAAAACTTTTTTTGGGTTTAAATCGTCCCTTTAGACTAAATTGTCGTCCCTTTAAACAAAAACTCAAAAATTGTATGAAATTTTGGAGGGGAAAATTTGGCCGCCAAATTTTTTTTATGTTTAAAGGGACGACATTGTCGTCCCTTTAAAGATTATGTCGTCCCTTTAAACAAGACACTGATAATATAATCTGGCAGCCTCATTTTTTTCCCTCTTTCTTCTATTTTTTCTTCTTCTCTGTTTTTCCTCAAATATTTCCGACGATTCCACCAAATTTCCGGCGATTGTTTACGATTTCAACAACCAATCACCTCTAATCTCATCCATAAACTTAGGTAAACCAATTTTCATCTTATTTTCGTCAAATATTTCCTCTCTTTCAGTCTCTTTCTTCTTCCTTGGCATAGCTCCGGCGATTTGGGCGAATTTGGGGTGATTTCAGCGATTCTTCACCATTTTCAACGAAAAACATGTCTAATTTCATCCCAATCAAAGGTGAATCATCTTTTCTTATTATTTTCGTCAATTTCTTCCATTATTTTTGCAAAATACAACATGCTTGTGTGTGTGTAAATGCAATTATTGTGTTAAAGTTTGAAGTTATCATGTTGTGGGTTAAGGTTTCAAATGGGCTCGATTCGGTTCATCCCAATGGGTTCGATTCGGTTTATAGGAAGGTTCAATTCGGTTTCAAATTTACCATTTTTGCTTTTTGGTTATAATTGTAGGGTTCGATTCGGTTTATTGGAGGGTTCGGTTCGGTGTTATAATGGTAGGGTTCAATTCCGTTTATTGGAGGGTTCGGTTCGGTGTTATAATGGTATGGGAGGGTTCGACAATTAGGTTGGATAGTTGTAGTATGATTAGTAATGAGTTATTGATTCGTTTATTTTGGATTATATTTTCGATTTTCGTTTGAGTTAGTAGTTAACATTGGTGTGTGTGTGTGTGTATAAATGCAATTGTAGTTAAAACTATAGTGAGAATGTGTGCCATTTGTGTACATGGTTGGGTTCGGTTTATGGAGGGTTCGATTCGGTTAGATGACGGTAGTAACAAGTTACAAGTTCAAACCGAGATTGTGTTGTATAGAGTTGATGCTAGTAGTGTATGAGTATGGTGTAGTTTGGATTTGGATTTGGACTTGCATTGAGTTGTGCCATTTTCTAATGAATGAAAAATTTGTGTGTTGTGCCATTTTTGAATGAGTTGAATGTTATTCTAGTTAAACGAGGTGAATGAAACGAGCGTGAAAGTTTAATATCCAAAGACATGAGATATGGAGCGAGTAAGAGAGTAGATATATCACCATTGAATGTGTAGAAAAGGCAAGTGAAGTCATTTATGCAAATCATGTATGCAATTGAGTGGTTAGCGACGATCATGGAAATAATATATGCAAATCTTCTTGTTTACAATATTGCGAGTTTGAGATGATGTCTTTGGTGGCGCAAATCTTCATTCGTGTTTTTGTTTGACATTTTAGTTGGAGAATCTGGATCCTTTAGTAAGGCGAGCTATTGTTGCTGCGTCTGCGATTCTCGATCTTCAAAGTGATTTTTCTCGCTTTAGATTGAAGTTCTTATGATGAATTCAATTGAAAAGAACTAAAATTGCTTCTCCCAGGGAAGATATCTTTATATCACTAGTCAGTTTCTTTTTCATCGCAATAAATCTAATAGCAAATTGAATTTGTTAACATCATATGCTTTTGATTTTTCGAGTATTCTCTCTAAGTTATACATGTTTCTCCGCATGTATCGTTTCATTCTCAAAGCATCGATTCAAAGCTTCTTCCTTTTCAATGAGACGGTGTTAGGTTTGTAGAAATATAGTTTTGATATTTTTTGAAGTTTGTACGAGATAGTATGCTCTTTCAGAAAAAATGTATGCTCTTTCCAAACCCTTAATGTGTTCTCTTACTCCAATTTCCTTTCATATAAGGGATTGTTGGTAAAATGGGCATTGAGTCTATGAATGGTTGAGTTTTTTTATAAATATTACAGTTGTTGGATTTGTTTATTTTCATAAGGTTGTGTATGATAAAGTTACGGATAGAGTCGTGGCTTTGCATTAGCAACAATGGGCGATGTGAAAGAAGCCGAAAGAAGAGGCTATCTGAATGTTCGACAGATCTGTAAGTTTCTTCACCATTTCTCAAGTTGTCATTTCTCTAGTGTAATTTGTGTTGCTAAATTACTTCTTTAAAGTTCATTGTAAATTGGTGCTTAAGTTTATCTTCAAAAGTTTAGAAATATAATTAAATTGGTGCTAAATTACTTCTTTTTGTTTTGAATCCCTATTTTAAAATATATATTTTTTCCTATTTTAAAATATATTTTATGGGTTCATTCAATATTTTTTCCTATTTTAAAATATATTTTTTTCGGTTTTTAAATGAATTTTGGAATTTTTATAAAATTATTAAATGAATTTTGGAATTTTATAATTTTTTTTTCCCAAATATGTTTTAAGGGACTACATATGTAAATCCTTTTAAATGGTTTTTATAAAAAATTATTTTTTTCGTATTAAAATTTATTATAAAAATTAAATGTATAATCTTTTAAGGGACTACATTGTCGTCCCTTTAAAGGGTTTTTTATAAAAAATTATTTTTAAGTATTAAACTTTATTATAAAAATTAAATGTATAATCTTTGAAGGACGACAATGTCGTCCCTTTAAATATTTTTAATAAATAAATTAAAATTTTTCCTCATAAATTTTTTTTATGAAATAAAATGAATTATATTTAAAGGGACGACATTGTCGTCCCTTAAAAGAATGCCATGTCAGCACGTTGAAATTTCTTAGAAAAGTCAGTGCCACGTCAACATACCTTTAAAGGGACGATTTTGTCGTCCCTTCAAAGGAGTCCGTTGTTTAAAGGGACAAAGCAGAAGGGATGTCTTTATAGGGACGACTTGTCGTCCCTTTAAACCTTTGATGGGACGACAAAGGCTTTAAAGGGACGACAAAATGTCGTCCCTTTAAACAAGTTTTCTTGTAGTCTTTGCGCAGCGGCTCCAGCCAATCCCATCGCCCTCCGAACCATGACACAACCGTCACCTTGCTTTCCGGCCGTGGCATGAATCTTCGGAAAAGGTACCGCCCCCACTCCACGATGAGTGAGCACTCTAGCTACTGACTGAAAGACTTCGAGTCAAGAGGCCCCGAGACCGGTGACTAGCCGTTCTCCTGAGAGCAATAACTCTAATCTCCCTAGCCACCAGAGGTTAGACACTTTCGTGCCACTAACAAGCGAGCAAGTCAAGTCCAAGTATTAAGTCTAAATTTACAAGAAAAGTGTGCACTAGTACCAATCAGTTAGTCGTTACAATTAGTTTATTTTTATGATTACAGTCTAAGTAACAACTTTCGAGTTTTGTCGATAAATCAATATAATACAGAAGAAAAAAAAACATTATTTCTTTGAAAATATATGACCTTAGGTCTATTTGATAAAAACGACAATTCTATATAAGTATTATATTGAAAATAAATCGATATGACACACTTTTACTTGTATATAAAATAAGGACATGATACGGAGATCTTGATGAAACAAAACACCATAGTAAAATTAATACTGATATATTTGTTGTTACCGAAAAGAAGAGCTCACGCATACGACAAAGCTATATCTATATAAATATTTCTATACAAAATAATAAAATTAAAAGAACACGCATTAGCTTTTATAAGAAAATAACTCACATATCATCACTTTTCACGTTGATACCGATTTTGGCAACTTGAGTTATTTCTACTTGCGAATCAACCATGCAAAATAGTTCTCATTGTAGACGTGTGAAAGGAATTTATTTGAGAAATTAGCTTTTTAGGCAAACAAGAATGTTATGCAGAGAGATGAAATTTGAATCTATTTATAAGAGGAATTTTTTTGACAAAGGCTGCATTGAAGGCAATTTTCATTAATTCTGAAACCCATTTAATGGTGGCAATTACAGAGATGTAACGGATGAATTAATAGTTTTTTAAATATAATAAATCTACACTACCTGCTAATAAAATAAAAGATAAAGTGGTTCAAATAAAAGATAGATGATGATATTCAAAGGAAAGATATGATAGATTTAGTTGGAAAAATTATTTTTATTTTTAATTTTTATGAATATATTATTATTAGGATTATTTATTTTGAATTACGTTGTTATCACTTTTCTCTCCTATATAATGGAGAAGTATTGTATCATCAATCATCAATTCAATAAAACATCTAGTTTGTGTCTTCCGTATTGCATATTCTGATTTTATTCATGGTATCGGAGCAGGGGCGAGGGTTCGGTGCCATAACGGCAGACCCTCGCCCAGTCCTTTTCCGCCATTTAAAAAAAAAATATATTTGTCCGAGAAAGAAAGGAAAAGAATCAGCATTCATCAGAATCCTTCTTTGTTTTTTTTCCAATTGCCTAGAAAGTATTTGCTTTATCATAAAAAAAAAATAAAAAATCTCAAATAAATATCTATTACTTAGTTTGAGTGTTCACGTTTCCAATATGCAGTGCAATTAAATAAAAGGAAAAAAATTGAAGATCTATGATAACATCAATGAAGAAGGTGCTACAACAAAGACAGATCCGGTGCTACGGTACTACAATGAAGAAAGATCCCTCTGTCAGATAATGTAAATAGTAAAGCAAGTTTGCAGTCATCAGAGAAAAAATGAAAAGAATTTTCGACAAAAAAAGAAAGAGCCACAGGCTAAGAGCCAAGAGCCAAGAGCCAAAAGAGCCGGAGCCGAGCTAAAAGTCGTGGGTGTCAAAAAGTCGATCATATTCTGTTTGACAAACAAACATTGCCTCCAACCCCGGCAACGTTTGAGGAGGGTAATAAAATAAAAGATAAAGTTGTTCAAATAAAAGATAGATGATGATATTCAAAGGAAAGATATGATAGATTTAGTTGGAAAAATTATTTTTATTTTTATTTTTATGAATATATTATTATTAGGATTATTTATTTTGAATTAGGTTGTTATCACTTTTCTCCTATATAATGAGAAGTATTGTATCATCAATCATCAATTCAATAAAACATCTAGTTTGTGTCTTCCGTATTGCATATTCTGATTTTATTCATGGTATCGGAGCAGGGGCGAGGGTTCGGTGCCATAACGGCAGACCCTCACCCGGTCTTTTTCCGCCATTTAAAAAATATATATATATTTGTCCAAGAAAGAAAGGAAAAGAATCAGCATTCATCAGAATCCTTCTTTGTTTTTTTTCCAATTGCCTAGAAAGTATTTGCTTTATCAAAAAAAAAAAAAAAAAAAAAAAAAAACCTCAAATAAATATCTATTACTTAGTTTGAGTGTTCACGTTTCCAATATGCAGGTGCAATTAAATAAAAGGAAAAAAAATTTGGAGATCTATGACAACATCAATGAAGAAGGTGCTACAACAAAGACAGATCCGGTTCTACGGTACTACAACGAAGAAAGATCCCTCTGTCAGATGGTGTAAATAGTAAAGCAAGTTTGCAGTCATCAGAGAAAATTGAAAAGAATTTTCGACAAAAAAAGAAAGAGCCACAGGCTAAAAACCAAAAGCCAAGAGCCAAAAGAGCCGGGAACCAAAGCTAAAAGCCGTGGGTGTCAAAAAGTCGTATCATATTCCTGTTTGACAAACAAACATTGCCTCCAACCCGGCAACGTTTGAGGGAGGGTAATAAAATAAAAGATAAAGTTGTTCAAATAAAAGATAGATGATGATATTCAAAGGAAAGATATGATAGATTTAGTTGGAAAAATTATATTTATTTTTATTTTTTATGAATATATTATTATTAGGATTATTTATTTTGAATTAGGTTGTTATCACTTTTCTCTCTTATATAATGGAGAAGTATTGTATCATCAATCATCAATTCAATAAAACATCTAGTTTGTGTCTTCCGTATTGCGTATTCTGATTTTCTTCACCTGCGTATTGAAATATAGATGAAAATAAAGGATAACAATTATATGTGGTATATATTTCAGTAGTATCACTCTTCTTCTTTTGTGAAACAAAACCTTCAAAATATGAGTGACCCATAATCTAATTTATTAATGCAATAAATATCTTTTCCCATCATCACAAAAAAAAAAACCCCACGTTTTTGTATTGAAGAATCCAAGAACGAAAACGAAAAGCATCTAAACTACTCCTAATCTAACCTCGGTTCACCCGAGCACAAGGCTCGGGTGACCGGCCTTCAAACTCTCAAGATGCGGCTGCTCTCTTGTGTTTGATGTGTATGAAATTCGGAATGAATTAGGGTTTGGGGCTGATGTGCTTTAAATAGAAAACAGAGGCGGTTGCTACAGTAACCTAAGTCGGTTTCAGCAAAAACGGCGGTGGACGCCCGTTCAATCAACCGGACGCCCGTCCAGGATGATTGGACGGAGACTGGACGCTCGTTTGGACAGCGTCTGAACTCTCTGTTCTGATTTTATGCCTTTGAACGCTCGTTCAGATTTTTAAACGCTTGATTCGATCCGGACGCTTCGTCCACCTTATTTGGACGCCTTGATCCACCGCCGAAATCTTGATATTTCCATCTTTATCTTCATTGATTTCTTTCCTTATCTCTTTTATTCTTCCATATCTTTGATTGATCCTCTCATCTCGAAATTAGCTCTTTAGGATCATCTTTTCCATCATCAATGAGTATCTACACAAGGATCAAAACATACCAAAGTGTAACATATTTCCAAAATAATATAAAATCATGATTTAAGCACATAATTCGTCACGTTTTGCAATTTAACTATTAAAAACATCATTTACTCAATATTTCAATATAAAGCTCGATTTCTATGAAAATCATACGTATGTAGGGGAAATTGATATAGTAAATATATATAAAAATCACTATAATTTAGCCCTTAACAACTAGATCCTACCGGTCGGATCATTTCTACTATTTCTTTATGTTTATTGATAAATGGCTTTTCTGTTATTATATATTTGTTCGTTTAACGAACCAATTACGATATTATTATATGATAATGTCCCTTGTGTCAAACTGTGAAAGAGAAATCATATTGGTGATCACTACAGGAAATTTTCCAATTTACGGCGTGCAAGAAACGCCATAGATGGTAAATTACGGCACACAAATGCAAGCCATTGATGGACACGCCGTAAATCTATGTTGAAAATTACAACATGCTTTTGCAAGCCATATATGATCTGAAATGCACGCTGTAAATATAGGTTGAGCCCAATAGTAAAAAAAAGTTGAGGCATGCAAGAGCACGCTGTAAAACTCAAATCATAGCATGCCATAAATGGCCTATCTACGTCAAATTACAACGTACAAAGTATGTCGTAAAATCACTAAAATCATCTACCACGGCATGCATATGCATGCCATAATGACCAATTGGATGCATGCCATAATTACTTCATACATACACCATAAACTATGAAAATGACATTGTACTTTATACTCCTTATAACTTATTATTTTTAAACAATACATATTTTATTACAAATCACCATGTTCCGATAAAAGTACATATACATCAACTCAATCAATGAATTACAGAAAATCTAAAGAATAAAAACAAAAACATGAACCTCCGTCCCTGGCATACTCTCTAAGTTACATACTTATCATCCACTACAAGAAAATAGGATTTAGTGACACTGACAAACGCCTTTAAAAGTAACGTATGGAGGCGTTTGAGTCTGGAAGTGACGTTTTCAAGCGCCTCTAGTTCTCCTGTCTCTATAGATGAAACTACTTTTTGATACTTTAAGAAGCGCCTCCTCAGATACTTTTTTGATACTTTAAGAAGCGCCTCATTAGATGCATTTTTGATACCTTAAGAAGCGCCTCATTAAGTTCTTAACGATGCAATCTAAAACGTCTCAACATTATTCATAAACAAGACATTTTAAAGTGTCTGCACTGATATAAAATTAAGAAATTATAAAGTGTCTCCATAGGGTCACAGAAAACTACACTACGTAGAAGACATTTTAAAATGTCTCCACATGGTCTCACACATTTTCATCTTACTTGCTATAGATACATTTTTTATACTAGTGACTCTATATCATGTTTTTAGAGACATTTAAAAAAAAATGTATTTATAGGTGTGTCTCTATAGGTGTTTTTTCTTGTAGTGATCCCAATACATTGTACTGGGCTCTTCCGCAGAAAACTATGGCACCCGCTTTCTCTTCTTGGCCACCTTATCGAACATCTCATGAACATCAGCAGCTGTAACTGCCTTCGACTGGTCAAAAGATTGCTGTCAAATCATAAAATTCAACAAATAAGTTGGGCCAATGTAGTTTTCTTAAGCAATTGTTGTGTGATGCACAGTAGACAATGAAAAACAAGAAAATTCATATACGGAGAGACTCTATTCCACCATACCTTTGGCCAAAAGGCATGTCTGCAAATAGACAGATAACACTTATCTGCAGAGACTTCATATGAAGAGTTATCACATGCTTTGATTACATTACAACATGTCTTGCCTATTAAATAGAGAGAGATGACGGGTTTAGGTTGAAAAATAGCAACACATGTCGTAATGTGATTGAAGCAAGTAATTACTCTTCATTAGCTCCAGTGCATCAGAGAGTCTCCATCCAAGAGTCACCAGACAAGTAAAATAAGGGAATTGATCAAATAAGAAAGTACCAGGAATGGGAGAATCTCAGTTTCCATCTCGTCCACGCCACTCAAGAATTCCATTTTCACCATATTGGGAAGCTTCTCAAACAAATTCATCCCATTACCCAGCTCTTGCTCCAGTTTTTCATTCCTTATCTGATTTGCCATTTCTCATACTCAGCTATTGAGTCATCCTTGTCAAGCAAGAAGTCAATTCCCTTCTTGGATAGAACTCCACATAGTTTCAACATCTACAGGGGAATTTTATCCAGTTTTTAAAAAGAAACATAGCTTTACCCTTCTCTTGAGTCGATGCCGTCTCGAGCAAATTAACCCCAAGAACACAAGTCCCACTTGGTTATGCAGACTCATTACAGTTGGGTTTTACATCATCACGAAGAATACTTGTACCTACAGAGACAACATTAGTATTACTTACAGAGGAAGAGCAAGCAAGGACCTCTGTTTCAAGTTTTTTGGAAGCAACTCAGGTTCAGGGGCTTTCTCAATGACTTCTTTGTCCTCGATGCAATTGTCTGTTTCGGCTGAGGATCCTAATGGCAAATAAGTAGTTTCATTTCCATCGTTCTCGTTAGCAGATAAGGAAGGATCCTTTTTGTTGCATGCCTACTGCCATGATTAAGGAAGGATAAATAGACAAAAAGAAGTAGAAAATCATGGGGCGGCTGAGAAAGTGGACAATGAGAAATACAAGCCAATAGTCTTCCCTTCTTCCGGAGTTTCCATTCTTTTCTTCTCTTATACTATGGCAGTTTGATTCACTTTTCTTGCAACTTTCTGTTGCAAACAGCAGATTATAAAACTATCAAGATTCCAAACAATACAATATTGGTATATCAATTAAAGTCCATTTGCAAAAAAATCAGGTTTCCAGACACTGTACTATAAAGTGATAGGCTCATTACTATAATCAGGTTTTCAAGCTTGCCACCATAATAGCGAAAGCCAGCATCCTAGGCAGCAGATGAGAAAGGAGTTTGCATGTTTTTGTCTTGTGCTCGTTGACGGGCCAGTGCAGCAATCTTCTGAACTGTAACTTAAGGCGCTAAACCGGCTTTAACTGCATGAATCACCACGTCTGTTATATTGTTGTTATACAAATATCAACGAGACCATCAGTGGCCACAACTATTACATCTTTTGGAGCAACGGGAATTGTGAAAACCTGCAAGAATAATGCTAATCAATGATTCAAACCCCAAATGGGAGAAGTCTACAAAGCAACCAGGCGTGGGAGAGGTTTATAAGTGAGGAAAAACTAATGCATGTACTGTGAGATCTTTGGCCATATTCACACCTTAAATTACCGGACAATGAGCCAAACACAATTACGTCAAAAGGCATAGTGAAATTTACCAGCATCATTCAATTATATCAATCATTCGCCATCAATTTCTTCAACGAACAAGAACATGTCAGACCGAAACAAATTGTAATTTATAGGAATCAACACAGATAGACCTTGACTTAAGCATATATACATAAGACAAGGCAAACTAATCAGCAGATTGCAAGCATTTTATATTCAGATGTCCTGACATGCATATCAACCAGATTTAAAGGCATTTAGCATCACAGAAACAGCTTGTTAAACAAGTTGTTAACTCGACTTAGCAAAAATAACAGAAGCATGTTACTTAAAAGATTCAGAGAAGCATGACTTAACACAATCAGCTCAAATGCATGCATTCATGAAAATGAACTCGATTTTACCGGCTCCTACCAATGTTGGTACTATTTGGTTCTGTGAGGTTTGAGCAAGTCCAGTTGGAGCATCATTCAATTTCAACAAGGCCACAGTCGTATATTATTAGCTCTATTATTGAAAACACAGCAATTCATAATAATTCCAAGCATTTTACAATTTATTGCTCTTGTTCACATATTTAGGATATGGACAAGAAAAGGTGAGGATGCACCTTGAAGCTAATACCAAAGGCAAGGAAGTTTGGGGATTCAACAACTAAAGTGGCAGTATTATAGTTGTTGACAGAACTTTGTGAAGAAACAATTGTTGTTCTTCTATGGCCATTTCCTCTTGTGAAGATGAAGGCTTGTTTTGTGGAATATGCACCCTTTTTCTGCACAATCATATCTCATTACGATAAATACCAAAGTTCCAAACAAAGGGATTGAATAATAACAATCATTGCACATGAAAGAAGCTGAAATTATTACAGTAAGACTCTCTGATGCATTGGGTCAAACAGCTTGCATACGGAAGACAAAGAACCGTTTTTCCTTTGGTCCGATGCATCGGTAATCCACAAATAATTTCCGTGGAATTAAAGCACAAATTAATCCAAAATTTTTGTAATCAAAACCTAGAATTTACCTTGAATTACATGTGTACCTTTGTGTCAGGAACCCAAGTCTTTGAAGAATCTTTATTTTAATATTTAGACTTAATTAATATTATTGTTAGTTATTTTATGATGTCATTATAACTATGCTGATGTAAGGTTGCTGAGTTGTCATACACGTGGAAGGGGCGGTGGTATATATAGGCAATAGGTACTATTTTGGAAGGGTTGTCTATTATATTGCTGAATTCTGTGTAAACTTGCTTCAATATAATTTCTTTTGTTTTTCTCTGTTAAATTCTGTCATATCTTCTCCGATACTTGTTGTTCCTCACAATTGGTATCAGAGACACATCGATCGCACCCTATATCAGTTTATTCATCGATCAGCCATGGCCGAAGCAGATAGTGCATCAATGGACTCACGGTGGTATAGTTTGAGGGCTAAATGGCCTTATCAGGAGGTTGGAATGTGCAAAATTAGGATTTTAGTCCTCTAACTTGGCCTATTTTGGATTTTAGTCCTGCTCCTGCTCCGGTGAGGAAAATTGTCCTCTAAGTTGGCTTTTTTTTTTGGATTTTAGTCCTATCCGCCGGAAATAGCTGATTGGGCACCGGAATTTTTAAAAATAGTCCTCTAACTAGGCTGCCACGTAAGCGTTTTTTAAAGATTCCGGTGCTCAATCAACTATTTACGGCGAATAGGACTAAAATCCAAAAAAAAAGCCAACTTAGAGGACCATTTTCCTCACTGGAGCAGGAGCAGGACTAAAATCCAAAATAGGCCAAGTTAGAGGACTAAAATCCTAATTTTGCCGGTTGGAATGAGTGTTGAAGTTTATTATCATAAATTTTACGATTGGAGGGATGAAATCGACAGAGAAGGGTATCGATGTAGTGAAGAATCCATTATAGACAACCGTCATTAGAATGACATGGGAACTATTGGTAAGGATGTATATGTACCCGGCACCACCCTTGGTTTGCTCGAGGCTTTCAAGAGGCGCAACTTGAAGAATCCATTATTTCATTGGAGGAGCTTACGAGGCATATTGGAGTTACGGGAATCGGCCACCACATGTTCGACGAAATGCCGTAACTAATTTCGATTGTGCAAAATAAAGGACCTGATGTTCATGGAGAAGAGGTAATACTAATTGTCCGTTTGCCAAGAGAATTGTGCTATGGAAGTGAGGTAACAAAGGCTAGTTCATTTATATCTCATCTAAGTCGAAGAACCATGAATTGGATGTTGATTTTGGGGATGATGGAATATTAATGTTCATATTCGATCCCGGTGGATATTCCTTGCTTCACATAGGTCGTAATCCCTTAGAGTTTGAACACTTCTGTATACCGTACCTTACTCTATACATGTTCGATGAATTGCCAGAGACACACACATTACAAGAATATGCTTTCAAGCAGCAGAACAATTGCCAACCCCTATGCTCTCACTCTAAAGGGAAACTCATGTATGTGATCAATTGGTATGTTGCATCAGAAAATCATCACGGTGAAAAGTTTGATTGTCGATCGCCATACACAAGTATTTTAATGGAAACAAGTGTTGAGGTTGATTGTTTGATTGTGAATGAAGAGGTTGAATTCAGGCAACGCTTAGGATTAACTAATATTGATCCAACCATAGGGTGTCTTGGGGTGGCATCAATAGACTTGATGTCGGTTTTATTGCATCTTTTTTGGTACATTGAGCTAGCAATTGATGGTCTAGATGGTGTCTCAAAATTTGTTGATACATTCTCTATACTGCAAAGAAGTGTCATTATGGATCAAGGCTTCTTTGATGACACCAAGATTCTGGTGTTGGTGAAGTACATAGCAGAAATTGAATATTATGCTCAAGAAACAAGATTTGTCCTTCAACAACATTTTCATTTGGAAAATTCATATTCATGATGTAACACAAACATGAACCAACGTTCAAAGAGTTTGGAATGTGGAAACAATTATGGGACCTTTGATTGTTTATACCAATTTCTGGATGTATGCACCAATGGGGTATGAGATCTTAGTGTATTATAGGGGATGCTTAGCAACTTAGAGGAGATGATAGACTGTCAGATCCTTTTACCTCATCTCAATAATGTCCAAAGCTGGAAGACGCACAAAAGTGTGGTTATCCTCTCACACCATGGCATCTTTATCCTGAACAAATGGATGAACCCTATGAGCCCTCAATTCAATGATTGTATCAAAGCTCGTCAACAATAAGAATATTCTTATGAAGATTCCATCTTGGAGTTTTTAGCCTGCATATACAACCTTTATCGCTATAGTGCAGTCGGAAAGAATATGCAAAAAATGTGAAAAGAGATTGAATCCCACAAATTGGTTCACAAATGGGAAGGATTCATGCATGAACCAGGCAGTTTATTCAGGAATTGGTTTGCAACCAAATCGTCTATATTTGAATTCTGCTACACAATTGGTTGTTCGATGCAATTATTTGGCCTCACAGACTGGAAACTGTGCTCAAGAAACCATGTGCTATTTTGCCTAAGCTCTTATAGAGAGGATCACTCATGAGCTGGGTGCATTTTTGGATCTGAATGTATGGCGATATAAGGTGACAAAAGTTGAGAGACCAATTCAATTCAGCTTCGTCCTCAAGACAAATGCTCACATAAGTGGAAGTGAAGTTATGTATTGTAACAGTTATGAAGTTATTTATGGACTGAAGATTATGAATAAACCAATTGTTGTTATCACCTGTAGTCTTGCCAAAGAGGAGAATGAGAAAATTGTTGAGGATACTGTTACTGTTGACAAGGGCACACAAATCTCAAGGATTCAGCAACTTCTAAAGGATTATTCCAAAGGGAGAGAACCATACCAGATTGTTAAGTTTGTTAGCGAAGAAAGTTGCATTTTAAATATGATTGATGGAGCTTTTGCAGGCAACACTCTCTTTATTATGGTGTTTCCAGAACGGAGGCGATGCTGCAACAAGTTATAGAACAAAACAAAAGAATGGGAATGTTATAAAGTTTGAAAATATATTGAAGGAGCTTCTGGTGATGCAAAGAATAGAGTTGGTAAAAATCAATGCAAATCCAAAATATCGAGCAGCATCCTACGAGTTTCATGGAATTCATGACCCTACTCACTCTCTATTAGATGACTATGATAATGCAAATATTTTGAGTTTGGTTACGATGTTCTGATGACTCCATTCAGAGATTTGCTTGGGGCCTTTAATTTGCTGTGCTTTTGGAAACGACATTAGGGTAGCAGCAAGGCTGTTTTTGCACGTGGTCGTGACGTAGAATATTTTGTTTGGGATCTAGGGCAGAGTGCCATTTCCTTCTACATCATTGAGGGCATGGATGATTTCGAAGGGGAGGAAGTAATTGAAGATATTTACAATGTCATGAAATTGTGTGAGTTGCTAAATAGAATTGTGTCGAGAGGAAGAAGAGGGATGATCATTCATTTATTGTTGCTTCATACCTTGACCTTGAGCTACAAACTTGGACAAGATGCTCTTATCATTCAGTACACAGTGGAGATGGTTGATCATACATTTATTGTTGTTATGGAGAACTTTGTGTGGAATCCCTGTCTTTATATGCTTCGATTTTTTCCCCATCCTTGTCATCAGAGCCATTAAGAGAAATAGTGCTGTTGTTGTTCATTGGAAAGTTAAATGGATGAACTTGGATGAAGAACATGCTACTTGGGAAGATGCTAAAGATGTAATGACCAAATCTCCAGCTTTCAAATTGCCTTGAGGACAAGGTCATTCTAAGGGGAGGGAGTTTGTTAGGAACCCAAGTCTTTGAAGAATCTTTATTTTAATATTTAGACTGAATTAATATTATTGTTAGTTATTTTATGATGTCATTATAACTATGCTGATGTAAGGTTCTTTGAGTTGTCATACACGTAGAAGGGGCGGTGGTATATATAGGCAATAAGTACCATTTTGGAAGGGTTGTCTATTATATTGCTTTGAATTCTGTGTAAACTTGCTCGATCTCCTCTTTCTTTCAATATAATTTCTCTTGTTTTTCTCTCTGTTAAATTCTGTCATTTCTTCTCCGATACTTGTTGTTCCTCACACTTTCTCGACATGAATAATTACCCACTCAGAATTTTCATAAGAGAACAGAATCATTCGCGCCTGAGCAGACGTGAAATTCCCTTGTCTGGAGCATCGACAATAATGGTGCGATTGGCACCAATCTTCTGCGTAAGGATAGAAGCATCGATCACGTCATTCTTCCGGTTTTGGATAGGTGTATCATTTCCATTTTCAGAGACGAGCTATGGATAACATCAATTACACTACTAACCAAAATCAATACAAAAGCAATCGCTTCAAAATTACAAGAATCCTTTGCAAATGAAGGCATTTTTCAGAATTGTGCTCAACAAAAGGAAGCGGAAGATCGTCCACCAAAACTTGTAGAACGGTGATGGCTACAACTTCGACTACTACGACAACGAATGTCGATTGCATCGAAATCGATTGAAAATCTTTGACTCGGCAACATGAAAGAGAAACGGCGTGGTGTTTATCAAATGTGGGTGAGCGGCGAGACTAGGGATTGAGCCTGGGTAGTGAGAAAACTCACATCCGCCGAATGTGACTTCGGAATAAATTAGAAATTGACATCTTAATGGACTCAAATTAACACAAATTGTCCAAATTTACGGCATACATTTTAAAACATGCCATATAATGATAATATCTACGGCATTCTTAAAAACACGCCCTAAATGCATGCCATAAATGTTCACATTTCTTGTACTATGGCATCCCCTTAGCCATAGTATATGACCGAGATACAAAGTTCACTTCAGAATTTTGGAATAGTTTGCAAGATAATCCGGGAACGCACTTGAAGTTCAGTACAACGTTTCATGCCCAGACAGATGGCCAGTCAAAACGGTCCATTCAGACGTTAAAAGACATGTTAAGGGCATGTGTCCTTGAGTATAAGGGCAAATTGGTTTGATATTTGACTTTAGTGGAATCACATACAATAATTCCTACCATTCAAGCATCAAGATGACTCTGTATGAGATGCTTATGTTGAAATAATGTCTTAAACCCAATCGGGTCGGACTGGATCCGACCGAGTCGGATCACTTCTACTATTTCTTTATGTTTATACCTATGATAAATGGTTTTTCTATTATTATATATTTGTTCGTTTAACAAACCAATTACGATATTATTATATGATAGCGTCCCTTGTGTCAAACCGTGAAAGAGAAATCATAATAGTGATTATGGTTGATGAGATCTCGACTCGCTTTAGAAAAGGTGTGATGCTTATATGTCTCTAGTCGTATGTACTATTAAACTGGACATTAATAGTACAATTAGACTAGCACGTATTAGATGTTTTCTGTCTTATTGAAGAGAGGGATATATCTCATCTATCAAAGTGTTGAGACACTTGGACTGTACGTGGACCTGTATTAGAGAATACGTACGTTAGACTATCCACTTACTTTATTAAGTGTTGCACTATGTTGCGGTTGTGTAATTATCCTGAGACCGGGGTCTTCATGACATCACGGTGTGGATTGTCATACTTTGACACTATTGAGGTTTACCCTAGCCATGGAGCGATCATGCGGTAGTGATTGGGTGTGATACTAAAGCATGCATAGGATTTATGTAGCTCGTCCGGAAATCGCGTATCCTATGATTAGGAGTAAATATCCGAAAGTGCCTACTTATAAGGAATGTCCTGCTCTCATGAATCTTTGCAAAGTGGGAGTAAATGAGTTACTTCGAGAGAGCATGATATTCAGATTATAAAATACGGTCGTTAATGTATTGACTCTCGAGACCATATGGATATTATTATAGCGATAGGATTGTATTTACACGGTAACCGTTTCACATTAATGGTAGTAGTCATTGCATTTGACTCTTCCGATGATTGGGGGTCGTGGACGTGTTGCTAGACGCTATCCATGATCGTTAGGTGTGAAGGGCATTTTCATAATTTGCACTTTGTGCCTACGGTCAACTTATTCGGAAGCCTATCGGGTCACACACATAAGAACATCTAGCCGGATTAAAATGCTGTTATAGTAACCAAATTAGAAAAGTTTTATCTCGACTATAAAGTGTTATAGTGGTAAATTAATACGGTGGTATTTATTTATTATGAATAAATATAATACAAGATATTAATTATGTTGATTAATTAAATATACATGTTTTATGTATATGTCAAAAATATATATGTATATAAGATATACAGGTGTTTTGCGAATTAATTAATCATAGTGTTATTAATTAAAGAATATTTCGGATGCCAATTTATTGGCACGCGGGGCGCATATATTGAGTGTATAAGATACACTTGGATTGTGCAATTTAATTAATGGTATTAACATATATTAATATTAGATATTAATAGATTTGTATAAATTGATTTATGGTAATAAGATAAAGATAGTCAATATTAGATATTGACAATATCATTGATTTATTTAATATGAGATATTAAATTAAATGAGATAAATATAGAATATCTATTTTCCTTATTTTACTAGGAAAATATTTTCTTTATCCTCAATCTACTAGGAAGCTTCTCCCAATCAGATTGGGACTACATGGGGCGCATGACACACTATATATATGTAGTGCATGCCAAGCTCTTTTGCATCATCACAATTCCAAGGAAACTAATAGTTCTTGAGAAAAATAAGAGAGCTTATTAGAGAGATTTTGATAGGGACAAAAGGTCGGTCTAGCAACCGAGTTTTTCTATAGCTATCCAATGAGGATTCCGGCGAGGTGCTCGTGTGGATACTGACAGAGGCCGGACACGTGGACGGCTTACGCACTACTACTCTCCGTAGACGGTGCTTCGATCTTTTAGATCAAGCAAGGTAACCACCGTATACTAACTTAACATGTTTGTTTCTTAAACGAAGTCGATCTTGGGTAAATAGGAAATAAACTTTAAATTCCGCTGCATTCCCGCATAGATTTCCTAACAGCTTTATGGAAGGAAGTGCAGATCATCTTTATACTGGGATGAAGTTGGAGAGAAGCGGTTCACGGGACCCGAGATGGAACAAGATACGATTGACAAGGTTACCATGGTAAGAGAAAGGCTTAAAGCAGCTCAAGACCGTCAGAAGAGTTGGGCAGACAGCAAAAGGCGACCGTTATCCTTCGAAGTTGGTGATAAAGTCTACCTAAAGGTTTCACCGATGAAGGGAGTTAGACTTTTGGGCAGAAGGGAAAGCTAAGCCCTATGTATGTGGGACCTTTTGAGATTATCGAGAGGGTTGGGAAGCATGCCTATCGCTTGCAGTTACCCGCACCCTTGAAGAGAGTTCACAACGTTTTCGACGTGTCTCTTCAAAGGAAATGTATTTCGGAATCTCATAAGACGATTGATCTAGCACAAGAGTTACTTGAAGATAATCTCACATCCATTGAACAGCCAGCTCAGATTCTGGAAAGGAAGATAGGGTCTTTTGGGGGAAAGACTGTGGCCTTAGTCAGAGCGTTGTGGTCTAACCACACCGAACAAGAGGCTACTTGGGAGCTCGAGTCGGAGATGCGAGCCAAACACCCAACCCTTTTCCCACCTTCAAGCACATAAAATTTTGAGAACGAAACTTTTTCTAAGGAGAGGAGATTGTAAAACCCCGAAATATCATTAAGTGTATTTAAGTCATTTTTGACTCTTTTTAGTAAACCCTAATGATTTATTCTTATGGAAAAAAAAGATAAAGAAATGAAAAAGGATAATTATTATATTACTCAATGCCCAAGCAATTAATGCTATAAATACACCCCAATACCCCCCCCAACATTATTCGTGAGTTAGACACAAATAAGAGGAAAAGCTACCGCCGAGAGTGAGGGAAAAGATGGAGGAAAAATAGTTTGGTTCGGTCATAGGTTGGTACACCGTTTTTTTATCCAAATTAAGAACATATCGCGAGGAGATCAATCACGTGATTCGGCATTTCCTAGGAGATCTATCTTTCGTGGCTTTTCAGATCTGATTCGTTTCGCAGTCGACATCCGTTAGAGATAAGGATTATATAATTGTTGGGTTAGGCTAAAGTTATAATTTTTAATCGATTTAATTTGTATTTAGTGGTCTATAATTAATTAATTGTTGCATGAAATTCGAGTCGTTACTTTACTGGGAAAAGTGGATTGATCGCCGAAAAAGAATGGGAATCAGTGCACCCGACTAGTCGAGAGCCACCCCCGACTAATCAAGAGCCTCAGATCCGATTCAGTTCTAGCAGATCGTCTGTCTAGTACACAGTACATTATCATATAGGGTTCAGTCAACATGAATTATTATGTTAGAATTTATTATTATTATTATTATTATTATTATTATTATTAATCTATTTATTTAATTATTTAATTTATCTCATGTAGTAAATTTTAATGCTTGATTGGAACATATGCATTACGCATGTCAGATGGGTCGTTGTTAGGTATTGGCATCCCATTATGTGAGCTTGGAGTTCTCAAGAATCCTTAACATCCATTTAACGTTCCCACTCCCGGGGGTTATGCAATTTCGGGTGGATGTTGGGCCGGTTATAAGTGCCCAGCTGCGGGTCTAACTGAGTATGGTAATAGCAGGCCGGTTAGCTTTTCTATTAATTAGGTCCAGGGTGTAGCCTGGCACATTGGTTTATTGGATCATGAGTGTAACCATGTATACTGTAGGACCTCAATTTGTGGTATATACAAAGGCGTAATACCTTTGAATCATCTGATAACAGTTACACATGCGTCACGTATGCACGATATAATATGGTAATTTATGATAATGGAGATATGATAATCTTGTGTGGATATATGTATGTATATGAGGTTATGTTGAGACAAGTAATGAAAGTATGTAATGATGTGGTAAGTACAATATGGTAGTCATGACATGGTGAGTAAGGTAATTCACATGTATGTTTGGGTTGGTGACATGCATTTAATTATGGTAATTATTAATATATTATTAGAAAAGTAGACTGCATTAATAGAGAACCATGATTGTATTTTCCGGATGTTACCATGGTTCCTTTTTAATTATATATTCTTGACTAGTCCGTTGTGCTCACCCCTTACTTAATATTTTCAAATGAGAATTTTGTAGAAGTCGATGAGACATGAGAAGAGCGATCGAAGAAGTTTTATGCTTCTTAGTTCAACATGTTCTAGGTTCTCATTCATTTTCACTTGTTATATTGCAACTTATTTTATTTTATTTCTTGGGTTGCACACCCGCAGTACGATCGACATTTTCGTCTTATCAATTATTTCCTTTGAACAATAGATAGTTATTCGGTTTATTTCCGTTCGTTGTGGGATTGAAGTATTGAATAAATTTGGGATTTATTATGGAGTATGTTTGAAAGATTATTTCTTCTTGGAGTATTAGATACGCCTCGTAATAGGATACATAATTCGGATTTAGCTCTACCGACGGTATGACTTGGCCACCGTTTCGCGATAGCGTTGGGTTTCGGTTTTCGAAACTTGTTCCATCCTTTTGGTTTTGATTTTGTTCGATTCTCGCATTAAATTCTTTATTCGAATCTTGTGCATTTCGATATATGATAGTCAATTATTTTTCGCTCTTTTGTATGATGCATTGTTTCATAGTTACATATATATATATATATATATATATATATATATATATATATATATATATATATTATACATATATTCACGTTAACAATAAATAACGTCAATAACAGGTAAAGATTGACCAGTACCAAGTCTTAAAATAGAGGCGTCACATAGACCGTGCTTGATCATTCACAGATTGTGTGGTTGTTATTTAAGTGGCATTTTTCCACAATTCTTATACTCTTGTATTTTTTATTGAAACTTTTGAGTAGTTTGAGTTGGTTGTATATACGTGGAACATTTATATATCATATTTGCTGACTAGTGGATATGTGGGCTCCGGCCTCATTGTTTTAACTCTCCCACGTTGAGAGAGTTTTCTACGTAAAAATTATAGTGTTTACTTTAATCCGCTTTATTTTACTTTGTGACTTTCTACAAGGGGAAAATAATTTGAGGGTGTTTATGATAATTGTCTTGTTATCACGATGTTTTACCCAACACCAACTCACAGGCCTAAAATCACAATTTTGCCTTATTTTCATGGATCTTAACCATGAAATTTTCAAAATTTGGTCGGGCAATCAACCTTTCTCTTTCCACGCTATGACCCAACACCATTTCCCCTGCCATTTCATTATCATCTAATTCAACCATATGTAAAAAAAAAAAATAAAACTACACTCCTTTTACCCGCTGTTAAAAATTATAGAAAAAAATGTTCTTTTGTCTAATTTGGGGATTTTTATAAAATATAATATCCCGAATTTTGAAAAAGTTCAGACGTTCCATTTTATAATATTCGGAATATTAAATTTATTATTATTATGGAATTAAGTAGAAAGAAAATGGAAAATAAAAGACAATAAAGGAAATTTATGGAAAATGATTATAATTAAAGGAATTTATTTTTGGTAAATATTTAATGAGAGTTGATGGGAGTTGGTTTTGGAATAAAACTCCCCATTAACTAAGGAGTTGTCAGAAAACTCTTGATCAGAAAAAGTCAGAATTTGAGAGGAATAGAAAAGGGCATTGGGAAATTCTTCAAAATTCTCAGTGAGTTCTTGGTGAATTTTAGAAGAAATTAGAGATTCGGAATCAGTGGGAGGAGGGCTACAAGTTGACACAAAAATGTTGGAGTTTTGAGAAATCATGATTGGATCACGTTTTGGTCGTTTAAAGTGCTCAATTCGTAGTAACTATCGTTTAGAAGCTTTTGATCATCAATTAATCCAAGTTTAATTGTGTAGGAATAGGTTCTTTGTGGAAGCTTTATTGAGTGCTGCAGATTTCTTGATGGAATTGCTTTGAATAAGTAATTAAGAGGGTTTTCATATTGAATAGTTTAAGTTTTACAATTATTAGGTTGAGTTTTTGGTGTGCTATTGATGTTAGAATCCATGTTTAAGGTTGGGGATGAAATATGTGATGTTATGGCATGTTAGAAGCATGATATACTGCTTTTTTTGTGCTTATTTTGATATTAAATATGTTTGGAATGGGTTGGAAATCATAAAACTGTAGAAAAACTGCTGCTTTGTGGTTGCTGGCACTTCTGGCATCCTCCAGAAAGGGGCTGGCGTTCGCCAGTATTAGGTAGAAAGCTTTATTGAGTTTCTGGTTTGTTCTGGCGCCCGCCAGAGAGCTTTTGACGTCAGCCAAAAGGGGCTGTTTTGCATTTTAAGTTGTTTGAGCCATGAATCTAGTTTTGAGTGTTGTTTTTTTATCAAATAACATTAAATGAACATGAACAAGCCATGATTAAGCTTCTGATGCATTTAGTTCCGGCACCGAATGGATTCTTTCTAAGAGTTGAAGTTCTGGACCGTCGGAAGAGGATGATTGGCTTGTGCTTTGATGGATACTAATCCATCAATGTCTGTGAAATATGCTAGGCCTTGTCCTTGTCTATTGGTCTTAGTGAGGGAGTAGAAGTTGTAAGTGAACTTTCTTTGAAAACACTTAGGTTGCTAGTTAACAATTAATAACATACATACTTAAGTAGTTACAAGCCTAAACATCTGCTGGATATACATAAACCTGAATCCGGATCCGTTCCATAATTGGATCGTCATATCTGATTCACAACACCGATCGAGACGCTTGGTCATGCACAACGGAAGCTACGAATAAATTCGCATGCGATTTTACCATGATTTGATTTGCTTAAATAATAAACATAATTATAAGAAGGTTGTGTTTACCTAATTGAAGATGAATAGTAAATCGACAGAGAGGGAGAAGCCGCAGTCTTCCGGATTGTATCACCTAGCGACGACTGGTGGACATCGATCCTCGCCGCAGACCTCCTCGAATATGCACAAGAAAAACCCTAGATTTTTCTTCTCTTAGTGACTAGAACAAGAAACTAATTTTTCTTTTCTATTTTGTGAAAAGTGGCGCAATTTTTTGGTGATTATTGTGTTGGGATGAACTCTCTTTATATAAGAAAATAACTAATCAAGAGAGTTATCATTTTCACACCACAATTACTCATTCCCATAAGGAAAAGATATTTGCCATAAAATAAGAGATAATTCCCAAAAAATCAATCTCTTATTTGTCCATTAATTATCGAACAAATAAATAATTAATTAATTACACATGTGACATAAATTTAGGAAAATTTCTTTTCCTAATTTATCCACATGGGGCGCCACTTATATCATTAATTTTAATAGAAAATGTCTTTTCTATTTTACATATTATTTACCAAATAAATAATATTGCATATTCATTAAATAGACCAACTATATAATTTATTCTCGAGGTTCCATAAAACGAGAAAACACTCGTGTGTTAGTAGCCAGCCCAGGGACCATGGACCTATAACTAGTAGCTACAATAAATTGAATAAAAAAAATTCATCGAACATAATATTTCTACTCAACTTATTAATTTCGGAATTACGCCACCATAAATCCGAAAGTGAACTCTATCGATTATTGATATAACTTATTCTCAAAACGTCGAGTCGAGTCGATAAGTGTCCATTGATATAATCATTACATATAAACTAACCCTCCATAGACTATCCGTAATGAAGCGGGATTATTTCCGTAAACCATCTTTAATACATCTTATCCTTATTTACCATTAACCCACTAGTGATCAATTATTTCATAACCAATACGAACTCCGCAGATCGATCAGTTTCTAGGATTAATAAATAAGGGGATTGTCTTTCTACTTCCCGCAGGAAGGAATGGATTCCATATCTGTGAGACACACACTTCTCACTCAATCCAGAATAGTGCCAACGTGAAAGTGATTCAGACTGCGCCTCTTAGCGATCCTTAACGAACACATCAAACCCTATCCTAAAACAAGAAAGTCTGTAATCACTTCAGGATTAAGGTTAATCCATATATGATCATCTTGTGATTTAATAAGATTTATCAGTCATGGAATTATATGAGAAACTCAGATTAAATCGGTCCAGTCCTATATTTGACTACATCATATATAAATGCCCTACTTAGACAACCAATACCGACGGTCCGGATAAGACGGTCACACCTTAAAGTGTTCTGGGCGCATTAATGGTGGTTTAATCAATAGATCCCCATACTTTGATTAAGTTCACCACGGACTAATAGTTCAAGTGTATCACCATAAATATAATCCTCATGTGTGACACACACAAAGTTATATGGCTACATATGATATGACTTGGGTTTTTCAGCAGTGTATTAAATATAAGCATGAAGCAAATAATAAGATGAGAATAAATCTATCATTTATTAATCATAAAAACAATTACCTAAATTGTCCTTCGGGCACACTATATCTAATAATCTCCCACTTTCCCGTAAAGACAAGCAATGATTGTTTTTAGAGCACCACACCCTTATTCTATATATCCACAACATTCTCCCACTTGCCCTAATGCAGATGAGACATATCTCCAAATTTCATACCCGTCAAGCGCTTATCAGTGACATTAGATGCCACATGACTTGGTAAACTGATCAGCTAGGTTGTCGGCTCGATGCGATCTTTTAGGACCGAAACGTTGCCTCTCTGCACAGTCTGTCTGATCAGGTGGTAACTTGTGTGATTGCAAAGATCATTTGCATGAGCTACCTCTCAATTGTTTTCACAGAAAAATGGTATCGGCTCACCGAGACCTGGAATCACTTCCCGGTCCAACAAAGAACTTCTCAAGCCACACTGCCTCTTTAGCTGGTCCAAACTTCTCAAGCCACACTGAGCCTGAGATCGATTCACGATCATCCTTAATCTGACTGAAAGTCATAATCAGTGTAGTCAACAATACTCAGGTTTGCACCCGAATACACAAGCATATGATTCCTCGTTCTCTAAAGATACTTGAGGATGCATTAGACTGCTATCAATACTCGAATCCAAGATTTGATTACAATTGACTTTTAATAATCTGACATTCTCTATCCAAAAGAGAACTTATCCTATTTTCTCTATATCCGAAGATTGAGAGAATTATTCCGTGAGGGGTTGGGTAGGAAACCTCTCGTTGAATATTGCATACGAAAATGCATTTTCATCTTAACCAATAAGATGCATGGGATATTGCCAACAACTTGTTCACATGAATTCGACCGAATCGATTTCTGAGAATATAGTTCACTACTCTAATTCAGAGAAGCTTTGGCTCGTCAGTTCCAGACTTCAGATAACACACTCATGTTGTTCTCAACTGTTGCAGTGTTATCATTTATAAACACTAACGTCCACTACTTTATCAATATTGATTCTACAGTCTACAAAAGACTCATCAATATTCTGGTCAAGCCCACACATTTCAAACATTGGGCTTTCAATGACCTAGAGGTTTGCTTTAATCCACCAATGGATATAAGCATAGGCAGTCAATCTGCCATTGGATTTAAGCTAAAACCCTTCTATTCCGAATGAATCTAAGCAATGTTGTACTGCAAGAAATTTTCAGGGCATCACCCCTGGTAATCTTTCTGCTTTCCAGGGAGTCAAGAAATGCTGAGTGGTGAGAGAGTTTCAGGGCATCACCCCTGGCTGACTCTCTACTTCTCAAGGAATTACCCCTAGACCACTTGGCTTTGCATTGAATGTTAAACTATCTCATTCATTCGACTCTTTTCACGTAGATTCAATTTCTCCCACTGGGCCTGAGACACTCAGGTGGTTCTATAAGCGTGTGAACAGAACTGGAGTATCAAAACTCCATTTACAGGTACATGGATTTAAACCAACCTTTTTTTTAGAATCCTATAAAGTCCTTCCAAAAGACTATATGTTATCAATCACCCCCAGCAGACTGTAAAGTCTGCATAATCACAGCGAGTCAATGGATGAACCATACTCCCACTGTATTTTGGTTGATTAATATTACGACCGTTTGATAGTATTTATCAGTGTTACCCCAACAATCAATGTTGGATGTGGTCTGATTAAATCAAATAGTAACTCCTTGAGACTTGAAACCAAGATCCAAGGTTGTTATTTATACATTCTTCTAGAAAGGCTGTGACAGTTCAACCATCACTTTCCGATCTTAAGAATCTTATAACCAACCTTTACTCCTTGCACTAAGATATTTCACGAACAGTCACCATCTGAACGTGTATGCAAAATCTCCAGTCCTACCTTCAAGCACTAGTGCTAAATGCCTCTATTTGCGGAAGTGGAGTAAATGTTATTCACTCTTTATCCACAAATTCATAAGCATCTTCTAGGCAGACTTCTCGATATTACATAATAATGTAAACCATTATTTTGCAACTAATATCTTAATTGAGTAAGTAGTGTAATGTAGCATATCAGTAACTATACAAGACAATTTATGGTTTATCCTTTCAGTGAAATCATTTCACTCGGAGGTGGGCCAAACATTAGCGCCAAAATCATGCCGTAGCCTATATCTGAGCATGGAATACTCTCTTCTCTGGTAATATCAGAGATTCCTCCAAATATTCTGATAAACTGATCGGCGTTTCTAGCAGTCGTCAGACCAATTGTCTATCACTCAAAAGCTCCCACTAGTTTGTATCCTTCATAAGAACCCGAAGGTCAATATGAACAAGCTGTGATACTTCTTCAGCTCTTTAACCCTTTCCAAATTGAAAGGTTACTTAGTCATTTTTCCTTTGAGATAGAGTTCTTAGACTGGGAGATAGGAATCACCCTTAGCCAGTCTTCAGATCTTATCTTTAAGATACATGCACTAATTAATAGATGCTGAAAAATCGTTTATCTAAATACGGAAACCATTTGTCTTAATAGTTTATGATGTGTTACATATACCTTTTCAGCATTATTAGTGGTTCTGACTTTATCAAAAAAAGTCTGAGTCTTGGAATCGTATACAAATGTCATATTCACTTTCTTTAAGGCAACTATATTATCGATTTGAAAGTGAATCCATTCGTTCCAACCAATCTGAAAATAGAAATTAAATTTCTGCGATATTCAAGGATTAAAATCCGAAAATTGTTTCCTTATATCACTCCCACTATTTTAGCTGAAATAACAGCCCGTTGTCTACTCTTCATCATGAATGCCCAGCTACATTGTTCTTACAAAAGAACTTTAGCTTTCGAGTCAAATTACTCGGTTAAGAAAGTCTCGAAGGATTCATGGGTTAGTAATCCGAAATCACTTTCCTTATCCTATATTTTCTTTTATTAATATTTCGGTTTAGCCTTTAACTTATTTAGTCTAGATGACTTACACTTGTAGACATTTACCTTCCCATTCTTGGCTTTCTTCAATGGAAATGGCCGTGAACTACAGTTCATTTGAGTAGACACTACTCATGAACTGTTGGATGTCCAGTGAGATTGATGCCAAATCATTCTCGTCATCCTTGAACTAATTTTAATTTGTCTCCCGTTCAACACGAGTGACAGCAGTGACATTGTTATCAATGTCACTTAACTTTGTAGGCTCAAGAGGAACTTCCTCTTCCGAAGATTTAATTTGCATTCTTGATTATTGAGTTCAACGTTCTTGTTACTTTTCCACTTTTACGAAATCATCATCAGTCAATTTATCGTGTTTAGCAGTTTAGATATCTTGAGATGATATGTAGTTGTAAATTAATTTATGACAGAAATATAAATCAAATCATACACCACAACAAATATATGTTTGAGGAATTATAAACGTGATGTCATGCATGCTATTTATCCTACCATTCCAAGGATTTAATCTCACACATACAGTGCCGCCTTAGGGTAGGTCAAAGAGGTGACGATTAAATTGAGACAATCTCTCTCAACAATTAACTAAGAATCAAACATCTACATTTAATTGTTGATTACCTTCCTTTTTCAGCCAAGATATTTCCAAAAATATCCGTGTGAGTGTGACCTACTGTTTCAGATCTCAAAGTACGCCCCGAGTATGCCGCCTTAGGGTCGGTCAGTGACTGGACGAGTACCCAAAATCCTATCCTTTCGGAGACCAAACCATGCATTTTGATAGCGGTGAAGGCCATCCTGTGGGGCGAAATCAAAGTGGCACAGGCGTCACCATTCTCTCACTTGCTTGTGTCAATAGTAGGCGGTGGGGTCGGTTGTCACTTTCCCGCTCCCACTCGTTATTTTGATAATTAGGTAGTCTCATTAGGATTTTAGAATTTTCTAACAATCCAAAGATGATAGATCATGAATATTTAATTTAATCCTCCCACTAGTTTATCGGTTTCAAATACCATCTAACTAGTGTCACTATATTCAAGATTTTGCATTTTTATGGATTTATAAAACTTCCTTGTGTAGACACTACACAATTAAAATTCACCAAGAATTTTATAATCCTAATGCATTAGGACTTATGATTTTCCAATAATTTGAAAAACAATAAATCACAAAAATTTAAAGCTCCAATTAGTTTATCGGTTCTAAATACCGCCTAACAAGGGTCACATCATTCATGATTTTCCAATTTTTCCGAAAATTTAGAAATCTCATTTGTAGACACTACACAAATAAAATTCACCAAAGAATTTTATAGTTCTAATTGGTCATGATAAAGTCTTAGGATTGTAGAATTTTTCCAATAAATCGAAAAACAATAAATCAAGAAAAACAATCACTAACTTATCGGTTCCAAATACCGCCTCTAGTTGGTATCCAATTTTCATGATTTTCCAATTTTTTATTACCAAAATTCTATTTATGTAGACACTACATAACCCAAACCCCGAAGAATTCATGATCCCAAAATAAGTTTACCATTCGAATTTTATATCCTGATAAAATTCCGTTTCCTATAATTAATTTAATTTATTTTTAATCTAAATTAATTATCGTATTCATACATGTCTAATTAATGCCAAAGTTAATTTTCTACATGTATGCATATGCTAGGAGTGAAATTCATGAATATGATGCATGACATGGCTATATCACATAAATAATCATACAAGAAAATATATGCGAAAAATAAACAACTGAGATGGACCGTTGGTACCCCGTATCTAATCTATGAACTAAATAAATAAACCCTACATTCAAAAATTTATAGCCTTCAATGTCTGGCCGCTTGCCGCCGGTATATTAATTTTCTGCTCCGTTTTCTCAATAGAAGTTCTCCAGCCGAGTTGGTCAGGGAGCTATTCTTCCTTCTTGCAGGTAATAGGTTCGGTTCCCTTCAACTGCAACCTTTATCTTTGAAAAATTGATTTTTCTGGATGTTATAAAAAAAAATTTGTCGGCTGGGGGGAAGGGAGAGTTGAACTCACGTCCTTATGCTCCTGGTTCAGCGCCTATTGATTTTTCTGGATGTTATAAAAAAAATTGCGTCGGCTGGGGGGGAAGGGGGAGTCGAACTCATGTCCTTATGCTCCTGGTTCAGCGCCTTGACCACTGCGCCACTACTGCTGGTTGTTGTTCTTCGAAATATAATTAAATACAACAGGGCCGCTGATTCCATAATTTTTCTAGCTACTAGAAAATTAAATTACAACAAAATAAATTACATAATTTCCTATACCCAGAAAAATTTGGGTTTACAATAGATCTAACGGTAAACAAGTACCAACCCCAATCCATCTCGTCAACCAAAACATTCAACCACACATTTACATATAAAAACATATAAAAGATGCAATATTTATTCAATTCTACACCTTATTAATTAATTATGCAATCAAGATCGCTAAATCGCTTTAACACGCTCTTATACCACATCTTTGGATATACGAAACCCGAATCCGAATCCGATCCATAATTGGATCTTGGATCGATTCACAAGACCGATCGAGGCGACTTTCGATCATGCACTGTGAAGCAACGAATAAATTCACATGCGATTTACCATGATTTGATTCGCTTAAATAATTAACATAACTATAAGAAGGTTGAAGGTTTACCTAATTGAAGATGAATAGTAAATGGACGAGAGAGGAGAAGCCGTTGTCTTCCGGATTGTATCTCTAATGACGACTAGTGGGCGCCGATCCTCGCCGTAGAACCTCCTCGAATATCCACAAGAAAAACCCTAGGTTTTCTTCTCTTAATAAACTAGAACAAGAAACTAATTTTCTTTTATATTTTATGAAAAGTGGAGCACTTTTGTGGTGATTATTGTGTTGGGAGGAACTCTCTTTATATAGGAAAATAACTAGTCAAGAGAGTTATCATTTTCACACCACAATTACCCATTCCCATAAGGAAAGATATTTGTCATAAAATAAGAGATAATTCCCAAAAAATCAATCTCTCTTATTTTTTATTAATTATCCAACAAATAAATAATTAATTAATTACAATATGACATAATCTAGGAAAATTTCTTTTCCTAATTTATTCACATGGGGCGCCACTTATATCATTAATTTTAATAGAAAATGTCTTTTCTATTTTACATATTATTTACCAAATAAATAATATTGCATATTCATTAAATAGACCAACTATTTAATTTATTCTCGAGATTCCATAAAATGAGAAAACACTCGCGTGTTAGGAGCCAACCCGGGGACGATGGACCTATAACCAGTAGCTACAATAAATTGAATAAAATATTCATCGATCAGAATATTTCTACTCAACTTATTAATTTGGAATTACATACCATAAATCCAAATCGAACTCGATCGATTATAGATATAACTTATTCTCAAAACATCGAGTCGAGTCGATAATTGTCCATTGATATAATCATTACATATAAATTAACCCTTCATAGACTATCCGTAATGAGCGGGATTATTTCCGTAAAACTTCTTTAATACATCTTATCCTTATTTTCCATTAAGCCACTAGTGATCAATTAGTTCATAACCAATACGAACTCCGCGGATCGATCGGTTTCTAGGATTAACAAATAAGGGATTGTCTTTCTACTTCCGCGAGGAAGGAATGGATTCCATATCATGAGACACACACTTCTCACTCATTCCGAATAGTGCCAACGTAAAGTGATTCGGATTTGCGCCTCTTAGCGATCCTTAACGAACACATCAAACCCTATCTGAAACAAGCGAGTGCAGTAATCACTTCAGGATTAAGGTTAATCCATATATGATCATCTTGTGATTTAATATGATTTCTCAATAATGGAATTATATGAGAAACTCAGATTAAATCGGTCCAGTCCTATATGACAACATCATATAGAAATGCCCCAATTAGATAAGCAATATCGACGGTCCGGATAAGACGGTCACACCTTAAAGTGTTCTGGACGCATTAATGGTGGTTTAATCAATAGATCCCATACTTTGATTAGTTCACCAAGGACTAATAGTTCAAGTGTATCACCATAAACTTAATCCTCACGTGTGACACACACTAAGTTATATGGCTACATATGATACGAATTGGGGTTTTCAGCAGTGTATTAAATATAAGCACGAATAAAATAATAAGATGAGAATAAATTTGTCATTTATCATTCATAAAAACAATTACATGAATTGTCTTTCGGGCCCTACTTTCAACAATCTCCCACTTGCCCGTAAGGACAAGCAACAATTGTCTTTCGGGAACACTATATCTAACAACATCATGTTATTCTTGGTAAGACACAAATCTATATCACGATAAGTAGGTGGTCGGATAAAGTGAATAACTCCGCTTGAGTCTTTGAGGGGCACCATGAGTATAGGGACTTCACGAATGAACAACCACCAGAGTTACTAAGACCCCAAGTATGAAAGGACTTCACCGAAGCGTGTACCTTATCGGGGCCATCCGTGGCTATTGGTGTGATCCACCAATAGGTTGCACCATGCTTAGTGCCCTTGAATACTTTGATGGATATCGAAACCGAATCCGGATCCGATCCATAATTGGATCAAGCAGGTCGATTCACAAAGACCGATCGAGACACTCAAACTTGCATAGCTTAAAGCTACAAATAAATTCGCATGCGATTTTACCACGATATGACCCACATAAATAATTAACAATCTACAAGAAGGTTAGTAGATTTACCCAACCGGAGAGAAGCCGTAATCTTCTGAGTTGTATCTCCAAGCGACGAATGGTGGACGTCTATCCACGTCGTAGAACCTCCTTGAATATGCTTCAAGAAAAACTCCAGTTTTTCTTCTTCCCAATGGCTAAGACAAGAAAGCAAAATTTCTCTCTTATTCAAAAAAGACTACGTCCCTTTTTCTTTCAAAATTGGTGCTGCATGTTCAAAAAAATTATGTTGGGGAAACTCTTTTTTAATAGGAAAATCACTAATAATTTGAGAGTTTATCTTTTACACACAAATTTATCATTTCCTTTAAGGAAAATAAAACATTTATCCAATAGCAAAACAAATTTCCTATTTATCCAATAAGAAAACTAATTTCTTATTTATAATTATTTAACACATAAATAATTACATTATCCACATTATAATTAATTAGGAGAAAATTTCTTTTTCCAAAACCAAAATAATATGGTGCCACTTTATGCCATTTGTCATAATAGAAAATGTCTTTTCTATTTTACATTTTATTTACCGAATAAATAATATTTTCGCATATTAATTAAATAGACCAACTATTTAATTTATTCTCGAGGTTCCATAAAACGATAAAACACTCGCGCGTTAGCAGCCAACACGGGGACCATGGACCTATAACCAATAGCTACAATAAATTGAATAAAATATTCATCGATCAGAATATTTCTACTCAACTTATTAATTCCGGAATTAAGCCACAATAAATCCAAAACTGAACTCTATCGATTATAGATATAACTTATTCTCAAAAGCGTAAAGTCGATAAGTGTCCATTGATATAATCATTACATATGGATGACCCTCCATAGACTATCCGTAGCAAGCGAGGAATATTTCCGTAAACCTTCTTCAATACATCTTATCCTTATTTACCATCAACCCACTAGTGATCAATTAGTTCATAACCAATACGAACTCCCAGGATTCATCGGTTTCTAGGATTAAAAAATAAGGGATTATCTTTCTACTTCCCTTGAGGAAGGAATGGATTCCATATATGTGAGACACACACTCCTCACTCATTGCAGAATAGTTCCAACGTGAAAGTTATTCGGACCGCGCCACTTAGCGATCCTTAACGAACACATCAAACCCTATCCTGAAACAAGCAAGAGTTTGTAATCACTTCAGGATTAAGGTTAATCCATATATGATCATCTTGTGATATAATAAGATTTCTCAATCACAGAATTATATGAGAAACTCTGATTAAATCGGTCCAGTCCTATATGACTACATCATATATAAATGCCCCACTTAGACAACCAATGTCGACGGTCCGGAGAAGACGGCACACCATAAAGTGTTCTGGACGCATTAATGGTGGTTTAATCAATAGACCTTATACTTTGATTAACTTCATCACGGACTAACATTTCAAGTGTATCACCATAAACTTAATCCTCATGTGTGACACACACTAAGTTATATGGCTACATATGATACGACTTGAGGTTTTCAGCAGTGTATTACTTATAAGCACGAAGCAAATAATAAGATGAGAATAAATCTATCATTTATTAATTATAAAAACAATTACTGAAATTTTCTTTCGAGTGCTACTTCCAAAAATCTCCCACTTGCCCGTACAGACAAGCAACAATTGCCTTTCGGGCACTCTACATCTAACAATCTCCCACTTGCCCGTAAAGACAAGCAACAATTGTTTTTAGAGCACCACACCCTTATTCTATCTATTCACAACACTCTCCCACTTGCTCTAAAGAAGATGAGACATATCTCCCAATATCATACCCGTTTATATTTAATATTTAAGCGCTTATTAGTGACATTAGATGTCTTGAGAGAGATCGTTCGAGGGATGTAAATCAGGGAGTTAAGCACTCGGGTGACCGAATGAGTTCACTCGGTCGACCGAGCCCACTGTCGATCGACCGAGGCCTGTTTTCATCCGTTAAATAGCCACGTCTTTATGGTTAGGTTAACTTAATAGAATTTATCATCTCGGTAGGTATGGCCGCGACTACGTTGCTCGTCGATTTTAATTAGCGTCACGATTAGGAAATACCAATATAGGGCTCTGGGTGGCTCGTGAATGATCTTCCGGGGCTTTCGGCGAGATCTAGGTAGGTTTTGTATTAGGGAATTGGCGTCACCTAGTTATCGTGAGGTCGTAGACTAGCATGAGACACAAAGGTAATTGTTAGTTGGGCGAGGGCTTGGCGTCGTTTAGGAAATGCGCCGCTAACCACGGGAATGTTGCACAGGCAGGTGTGCGATTAATATCGGCATCGCCAAAGTCGTAGCGTGTGAGTTATATGAGATGGAGGCACCAAAAGCGAAGTCACGTAACAATACCCACGGTGATTTAGTGACTTACCGGTGCTAAGTCAAGATTAAAGAGGATGACTCCGTAGCCAATCTAAGATAGATACAAGCGGATTGTGGTTAATAAGTTCGAGTTTATTATATAAATTATCTAGGTCCAAGCGATAAAGACTATAATTGGGGAGGTTAATTACGTTGTGTCCAAGTCGTGTCTTTACTTTTCTTGTCTTATTTTGGTAGTGTAGACCGCCTCTATGTCCTTGACATGTTTAATTAATTGTTTATATATGAAATGACCCATGGTGGTTCACTGTAGGATCGGCGTGATTCTATTCAGCTATACTCGATGGGCTAGTCCTCTTGCTAGTCTTGGTTTATGGTGGTGAGTATATTTTAACTTTGATTGACCACGTCATCAAGTTTTTAGCGCCCGTTGCCGGAACCAGCAGTCAATTTTATTTATAAATAATTTTTATTCATGTCAAGTTTTTGTTTTAGAAGTCGGTTTTTACGTTTTGAGTCCCTCACGGTTATGCTGCTCACGCGAAAATTCGATTCTTAAAAAAAAAAATATAAAAAAATAAATAAAAAAAAATATAAAAAATAAAAATTATTCGCTCGACCGAGAGGCCTCATTGGTCGACCGAGAATGTATTTTTGTTTACACGATTTTCGATTTGTGTTTTAGTGCGGAATTTCGGCGTGTCTGTTTATTCCCGTATGTTTAATCCCTGGAGTGCGATGGCGGCATGGAAACCATGTTAAAATCGAGTCTCTGATGCATTTGTTTTGTTTTCTTACATTTTCTACGTTTTGCGAGAAACCAGGGAAACAATAATCCAAGTCAATAATTTTATGGTATGAGAAAATAACCCGACAAACATGTGGAGCTACGAATCTAAGATGGGAAAGCGATGGAAGCAATACCTTTAAAGCACAAAGATGACTCCGAAAAAAAAAAAAATTTTAAAGGCTTAAATTCTTACGTGGTACAATGTTGAAGGCAAAGTACTACCTTTTTTGCTTATGTTTTACTACCTTTTGGTTTTTGAGCATAAGTTAGCCTATCTCAGGAACCTTAGAATGAATCTTGCCGGAGTTGGTTTGTAAGATTAATTTTATTAGTGTGGAAGGTTACGCCCCAAATCTATCTCATCTAGAGGTGTAGGGAAGCATGTAGTCGTTGAAGGAGCGAGTGAATAAAGAGTTCCTCGTGGATTATTAAAATCACTTTGTCCTATGCATAAGATTTAGCCTCTTGGCCATGGGAGCAACAAATTGTGTAGTTTAAGCATTCACAATCTAAAGAAGGCGTTGAGTTTGAGAGACACCATCTTTTGCTTCGTTGATGTTTATGGTGATGGCTTCTCGGTGAACCCACCTTAAACAAAAAGCGAGATTACGCTTTGGGTGAAAATTTAGAAATCGAAGAATCTTTGTACATAGGTTGGAAATGGTTTAACCATGGTTGGCGAGTTCAAGCGAGCTTGGCTCAATCAACTCCCCTCCACGTGTGATGTATATTCTGGCTGAGTTCAACAAGAGTTAGCATAGCCGATAAGCCGCCGGGCTAAGCGGGGCTTATCTTGTGGATTGGCTGGCTTGTCACATATGTTCCAACGAATAAGGCGGCATAGGCTGAAACTACATAACCGACCTTATTCGAAGTGCTTTGATTCATTGTTTCTTATTGTCAAGGCCAAAACCGTAATTTTAAGCTGAGTTTCTTAGAATTCACTAATTCAAAAAAGCTGAGAGCCGAGGTAAGAGCTTTGTATAAATGGTATGGCTAAATGTCGTTTCCTAGGTCTCATGACCAAGGAAGGTATTAATCCATAAAAGCAACAAGCCCACCTCTTATAGTGCTCGGAAGGGTCAAAGTCAGCGATCCAAGAATGATAATTGACAAGGATACTTTTGGAAGAGGCGGTGAGGACTCTAAACTCAGGAACTACTTCTTTAAAACCCTTAGGATTTCTTTTTAGGATTTTAGGTTTTCTTTCTTTGAGTAGCGTGACATATGTTGAGTTTTTATTTTGCCGTGTTCCGAGTGGCCATTGGGCTAGGATGTGCAAAACTTTTTACTCAATATAGGCCCACGTGAAATAAGTTCCGTAGGAGAGTGAAAAATTGCTAAAGAAAGGAAATTTAGCAAACAACCTTAAGATGGAAGCATTAAGAGAGCTTGAGAATTATTGAAAATGTGAGAGAATGATTAGTGCGAACAAGAACAATTTGGCCAACTTCCAAAACCTTTTAGAATGGTGATCCAAGTGAAAATCCAAAGTAGTGTGCAATTCATTACTTGCAATTATCTTACCTTTCCTTTTACACTTTTTCACCTTCAAACTTTGATCCTCTCACCAATGTCACCACTGACTGGTTCACATTTCTAACCATTCTTTCATCGCCTCTCTTTCTTCCCATCCGTTTCACTCTCACCAATCTCAATGCCTTAACCATTTTCAATTTTTGATAACACAATTTCTTACCCACCCTTTATCTTTTTTCTTTAACCTTATGTGTATCTTTTCTGAACCCATCATACTCTCAACCTCCATTTTGTTTACACAATCCCCTATGTGTTCTGGAATTTGAAATATTGCTCGAGTTTTAATGATTATCTTTTATCATTTTGATTTTCATGATCTAGTTGGGGTAAGTGTAGCTCGACCTAGCTAGATTTTAAAGGATTTTTGGTTGACGAATTACTACTTATCTTTTTACGGAAGTTTTAAATTTCACATTTTTCCGTCTATTCCGGCATTTCTAGATGATAAGTTTTGTTACGAAATATCACATGATCCGACCTTGTTGATGGCGGTTATGACTTTTACGTGATACATTGGTTTATTAGTAATTTGAGGAGTAGCTACATCTCCTCAGTTGTTGATATCAATGCAAGCGAAGTTCTGCGCTAAGTATTTGATTTTATTTTTAGCCAATAGGTCGCATTCAATCTGTTATACCTTACTAAGGTTCTCTTTTCTGGATTGAATACCTTTTAGTCGAGTCACCCTCGTGTTTTTCCCACGTCGGGTAATGCTTTTTGATCTTTGTCTTCTCCACCCGGTTTTAAGAAAATTTAGGCGGTGGCGGTTGTAGATGAGACCACCATCTTTAGTTGCTTGTTTATTTTCTTTCTATTTAGTATTTTCTTGTCTTTGGTTGTATAAAATAAAGTGGCTTAAAATGTTTTTCGGTATTCATACCTCATTACTGCCACATTATTCTATAACTTCCATAGACATGGTGTTAATGCTTGGTTTAGTGGAGTTTGTCTGCTTATATAGGTTTTCACTTGCTTCTCCACAGCGTCTTGACATTTACTCGATATTGTTCCTTTACTTGAGAGCCGTTTCAGGCTAAGTCTTTTCTTAAATTCTCATTTATTTTTGTCATTGAGGACAATGCCATGTTTAAGTGGGGGTAGGAGACTTAGCCATGTTATGTTATAATTGAAAATTGGATGAAGCGGCATAAAATTGAAAAAAATTGAATAAATACCATATTATTAGGTATCTAGTTCCCTTAGAATTGTGATTTCTAGCTAAGAATTGATAGGAAATGAACCAAAGTGCATGAGTCGTGATCATTTTATACTTATGTTAAGTAAATTTAAGGATATTCATGCTCGTTTTTGCAAGTAGTTATTTATTATTCAATTACTCAAATCACATGAATCAGTATACCCGCTTAAATCATAATAAGCTTGAAGAAATTATGTGTACATTGCATAGATGATTGGTTATGTAGACTTAGTGTCGATACTTATTGGTGATGTATTCTTATCTTCTTGCCAACAAAAGCGGAGTAATAAGCTTGAGGCGTACGTGTTTTAGCAAAATGTTAGACCACTTGGGCTTGTAGTAACATTACCAAAGTAGCCCGGCTTGTGGTAATATTCGATCTATATACATGATTTAAGATGAGGATACTACTAAAAGTTTTCTTCCTTGAGATTAATAGTATTTGAAAAATATGAAGATATGAAAAATATTCAACTCTTTAAGAGGCTTTGAGTAGTACTCGGTCTCAGTCAAAAAACCCTATGAATGCGCTCTTGCTTATTGCTCTAGTGCTTCAAAAATAAAAGGCATAAAAGTATGAATCTTTGAGGTTGGTAGAGTTGAGATTACGAAGTGCATAAACTACAATCTTGCTCACGAATATATAAAACCTAATGCACATACACACGTCAACTGCGATTCATAGTGAGTAGTGAATAATGGATATCTTATAAGCATGACTAGTATGAGTCGACTTGAGTTTCTTGTGTAAGTATGATTTGACCATAGAAAATGTTGTCTTGGGGAATGACTTATTGATGCTTTGTTAAGACGATCAAAGTCTAAGTGGGGAAGTAGTTGATGGCGGTCAAATTATACCCGTAAAGTCATCAACATTGACCTTAATCGAGATTAATAATATATATTTCATATTAAATCACATGTTTATATTTAATATTTAATGTTATGTGATTTATATTATGTAAATTGGTATTTAATTGTTTTTATTATTTAAAGCCGATTTATTGTGTGATAATTATTGATTTCGCAGATCACAACAAATCGAGAGGATTAATGTCATTCAATCAATTATATCAAGATAAAGAAGGAAGAAAATCGGGCATTAATCAAAGAGATAAATCGGATCAAACAGCGTGCGGTGGGAACAAGGCAGGCGAGAAAAGCGATTGTGGCAGCGTGAAAAGTTAGGTTCGGTCGGCCGGGCGATGCTTGATCGACCGAGTGTCACCTCTCGGTTGACCGAGCCTCGGAGTTTAGGTCGGTTTGGTTTTAATCGTGCTTATCTTCTAGAACCATTACTAAGTCGGCAAAAACCTCTATATAAACAAGCGACTCGAAATTGTAATACACACCAAATACACCAACATATCCGCTTCATTCTTTCTTCAATTTTATAGCTTTGATACAATGTAGTTTATTGAAGGTTTCCGACAATTTTAAAGAAATTTGCAATATGTAAGCCTTTATTTTTACGTCTCTTTCTTTCAAGTAATTAATCCCTCCCAATTATGCTTTATCGTTTGAGTTAGTTAATTCATAGCTAGATGATGTAGATCTAGGCTATGGCGTTAGGGATGTGGCGACACCTTGTCTATGAGGATCCCTTAACCTCACGTCATATATGTTTAACGATCTATTCATGAATCTGTTTGGTTTAATTAATGTGTATCTCAAGTAGTTTATATGATTTCTTTCTGAGTTTTCTGTTTAATATATTGCCGTATGATGAAGCTTTGAGAGAGATCGTTCGAGGATGTAAATCACAGGGAGTTAAGCACTTTCGGGTGACCGAATGAGTTCACTCGGTCGGCAGAGCCCACTATTCGGTCGGCCGAGCCCTGTTTTCATCCGTTAAATAGCCCGTCTTTATGGTTAGGTTAACTTAATAAATTTATCATCTCATTAGGTATAGCCCGCGGCTCGTTGCTCGTCGATTTTAATTAGCGTGCGATTAGGAAATACCAATATAGGGCTCTTAGTGACATTAGATGTCGAGGCAAGCAGTAAAGCGATCGACTAGGTTGTCGGTTTGGCGATCTTTAGGACCCGAGCGTCGCCTCTCTACGCGATCTGTGCGAATATGTGGTACTCTTTCTCAATATGCTTTTGACCTCTTGTGATTGCGAAGATCCTTTGCATAAGCTACCTTTCCACTTGTTTTCTGACAAAGTGATATCGACTTACAAGACACGGAATCACTACCCGATCAACAAAGAACTTCTCAAGCCTGCTTGCCTCTTTGCATTTGCTCCAAAAGCTACTATGTATTCGACTATGAGTCAAATTGTCGATCTTTGAATTTCTCAGGACAATAGCTCCATCACTATGATAAAACACTAAGCCCGAAATCAATTAACGATCATCCTTAATCTGATTGTAAGTCAGAATCAGTGTAGTCAACAATGCTCAAGTATGCACCTAAATATAGACGCATATTACTCCTCATTCTCCGAAGATACTTGAAGATGCACTATACTGCTATTCAACGTCCGAATCCAAGATTCGACTTTAATTGACTTCAATAATCCGACTTTCTCTATCCATAAGAGAATCTATACTATTTTCTCTATATCCGAAGATTGAGAGAATTATTCTGTGAGTGGTTGGGTAGGAAACCTCGCATTGAATATTGCATACAAAAATGCATCATCATCTTAACCAATATGATGGATGGGATACTTCCACAACTTGTTCTCATGAATTCGAACTATCGATTTCAAAGAATATAGTCTACTTCTCTAATTCAGAGAAGCTTGGCTCGTCAGTTCCTGACTTCAGATAACACACTCATGTTGTTCTCAACTGTTGCAGTGTTGTCTTTGTCATTAACACTAATACTCACTACTTCACCAATATTGATATCCTAGTCTCCAGAAGACATATCAATATTCATGTCGAACCCTCATGTGACCTTTAATGACCTAGAGGTTTGCTTTAATCCACCAATGGATATAAGCACGGCGATCAATCGCCATTGGATTTAAGCTAAATCCCATACATTTCTGTTCCGAATGAATTGAAGCTCCATTGTTCCGCAAGAAAGTTGCAGGGCATCACCCCTTGTAATCTTTTTGCTTTCCATATAGTCAAGCAAAGGTGAGTGGTGAGAAAGTTTGAGGCATCACCCCTTTTAAACTATCTCTTCTCGAGGGAATTAACCCAAGACACTTAGCTTGCTCACGAAAGTTAAACTCTCTCATTCATTCGCATCACGTAGATCAATTACTCCCACTAGGCACTGAGACACTCAGGTGGTTCCATGGGATTGTTATGAGCTGGAATACCAAAACTCCATTTACAGGTTTATGGCTTTAAACCAACCTTCTTTTATCAGAATCCTATACAGTCCTTGGAAAATACCATAGGTTATCAATCACCCTCAGTAGACTGTAAAGTCTGCACAATCACAGCGAGTCAATGGATAAACCATATTCCTACTACACTTGGGTGGATTGATATTCTGATCTGGTTTAATAGTATTTATCAGCGTAACTCTCAACAACCAATGTTGGATATGTTCTGATTAAATCAGATAGTAACTCCTTGAGTAACTTTACTTCAAGATCTAAGGTTGTTATTTAAACATTCTTTTAGAAAGACTGCGACAGTACAACTGTCACTTTCCGATCTTAGGAATCTTATAACCAACCTTCACTCAATGCATTAAGATATTTCGCGAATAGTCACCATCTGAACGTGTATGCAAAATCTCCTGTCCTACCTTCAAGCATAAATGCTAAATGCCTCTATTTGCGGAAGTGGAATAAATTTACTTCACTCCTTATCCACAAATTCATAAGCATCTTCTAGGTAGACTTCTCGGTATTGCATAATAATGTAAACCGTTATTTTGCAACCAATATCTTAATCGAGTTAAGCAGTGTATTGTATCATAAAAACAAAATAAGGTAATCCTTGGTTTATCCTTTCAGTGAAATCATTTGACTCGGAGGTAGGCCGAGCATCAATGCCAAAGCGTATTTATTGCCTATATTTGAGCTTGGAATACTCGTTTCTCTGGTAATTTGAGAGATTCCTCCAAATATTTAGATAAACTTAGGTGTTTCGAGTAGTCATTAGGCAAAGTGTCTATTACTCAAAAGATCCAACTAGCTCGTATCTTCGTAAGACCCAGAAGGTGAATATGAACAAGCTATGATACTTCTTTAGCTCTACTACCCTTTCTAATTGAAAAGTTACATAGTCATTTTCCTTTGAGATATTGTTCTTAAATGAGAGATAGGAATCACCCTTAGCTTGGTCTTGAGATCTTATCTTTAGGATATATGCACTAATTAATAGATCTTTGAAGAATCATTTATCTAAATCCGGAAACCATTTGTCTTAATAGTTTATGATGTGTTACATATACCTTTTCAGCATTACTTAGTAGTTCTGACTTTATCAGACAAAAGTCTGAGTCCCAGATTCATACTACAAATGTCATACTCACTCTCTTTAAGGCAACTATATTATCGATGTGCAAGTGAACCCATTTGTTCTATGAAGCTGAAAGCAGAAATTAAAGTTCTCCGATATTCAAGGATTAAAATCGAAATTTCTTTCCTTATATCACTCCCACCATCTTCCATTGAAATAAGCGCCCGTTGTCTACTCTTTTATCATGAATGCTCGGCTACCTTGTTCTTGCAAAAGAACTTTAGCTTCGAGTCAAAATACTCGGTTAAGAAAGTCTCTGAGGATTCATAGGTTAGTGATCGAAATCACTTTCATTATCCTTTACTTTCTTTTATTAATATTTCGGTTTAGCCTTTAACTTATTTTGTTTAGATGACTTACACTTGTAGACATTTACCTTCCCATTCTTGGCTTTCTTTAAAGGAAATGGCCATGAACTAGCGATTCATTTGAGTAGACACTACTCATGAGCGTAGGATACTAGTGAGATTGATACCAAATCTTTCTCGTCATCTTTAAACTAATTTTGTTTTGTTTCTCATTCAACACAGTGACAACGGTGACATACTTATCAATGTCACTTAAGTTTACAGGCTCGAGAGGAACATCCTCATCGAAAATTTAATTTGCATTCTCGATTATTGAGTTCAAGCGTTCTTGTTACTTTTCCACTTTTACTGAAGTCATCATTAGTCAATTTATTGTGTTTAGCGGTTTAGATACCTTGATATGATATGTAGTTGCAAAAATAAATTATGACATAAATATAAATCAAATCATACACCACAACAAATAATGATTTTAGGAATTATAAACATGATGTCATGCATGCAATTTATCCTACCAATCCAGGATTTAATCTCACACCTCATTCTTTGCCTTAGGGTAGGTCAAAGAGGTGGCGATTAAGTGAGACAATCTCTCTCAACAATTAAACCATTTAAGAATCGAACATCTCTTATTTGATTGTTGATTACCTTCCTTTTCAGACCAAGATATTTCCAAAAAAATATCCTTGTGAGTGTGACCCTCTTGTTTGATTTTTAAGTGCATGCAGTATGCGCCGTAGGGTAGGTCGGTGACCCGGCAGTACTCAAAATCCTATCCTTTCGGAAACCAAGCCTTGAATTTTGATAGCGGTGAAGGCCATCCGGAGGGCGAAATCAAAGCGACGCATGGCGTCACCATTCTCTCACGTGCTTGTGTCAACAATAGAAGCCGTGGGTTGGTTGTCACCTTCCCCTCTCCCGCTCGTTATTTTTAAAATTAGGTAGTCTCTTTAGGATTTTAGAATTTTATAACAATCCAAAAACAATAGATCGTGAATATTTAATATAATCCTCCCACTAGTTTATCGGTTTAAATACCGTCTAACTAGTGTCACTATCTCACGATCCTCAATTTTTATTGATTAAAATTCCTTTGTGTAGACACTACACAAATAAAATTCACTATAAATTTACGTAATCCTAATACATTAGGACTTCATGATTTTCTAATAATTCAAAAAACAATAAAACACAAAATTTTAAGCTTCCACTAGTTTATCGGTTCTAGATACCGTCTAACAGTGACAATATATTCATGATTTTCCAATCTATCGATTATTTAGAATATCTCTTATGTACACACTACACAATAAACATTCACTAAAATTTTAGAGTCTAATCTTGTCATGATAATAATTTAGGATTGTAGAATTTTCCAATAAATCGAAAAACAATAAATCAAGAAAAACAATCACTAACTTATCGGTTCCAAATTTTCATGATTTCCCAATTTATGATTATCAAAATTCTAATTTATGTAGACACTACATAACCCAAACCTCAAAGTTCATGATCCAAAATTAAGTTTATCATGTGAATTTTATATCGATGAAATTCTATTTTTAAATTAATTTAATTTATTTTTAATCTAAATTAATTATCGTGTTCATACATGTCTAATTAATGTCAATATTAATTTTCTACATGTATGCATATGCTAAGTGGAATCATGAATATGATGCATGGCATGGCTATATCACGTAAATAATCATACAAGAAAGTAAATCGAAAAATAAAGCTACTAAGATGGACCGTTGGTACCCAGTATCTAATTTATAAATTAAATAAATGAACCCAACGTTCAAAAAATTTCTAATCTTTAATGAACATGCTTATTTGCTTGGTATATAATTTTACGGTCCGGATCTTCAATAAAAACCCTACAGTGAGTGGGTTGAAGCTCTTCTTCTTAAATCACCACACGATTGCCTTGCTTTAGTAATGTTCTTTGAAAATTATTTATATACCATACTTCGCCGATTTGAAATTAATTCTAGGTAGTAGGAAATTGAATTACAATAACTAAATTACATAATTTCCTACACCCGAGAAAAATTTGGGTTTACAATAGATCTAACGGTAGCAGATACCAACGATCCATCTAAATCAGCAAAACATTCAATCGTATAAAAAGTTTGAAAGATGCAATTTTATTCTATTCGAGTCCTTATTAATTAATTATGCAATCAAAATCGCCAAAATCGCTTTAACTGGCTCCGATACCACATGTTGGATATCACGAAACCGAATCGGATCGATCCATAATTGGATCGTCGGATCTAATTCACGGCACCGATCGGGACACTCAAACTTACTGTGGAAGCTACGAATAAATTCGCATGCGATTTTACCACGATATGACCCGTAAATAATTAACAATCTACAAGAAGGTTAGTAGATTTACAACCGGAGAGGGCCGTGATCTTCGAGTTGTATCTCAAGCGAGAGGTGGTGGGCGTCGATCACGTCGTAGAACCTCTTGAATATGCTCCAAGAAAAACTCAGTTTTCTTCTTTCCAATAGCTAAGACAAGAAAACAAAATTTCTCTCTTATTCAAAAAAATCTGCGTCCCTTTTTCTTTCAAAATTAGCGTTGCATGTTCAAAAAATTTGTGTTGGGAGAAACTCTTTTTTAATAGGAAAATCACTAATAATTTGAGAGTTTATCTTTTACACACAAATTTAACTTTTCCTTTAATGAAAATAAAACATTTATCCGATAGGAAAACAAATTTTCTTTTATCCAATAAGAAAACTAATTTCTTATTTATAATTATTTAACACATAAATAATTACATTATTCACATTATAATTAATTAGGAGAAAATTTCTTTTCCCAAAACCAAAATAATATGGCGCCACTTTTATGCGGATAATAGAAAATGTCTTTTCTATTTTACATATTATTTACGAATAAATAATATTTTGCATATTCATTAAATAGACCAACTATTTAATTTATTCTCGAGTTCCATAAAGCGAGAAAACACTCGCGTGTTAGGAGCCAACCGGGGACCATGGACTATAACGATTAGCTACAATAAATTGAATAAAATATTCATCGAGCAGAATATTTCTACTCAACTTATTAATTCGGAATTACACCACCATAAATCGGCCGAACTCATCGATTATAGATATAACTTATTCTCAAAGCGTCAGTCGATAAGTGTCCATTGATATAATCATTACATACAGACTAACCCTCCTGTAGACTATCCGTATGAAGCGGGAATATTTCCGTAAACCTTCTTCAATACATCTTATCCTTATTTACCATCAACCCCTTTATTGATCAATTAGTTCATAACCAATCACGAACTCCGGGATCGACCGGTTTCTAGGATTAACAAATAAGGAATTGTCTTTCTACTTCCCTTGAGGAAGGAATGGATTCCATATCACGTGAGACACACACTCCTCACTCATTCGAGAATAGTGCCAACGTGAAAGTTATTCGGACCGGTCCTTTTAGTGATCCGTAACAAACACATCAAACCCTATCACGAAACAAGCGAGTGCGTAATCACGCCGAGGATTAAGGTTAATCCATAAATGATCATCTTGTGATTTAATAAGATTTCTTAATCACGGAATTATATGAAACTCACGATTAAATCGGTCGAGTCTTATATGACTACATCATACATAAATGCCCCTTAGACAACCAATGTCGGCGGTCGGATAAGAGGATCACACCATAAAGTGTTTTGGATGCATTAATGGTGGTTTAATCAATAGACCATATACTTTGATTAACTTCACCACGGACTTTTCAAATGTATCACCATAAACTTAATCCTCATGTGTGCCACACACTAAGTTATATGGCTACATATGATATGACTTGGGGTTTTCAGCAGTGTATTACTTATAAGCACGAAGCAAATAATAAGATGAGAATAAATCTGTCATTTATTAATTATAAAAACAATTACAGAAATTGTCTTTCGGGTGCTACTTCCAACATACTTATGTAACAAAGATAAGCTAAGCTAGAAACAAGTAGGACTCCACGACCTGTTGATAAGCCTGAAGTCAACTCTAGAGTTTGAGTTGGTCACACAAAGATAACTTAATGATAAAACGTTAACCTTTCGTTATAAATCAAAATTATTCAATAGCTTCACCTCTTTACTAGGTTCCTATGTACTTACCTCCATTGCATTGTTTGTTGTATGCTTTGTGGGGTGAGAAGATTAACATGTTCATCCGGAGTTCGATAAGGATTTTGAGGACAACATTTGATGCTTTGCTTGTTGACTTCCTTTTCTTATATTATCTATGATGTATCAAACTATGTTGTTTTTATTTTCAAGATAAATATTGTACTTTATTTTGAAACTAGTTATAAGACAAGTTGTTGTACTTTTATTATGACTTTGTAAGATATCGCTATTGTAAGTTACCTATTTCTATCTTTAGTGATAATGCACAATATTATCACGGTGGCTTAAGCGGTGGTATGGAAGATGGATATCGGCTATTTTGGATGATTTTCTGGTGGTGATGGCGGTGATATGCAGCGGTGATGTGGTGGAGTGAATGAACACTAGGGAGAAATAACTTGACAAGAGTTTTGTCCTCTTTGTCTATTTTTGCATATATCTACGAAATTACACAGCCCCTCCTTTTATAGGCAGGGCAAGAGCTAGGGACACGGGGTAGGGGTAGGTAAACAAAATACACACTTGGCGCTAAGCGGACAATCGACTTGCGGCGTCACTTCTGGTCGCTCGAGTCACGATCTGCGGGCTCGCTTCCTCGCTCTTCCTCGATTTCCCCTTTGTCGCTCCTTCCCCGGACTCGTGCCATATCTTGTTGATCTATGATTTAGGATGCTGGGCGGCCCCCCGGGCGATTAAGACCTTATAGGTTCGTAAGCTCATCGTGGGGTTTCTACCCGTGACCCTAACCGATTATTTATGGAGCTATGGCGTGATTGACTCCATCGGGGTGACTAGATGGGCGGTTTCCGTTAACACAGGTGGCGGCCTATTTAGGCACATCAATGGCCCCTCTACTCTATGTCTTTTCCATCTTCGTGGAGGCCAAGCATAGAGTAAAGAATATCTGATTATGCAGTTGTTGGCGTCCTCTTATTATTTGTTTAAGATCGCTCTATTAGCGGGTGATCTCGGGGCATTTTGGAGTGCAGCGATCGACCTTGTCATACAGGCGACTTATTTGCTAAGGGCGCGCTATTTAGTGCGTCTTGCCTCGAAGCGTTTTTGGGTATGGCGACCTTGTGCGTGCTGGCGACTTATTCGCTAAGGGCCACGCTATTTAGTGCGTCTTGCCTCGAAGCATTTTTGGAGTGCAGCGACCTTGTAAATGCAGGCGACTTATTCGCTAGGAGGGCGCTATTTAGTGCGTCTTGTCTCGAAGCGTTTTTGGAGTGCAGCAACCTTGTAAATGCAGGCGACTTATTCGCTAAAGGCGCTATTTAATGTGTCTTGCATCGAAGCATTTTTGGGTCTGGCGACCTTGTAAATGCAAGCGACTTATTCGGCGAGGGGGCGCTATTTAGTGCGTCTTGCGAAGCGTTTTTGGAGTCTGGCGACCGCACCGTTTGAAGCGACTTATTCGCTAAGGGGGCGCTATTTAGTGCGTCTTGCCTGGAAAGCATTTTTTGTCGGGGCGAGCCTGGCGGTGCGAGCTTGCGTTTGGTGGCGTTGAGTGTGAAACTTTGGTAGTAAGGCGGTTGAACCGTCGGATCGTAGTCGCTTCGGTTTCTAGGTAACTGTTGCAACATGGGTGTTGGAGTTTCGATAATTGATTTAATAATGGCGTGATCATTGATGGACGTGCGTTATTACGTGGGCCTTGATTGACCCGCCGTAATGATGGTGATTTTGAATTTCGAAATCCTCAAGGTGACTGCGTGAATCTAGACCGTTGGGTAGCTTTCATCTGGACCGCAAGATCAAAATTTTCTTTTCTATATAAAGGTCCAAACCTCATTCACACAACACTTTTCGGCCCTACAATTTTATTTTAACTTTTCTCTCTCAATTCCGAGTGCTCTTCATCAGCCTTGAGTGTTTTCCGTTGAAGATTTGAAGTTTCCGGCGGCAAACCTTGAGTTTTCCGTTTGCTATTTGCAGTTTCCGACCGCTCTTCAGCCAAAAACAAGGTAATTCTTCATCGACTAAGCTCATTCGATTGTTTTTTCTGTAGTGTTTCGATCGTTCTTTGTGTTTGTTCCTCCCCTTAGCATATCACGCATGACCTGGGGCGTTTGGGGGATAAAGGCTTATGTTTTTGCGTCAATGTTCTTATTTTGGTATGGTTTTCCTTTGAATTGATGCTCTTGTTCTGGGGAAAAGATGGTCTTTTCCTTGACAATTCGAGATGTCCTTCCTTTTTGTATATTTCCTTCTTTCATTGTGGCCTCCCATCCTGCAAAATCGCAGGGAAGGTGTCGAGATGGGTGCGATCACCTCCTTGGTGGTTTACACTATCCCGGGTGATTTTAAAGCTCCACATTTCCTTGTTTTGAAGGATGTCGGATGATGCTTTCAGCCCTGGCGGCGATTCTGATGCGGATCGAGGCGTATAACAATGCCCTAGAAGATGAGCTTGCGATTCTAGCCCGAGGTGGTCGCGCGATGACTACAGAATTGATATAAGAGGCGCGCGGGATATGACCACGAGGATCGCTTCGACTTAGGAGTATGTTTCGAGATCCGGTGCCTAGGCGGAAGAAAAGTCGCAAAAGGCGGCTCGTAGTAGCGAGCGGCGAGTGCTAGTGATCACGGTTGCGGCGATGATACCTCTGCGGTGGAGGTGTGAGTAAGCGTGGGGCGCTGTCGATGGCGAGATGTATGTAGAAAACGCCGCTCTACATAGGTTGATGGGATCAAGTGAGGGCGATCTCGAATCGGTTCCACGCAAGCCTCACAGAGCTTTCTAAGAAATTCAAGAAAAGAAAGGCTGATCAGCCGACCATGACTATAGGAAGCGGCTAAAGGAAGCCTTCAAAGCCTAATAATCACGAGGCCTTAAGGAATTTGCCCGTATGAATGCGTATGAGAAGAATGTGGAGAAACTTGGCGGCGGATCGAGAAAAGTACAAACCTCGCCAAAACCGCCTTGGCGATATTATAATATTGACCCCTGACATCTACGGTTCTCTTTGATCGACTTTAATAAGGAGGAGGAAAAGATGCGGCCCGGCAATCGAGAGGATTTTATTTGTGCTCGCCGCCATGAAGATACCATAATTACGCACTTTGATCGTTTCTTTGCGGCTTCGGCCCGGCTGATCCTTTTTGGTTAAGTTACTACGCGGTGTGAATATTGCCCTACGACTGGCGGTTGGGGGCGCCATTTAAATCATGTCTTTCATTGTTCTTTGCGAGCGATGAAGAAAGAGCCTACTTTTTCCATGTTCAAGCAGTTTCATTAAACTGCGGTACCTCTTTTCAGGCGAGGCCAGCGTGAGGCCAGACTCCCGTTTATTCTTTCATCTCCCCAACAAGATACATAAGCTGGGGATCGCATTTTTAAGGTCGAATTGAAAGTTGGTTGGCCTTTCCTCACTCCTCTCTCCTCATGAGAAATTCTCTATGATTGGTTTTGATGATCCTTTTATGGGCTGAGTATCGATTCCGTCGAGCACTTTGGGTGATAATAGACTCACGATGGGGCGCGCCCTCGAATAGGCATGTGTCTGGATCGATCTCCTGGATATGGCGGAACCGTATCACGGCGAGCCGGGTGTGGGGGCGCGAAAGCCCGACCTCTGGTGGCTATTATCTACGAGAGGCGACTACGATTGGGTCGGAGAATGTCATATTAACCGTTGCTTTCCCTCGAGTGTGCGGCATGTCGGGGTGATCGACAAGAGGCCTCGCCGTAATTTTCTTTGCTTTACATTTATTCTTCTGCCTTATTGCTTTGTTTTTGTTTATTTTCCAACTTTTGATGAACTTTTGCTTTCTTAACTTTCGATCAGCGATATGGATGCTACTCGAGGCGAGCTCAAAGGCAAGGTTGGCGGATGATGCCGTCAAAGCGGGCGGCGTATTTGAAACAAGCTTTGGGAGGATCCCCGAGCGGTCGGCGCCTCGATTGTTGATGAAGCCTACAACCCCAATCTTCAAGCCTCGGCGGCGACCAGTGGGCGCGGGTCGAATCAAGCTGAGTGGCGAGAAAAGGTTGTCGGCGTCCCTTCGAGGGAGGCCGAGAGCCCAAGCGATCACGGGTTGAAAAATCTAAAGCTGCTTTGGCGGTGCTAGCAAGAGCTCGATCGTCTTGATAAGCGGCTGCTTTGTCGTGGAGAGATCGGCGATGAGGAGAGGGCTCTGCCGAGGGGGACGTTACCTCGTGGATACCAGGGGAAAAGAGGCCCTTTGGTTGGGGCCGAGTTCACGAAGGTCCGCTCGATATGGTGAAGGCAAGCCAAATTAGGAGGCTATTCTTTGGCGTTATCCCTCTGGGCGCTTGTCTTGGGGCAGCTTGGACCGGAGTAAAGATGGAGATTGGCGAGAGGATCATTGACCGAGTGGTTGTTGAGATGATGCCCCGCCAGGATGAGGTTATAGAGTTGAAGGATCTAGGTTTGGCGAATTTGGGATCGCCTCGCCACGGTAAGCCACTGTTTTGTTTATTATTGTTTTTCCTTCTCTTTTCTCATTCTGCGGACTTATCGTTTTTAATGACTTTGGACTCGCATAATGAAAGCTACCGAGGCGAGAAGCGCAATCTTGGTGAGGAAGGCGACAGCGGCCCTTGGTGCCTCTAAAAAAGCAAGTCTTGCTGTTGAGGCCAAGAATGTCAAGGCCCAGGCCGAGATAGATCGCATGAAGAAGGCGATGGAGGAAGGCGTGAAGATAGATGCTGAGTTGAAGGAGAGAATGAAGGTCTGGTGAGTCATTCTCAGAAATCCGTGGAGGCCTTGAAGGCGGTGGCGAGGAGGTTGTGAGCTTGGAAGGAGCTACTTGTAAGTCATGCAAACAAAACCGCCGAGGAAGGCTGAGTCCTGCATTTGTTGCGGCCTATCTGGAGATGGGCGAGTTCTACTATCATTTAAGCGAGCTTTGATCAAGGCTTCAACCATATCGCTCATTGTCTTTGGGCATATCATGGCAAAAGTAGCTTATCTTTGAGAAATGCTCAAGTGGGTCGACATGCCTCGGTGGAATCGACTTATTGGCTCTTCATCCGGATATTCCTTATGCTCCGGATCACATTGTCGTAATTCAAGCGGCAGGTAAAGGATGGAAAGCGGTGTAGGATCCTCCTCTGTTAATCACATCAACTTTGCGCTACGAGAAACCCCGGTTACGAGAATGAGGAAAGCGGCGATGAAGAAAGCGACCGCACCGACCCTCACAGCCAAGTTTGAGATTTATTCATTTCTGCGAGATTTGGCGATTTGTACTCTGCTACTTTGTTCCAAACAATTTGTTGATTTATAATTTATTTTGTGTTTGGTTTAAAACTTTGTAATTTACTTGAGGCTCTCTTTGGGCGTATTTTGATAATTTGTTTTACGCATTTGTCTCGTTTTCTTGATTCGTTGCCCTTTGTTCTTGCCCCCTTTTTTGGCGAGGTTAAGAGTGTTAGCTCGCTAAAAATAAAATCCACTTGGCCCTTAGTATAAGTTTTATCGGCCACATTTTTGAAGTCATTTGCGATCTTGTGCCGAATAACCTCGAAAATCGATAGCGGCCCCCTGTTTGGCACAAAGGCTAAGGAGATCTCAAGGAAATAGTGTTATTTTTTGAAAATTCCAAGTTCCGGCCCCCCAGTTTTTGAGCAAGTCGAGGGCGAACATTGACTGGGACAAAAATTTGGAAAGCTGACGCTCTGACTTGATTGGACAACTCTCTGACTGTCATTTTACCCGCTCGATAATTGCGCAGTGAAAGTAGCCTTGAATCTTAAATTGTTCAATTGTCGGACATTTGACCACGTTTTTAAATTTGAAATTTTGATGAAAGCGTGTGAATCATCAGTAATCGGTCGGAGCTTCAATGAGAGGGGTGATTCCTTTGTGTATTACCTCCCCCCGCTTTATTTTTAGTCATGTCTTCTCCATACGCGGTGGTAGTTCGATGCGTGTGTATAAGGCTCGTCTTGTGCGTGATGTTTCTCCTTTTTCCTACGGCCTATCCGGTTGCCAAGGATCATTTTGGCGTTATTTCGATGTTGTGAAGCTGGTGAAGGAGAGAGGCTGAACCATGACAAGCAGCGGTGATGGTTCCTGCTCCGGATTCGTCTTTACGGGTGGTGATTTTGTTTCCCCTCCCATGCTACTCTTCAACCTTACTATGGTTAAAGAATTCAACTTCGGTATTGTCGGAGGCCTCACAGAGAACGATTAGCTCCGTTGCTCTCCGGGTTGTTTGATCGATTTTCTCCACGAGACTATCAACTCGCCGCCGCCCGTATTCCACCGTCAATCCCTCTGCTCACTATGAGGTGGTTTGGGACCTTGGAGGCGGAGATTACGAGAATTCAACTACATTGTGCAATTCGTGAGTTTTCCCCCCGTCGCCGCCCTCGTACCACAGGTCCTACGTCCGGTGTCCCGTAGTGTAACTTGAGTGGAAAAGATTTATTAACTCTTGAGCTCTTCCGTCGGCGGACTTTGAAGTGGTTACGAGGTGAGGCTTTACTCTTTGCGCTATTCGCGACCACGAGTGGATATTGATTGGGAGTCTGATCCATCATGAAGGTACATTGCGTTTCTTTGTTTCTATGGACCACGATCATTTGTATTCGTATGGGTCATTTGGTTTTTAAGCGCGTATACCGATGTAGCGAGTGCGGTTCATTCGTTGGATCGCGGAAGGTTTGCTGAAGTAGCAGCTTGCCATATCGATGTTTTTGCATTGATGTTTGAAAATTTTATTTTGCGGCCCCTGTTTACGGTTAAGTTTGCGGGAACTAAGTCCGCTTGCTTACAGCAGCGATGAGCTTCACATGTGAAATTGTATTAGTCATGGCTGGCCTTTAATTTTTTGAATAAATTGTTTGAGCTTACATATAAAATCTCTTCAAGTTATATCGGGCCATGGTCTATTGTACTCATGACCTTGGTTGTCTTCGATTACATAAGTTCCTTTTTGACAATCTAGCGACTGAAGTGGCCCTCAGTTTTCCGATAACTTGCCTTTACGGGCCTTATGACCCGTGGCCTCTCTTTTGCACAAAGCGTAATCTCTACCTTGAAGTGATGACGCGGATCGCATCGTGATGTCGTTTCATGGCTGTTTGCAATTGAAGCGGAGGCCATAGAATTGATTCGCTTTTCCACCGCTAAGTTGATGTCAAATTTTGTCGGCTTTGTGGATTTTCGACCTCATTGAAATGGCGACCTAAGGCTTAGCGGGGCCATTTTACGGTGCCATGGCTTCCGACCCGTGGAGTCAAGCGAAAGGGTCTCCCCTGTGGTTGTTTTCTCGGCGTTTTAAGGGCCCACAAGGCGCGGGCAAGTGATGCAGTGTTCGGAGGATTTTGCATCACTAAACAAAAGAAAATTTATAAACCCCTAACCTATATGCAAAACTAACTCCTAACGGCCGAATCTTTTGGGTTGTTGATAGTAGGCGAGATAAGTAAGGAGTCGATCCACGAGGGGAATTGGGATGTTGAATCTAATCTTATTAACTCTCTCAATTGCTACTCATGAAAACAAATAAGCGAAAGAAAAAACATATAAGCGAAGATAGAACAACTAAAATAAATCTAACCTATAACAAACAATAAAAACAACCTAAACTAAAGATACATGGGATCAAACATACAAACCAAGTGATTTCAATCGAGTTCCTCTCATGATTTTAATTCGATATTGTGGTTTCACCTTTACATGAGATCTGAACTCATAATTCCTTAGTGAATCCGTTTCTCAAGCTATGAATTCTAATTCCTTAGTGAATTCAATTATCGATCTCTCCTCTTCCGAATGTTGAGACCAATTTCCATACAAAAGCGAAGGTGTAAATTCAAGTTAACTCCGTATTTTTAGAATCTAGCAACCTAGATAATTAACCAATTAATTTGTCACGAATTAACGATTAAAGATCTATCTTTCTATGGTGATCTAAGCGTTTACGCAACTCTCGTATTGTAAAACATCAATAGCAAACTAATCTTTCGATCTAATTCACATGGCATCTTAAATTGCATAGAAAAATACAAAATAAATCAAGATCATGAAAATAAACAAAGATTGAATAAATCAAAAGATGAACTCACATAGTTTATACAGCGGTTGATCTCAGCATGAATCAACAAGCGAAAATAAGCGATCTAATCTAACCCGGATCACCCGAGCACAAGGCTCGGGTGACCCGTATGAACTCCCAAAGTGCGGCTGCTCCTACAGGTTTTAGTGTATGAGAAATTATGTGTGTATTAGGGTTGGGGATATCGGCCTTTTATAGAAAACAAAGTTGGTTTGCTTAAAGTTCCCAAAGTTTGCTCTACAGGTTTTAAGAAATTATGTGTGTATTAGGGTTGGGGATATCACGGCTTTTATAGAAAACAAAGTTGGTTTGCTTAAGTTTGGGTGGATCGTTTTGGGTGGATGCCCGTCGAATCACGATATTTCAATCTGATCCGATTTTCTTCCTCAGGGCCTTTCGTCAATTCCTTGAGCGTCCGTCCATTACTGCTTTGAACTTGTGCCAAGCGCCCGTCTACTTGACATCAAACTCTCTAATCTATATTTCTTCGATGGGCGCTCGTCAGGAACCTCAAGCCTTCGTCAAATCCAGCTTGGGGGCTAGTTGACTCCACTTGCGCCCGATCCATTTGGATCAATCAACAGATTTCTTTCCTTAAATCTTTTATTCTTCCATAAATCCTTTTGATTCTTTCTCCACTCAATTTCTCTCTTTAAGATCATCTTTTCCATAACCAATGTGTATCTACAAATTAGGAAAACATACAAAAGCGTAACATAATTCCAAAATCATATAAAATCACCATTTAAGCACACTAATTAATTCGTTTATAATTTAACCATTGAAAACATCATTTACTCAATATTTCAATATAAAGCTCGATTTTATGAAAAACATCCGGATATAGGGAAATTGATATAAAATATATACTTATAAAGCGTATAAAATCACCCATAACATCTGGCCATTTCCTGCTTTCTCGTCAGGACTCTTTTTGTGCACGCTTAGAACTGTTTGTTAGAGTTTCGGCCGACCCGTTGCCTTGTGGATAGCACCTGTGATGATTTCCAATGCTTGGCGTTGTGCTCTTTCTGAACTTCGTAGAATTCCTCAGGCTGTGGCCCATGGTGGACACTATTACCAGCGGCACTCGAACTGGTCAGGACACGATCGAGTAGGAAGTAGATCACATTCTTGGTTTCGATTTTAGCCAAGGCCTTAGCCTCGATCCATTTGGTGAAGTAGTCCACGACCACGACCATGTATTCGCATCGAGCGGCCTTTCTTCAATGGTCCTATTAAATCTATTTCCTACGTATGTCGAGCGGCCATGCGCGATGAGAATGCTTTGTTCGACCGGCGTATGTCTGGGGATGTCTCTGAACCCGACATTTAGCGCATCTCTTGGCGTATATTCGAGCATCCTCTGCGAGTTTTGGCGATAATATCCGGCGAGTAAAACCTTTTGAGCAAAATGCGACTAGCGGATGGCGCCACACATTCCCTCGTGCGATTCCGCGAAGTACCCCTTGGACCTCTTGGTCGCACACATCGCGAGAGGTTTTGAGAAAGATCGCATGTACAACACGTTGTTCATGAGGGTGTAGCGAGCGCCCTTCTAATCATGGCCTGGCCTCATTAAGTCGAGCGGTTGAGCACTTTGATTCAATATCGCTTTTATCTCATCGATCCAACACGATCGGTGGGTTGGAAATCCATGATCTCTGCTTTCGACCATGATTGCGGGATTGTTCATTTTAAATCGTCGTTTGTCAATTTTGATAAATAGTGCGCTCTGTGATTGTCTACTCAAGGAATGTTGGTGAATTTACAATATATAAATTCTCTCCCAGAGCTTTTGTGAGATCGATGTACTTTTGGAGAATGTCATGATGAACCCCAAACGATCTGTTGACTGATTTACCACCATTTGTGAATCGTAGAATACCTCCACGTTTCGACTTTCATGTCCTTAGCGAGCTCTAGCCTACTATGTGACCTCGTGATACCTTGATTGTTGGAGGCGGTGAAGTCAAATCTTAATGCTTTTCGATTTCTTCCGAGGTGCCCGTCTACAGCAAGATAATTCGGCGCCGCAACCTTTGTGATTAGCGGCGCCATCAGCGTGAGAGTGCCAACAATGACTTGGCTTTTGAGGCCCGGATGGTGGGGTCGCACTAGTAATGGCGCGGGATGGTGAATCAGATTGTTCACCGCTTGCTCGTTGAAACTTGTTTTACAATGAAGTCGGGCAAAGCACTGGGCCTTGATGGCCCTCACGAGGCTCAAATGCCGGATATCAAATGCAGTGAGCTCGATGGCCCACGAAGCAATCGCCTGAAACGGTCAGGCTTGTGTAGGACTTGGCGCCAGCGGGCGTCGGGCGATATAGTGATTGTATCACGATGAAAAATAAGCCCTTAATTTCTGAGGCGACAGCGAGAACACACTAGGCCAACTTTTCAATATTGAAATAGCGACTCTCAGCAGGATTGAGAGCCTTAGAGACATAATAAGCGGGTTTTGGAGGTGCCGTCCTCACGACAAGTGCAGCGGCTCTGACCGGTGCGAGGCCGTGAGATACAAAAGCAAAGAGTCTCTAGTCTAGGGTGACTAGCAGTGGAGAGTGGCGGATATGTCTTGAGATCTTTGAAGGCATCACGAGCATTCTTACATCCATGAAAAAGACTTGCTTCCTTTGAGGATTTTGAAGAAAGGCAAACTTTTTTCGGAGGATTTTGAGATGAACCTCTCAGGCGATGATTACGCCATTAAGTCTCTGGACCTCTTTGATCGTGGTCGGCTCGCTCATGTTCATTAGAGCCTCTATCTTCTACAGGTTAGCCTCGATTCCCCTACGGTTTACCATAAATCAAGGAACTTTCTGCTGAACTCAAGCGTGCATTTGGCGGGGTTGAGTTTCATCGAATGCTTTCTTACATTAGCAAAGGTTTCACGAAGGTCATTTAGATGATCCCGGCGGCTTGATTTCACGACCATGTCATCAATATATGCCTCCATGTTTTGCCTGTCACGGGAGTTGAAGACCCTGTTGACCATCCTTTGATCGTGGACCCGCATTTTCGGGCGAAGGCATCATCTCATAGTAATAGAGTTCCTGCGGCTCTGAGCGGTCATTTCTTTATCTTCGGCTTGACATCTTTACTTGGTGATACCCGGCGTATCGTCGGGAAACAGCAATTCAAAACCAGCGATCCCATCTACCATCTTGTCGATTCGGCGCGGATAGGGATCCTTGGGGCAAGCCTTATTTAAATCGGTGAAGTCTCGCCCATCCGCCACTTTCCGTTGTGCTTTTGACCATTACTCGTTAGCTAGCTAGTAAGGGTGATTTTATATGATTTATATCGTTATATTTTATAATGATTTCCTCATATTAAAAGTATTATTTGCATAGAAATTAAGGGTTTAATCAATTATTGAGTAGATGAGTTTTAAAGTCTTTAAGTGTAAACTTGAGCTAATTTACGTGATTTTATTGGTAATTATCTATGGTTTTACACTTTGCGTGTTCTTATGGTTTGAAGGTACATTTACATGTCATGGAGAGGGATTGAAGGCTGAAAAGATACTTGATTGAAGGTTAAATGGAAGGAGATGCAAGTCGAAGGTAGAATGAAGATTTAGAAAGGCTGAGCATACGTTTGCCATCCGTCCAACCTGGACTGGCGCCCGAAGCATGGGTGGCGTCACTGGAGCTACTCAATTCGAGGAAAGCATGATTTTTACCCAAGCGGGTGTCGGAAGAGTGGTGGCGTCCGAGGAGAAGTTGGATCGGGATGTTGATTTTTAGTGAGCGGCGTTTGAAAATGTATAGAACAGGCGTTTGAAGGCTCGGCCCGATTCAAGATTTTTGACACTATGGGCGGGCGTCCGGCGTCTTGAGCAGGCGTCGGCAGCGCGCCATCTTTGAAACCGACCTAGTTTTCTATAAAAGCACCGCGTGCGAACCACTAATTATCATCTTATCATCATATCAACTCCGGCCGCTTGAAGAACTAAATTACGAAGCGAGTTGTGCTCGGTCGGCCAAGCCTTGGTGCTTGAGTGAGGCCGAGGATTGATAGTTGTTTTATTTATTTTGTTTCGTTTTCCTTCGGATCATGAGGATGGCTTGGTGATCAAACTTGGAGCAAGCATGTGAAACTTTCCGACATCGTTTTATTTCTTCCTTTGGATGATTTACGTGAGTTTTAATTAAGTTGTTTCTTTTCTATGATTTTCATGCTATGCAATTTAAATCGAGAGATGTTTTGCTATTGATGTTTGCCATATGATGAGAATCAGGTGTAAACACTAGATCACCATAGGAAAGAATAGATTTTTAACCTAAAAATCACGAGTTGCTAGGTTAGAATATACAGATTGTTAGATTGAATAAATCTTGCACCTTGGTTTGAAAGTGTTAATCTTTAAGATCGAAAGATGGAAGATTGATGAGGCGAATTACCTAAGAGATTAGGAGTTCATACCTTTGATAGGTGAATCACAATTTTAGTTAAATCATCATAAGATAATCTAGAGAGGAAATTAAGGGTTGCGGGATGGTGGATCATTGCTTGTTCTATGTTTAATCGCTATAGTCATTATCATGCTTTTATGAGTTTTATTGTTTTTCTCGTTTATAGTTTAGTTATGTTATTAGCGATCTTCCCCTGGCTTTGGGTGACAATCCTCTGTCGGTTTATCTTTTGTTTTGTTATTTTAGGTTTTAATAATAATGGTATCAAACTTAGGAAAATTAATGAACTAGATACCCGATTCCACGAGATCGACTCGGTATTAATGCATGCTACTCGATCCTACACTTGGGGTATACGGATTTATAAATTTATTACTTGTTTATTTTCATTAGATAAAATCCGAGACCTTAGCCAAGTCGGGTATTGAAGCTCTTTGATTATCCACAACTAATAAGCTTGTCCGCCGCCTTTTATGGCGATCTCTTTCTCTGCGGAGAATTGTCTTGATCATTTGTTGGATCGGTCTGCGAAGTTGGGATCGGCCTTTCGAGATAGTGGAGCACGACCTCGGGCTCCACCTCTCATATCGGTTACCTCCGGCGAGGCCTCTTATTCTCTTTCAAGAGCTCGATTAGCTCTCTCTCTCTCTTTTTCTGTGATGTGACCCGATCTTCACTTTACAGTGGGATACTTTTCATTTATGACTTCTTCAATCAATTCATCCTCGGCTATGAAGTGCAAACATCTACGCACCTGCGGTGTTTCAACCTCTACGGGCTTTTGAAGATTTCTTTTATCGTAGCGTCTGGATGACATTGGCGTGGAATTCTTCAATTCTTGGTTTTTGGAGTGACTATTCTTGGTCATATAATCGAGAAAAAATCACAGTAGGCTCATGGCGACCCCAATATCGTCTCTCGTGAAATTTTACCCTTTGGTGCGGTATAGATGGCACCATCGGAACTTTTCATCATTGGAATCCCAAAGATCATGTTATAATAAGAGAGGAGATCGATGACCAAAAGTTGATTGTCTCACGTCCGGCAAAGGCTCGTAATCTCAAGGGTGATCTTGAGATCGATGATGCCTTTGACTCTACGGTATCGTTGGTGAAACCCTCTAACACTCCCAAATAAGGTTTCAATTTTGCTTTGCGAATCCAATTTGTTTGAGACCTCAAAGTAGATGATATCGCATAACTTTGGCCAGTGTCGACCATGGCCGGTTAGCGCCGTCTGGTCATTAACTCCGATCTTGAGGATGATTGGTACTTCCATGGCGCCCTCTGTGCTTGTTAGCTGCTTTTTGGTGAACATGATTCCTTTCTCTTTTCTCCCCGAGACTACGGTTTCTCAAAACCTCGCGTGTTGTCAGTGCATTTGCGACTTTGGTGATTGTTGTTGGGGAGGTTTCCGCCGATAACTGAACCGCCGCTTTGATAAGTCTGGGCGCTACGCCTCTACGGCTTTTATATCGCCGTCGGCGTTTGTACTTGGCGGATGGTCCCTCACTTATGAACCTTTCGATTTCCGCTTGCCAGAGTAAAACATTCGTCGGTGATGTGTCCGTGATCTCTGTGATAGTCACGATATTTTGATTCTCATGAGTCTTTGCCATCGCCTTTCATGGGTCTAGATTTCTCAATTTTCTCATGAATTTAGAAAAGTATACGAGACAGTTTACCGTGTTGAGGGTGAAATCATTTTCATTGAATTTGTATAGCACATTGGCTTCCACGATCTGTGTTAGCATTCTTACGCATTCCTTGCTGCGATCGTCGGTGCGGTCCTCTTTATGAGAGTTGGGCTGGCTTACCCCATCATTCTACAGCCCACTCGAGTATTTCCCTTAGGCCCGCTCTAAGGGGCCGCAGGAGTTAAACTCCGTTTTCAGCCGGACCATGGCGATTCTTGTGAGGAAGCAAGTTATGGTGGCGTCGTCGGGAATATTCTCGTTTGATCGTAGATCTTAGCGAACCGTTAAGTAATTGTCCTTTCTGATTCGTTTTAGTCCATGCGAATCTCGTAGAGATCTTGATGGTTTTTTCTTTGATCTGTTGGTGATTCAAATTCTCTCACAAATTTTCCGATGAGATCCTCCCGACTTTCAATCGATCTCGAGGCCCCGCGGACCCGGGAGGCGGCCCTATCTGCCGCCGATTAAGCGATACACCAGGTGGACTTGTTGCAGGTTGCGAGAGTGATCGACCACGAAAAAGCGGTGAGCCAATCGTGCGGGCAAGTGTTTCACACTGTATTAATTATTGCTAGGATAACTTACGCCTTTTCCTTGTTGGTGGGCAAAGTTTGACTATCTT